>PVIW01000659.1:0-425520 GCA_004026585.1 Noctilio leporinus
GAAAGAAGGAACTTGTACCCTTTGCAACAACATGGATGGAACTGGAGAGTATTATGCTTAGTGAAATAAGCCAGTCAGTGAAGGACAAATATCATATGATCTCACCCATTACAGGACAATAATGAGCAAAACTAACAACAAGCAAAACAGAACCAAGTATATGAATACAAGGAATAGGCCTGCAGTGGTCAGGGGGAATTGGGTTGGGGGGAGGAGGGAGGCAGAGGCAAAGAAGGGGAGCAGCTTAGATAAGAACTACTATAAAGGAACCATGGACATGGACAACAGGTGGGATTGACTTTGGGGGGAATGGGTAGGTGGGAAGGGGGACAGAGGGGAGCAAAAAGGGGATGGATGTAATAAAACAACAATAAAATAAAAAATAAAAAAAAGTGTGGTTTCCAATGGCTGAATGGTTCAACAAACTGACGGACCCATTCAGCGACGTGATGTTCAACAGTGAAAGGGCATCAACCTCCGCTGCATGCAGCACCTTGAGAGGATCTTCAGGGCATTCTGCTCAATGGAAAAGGTTCCGCACTGCATGGCTCGTCTCAAAGGTGTGAACGTTCGAAGATGAAGGCAGAGGTGTTCTAGATGAATATTCTCCAAGTGACACTGTGACAGTTATGTAGAATGTATCGCCGGTTACCAGGCCTTGGGATCGGGGTGGATGTGACTACTCAGGGGCTGCCCAAGGCAGTTTCTCGGTGGCAACAGAAAAGTTCTGTATTTTGCTCAGAGTGACAGTTACGGAGATCCACACATGTCACAGGGTTTCCCGGAACCACACAGCTCCCCTCCCTACTCCCAAAAGTTCACATCAAACTAATGAAAACCAAACGAGGGCGTGTTCAAGTTAATAGTATTGCACTAATATCGATTTCCTGGTTCTGATATTTTATTATGGTTACATAAGGTAGCATCGTTGGGGGAAGCTGGGCAAAAGGTATCGGGAACCTTTGTTCCTCACTTTGCAACCTTTTGTAAACTGTAAGCTATGTTAAAATTGAACAATATTAAAAACATAAAAGTAATACAAAAAATACTTAAAGAAATGTGTATCCAGACAGCCCTAGAGTCAGTGGAGAGGCAGGTCGGAGCTACCCAGAGCTATGAGACCGGGTCACTCCCCACCCTCCACGCTGAAATGCCTACAAGGCCAAGGCCATGATTAGCGATCATCATCCCTGAAGCCACAGGCACTGGCAGCTGTCATAAGATACAACAATCATGCAGACACTACAGCCAATCCGTGCTCTTCTATTTGAAAAAATGTTTAAATTTACAGCTCTTTAAAACCAACCAATAGCAGAATTGCCCAGTGGTCAAGGGTCTAGAATGAGGATTCAGGAAGCTCTTGGTTGATGTTGCTTTTCCCACCTAAATAGTTGTATGGTCTCGGGAAACTTTAAGTTCCTTGCTTCTCTCAGGGATGTACTCCCAATATAAAAATGGGGTGTGGAGTACAGTGGATGAGATGCCAGCTTGCGAACCCAAAGGTTGCTGGTTTGATTCCCAGCCAGGGCACATAACCAGGTTGCAAGCCAGGTCTCCGGCCATGTCCATAGCTGGAGGCAGGTGAAAGGCAACCATGCATTGATGTTTCTCTCCCTCTCTGCCTCTCTCCCTTCCTCTCTCTGTGAAAATAATTAATAAAACCTTTTAAAAAATGGGGTGCGTATGGGTATTTTCTGGTTCAGGGACAGAAACCCAACTCAAAGAGTTTGAGTTTCACATAACTGTGAAATCCAAGGATGGGCTTCAGGCATGGTTGAATCTAGGTGTTCATCAAAGAAGGTTCTAAGGGCTCGGTCTAATCTCCACTCTTATTCCTTTGCATTGTTTTACTTTCAGGCAAGACCTTACTTTACAGTGGGGGGAAAAAAAATGATTCCAGTGGCCCCAGGGCTACATCCTCCTAGTTTAGCAATTCTGATTGGAAAAGCATCCCTTCCCCCGAGTCATTGCCGCCAACATCCCACAGCTCAGTCTCAGCTCTGGCGTTTGACACACCCGCATCAACAACGGGTACCAGAGGAGCGGAATCCAAGACCGGTCAGGCCTAAGTCACGTCCGGCTCCAACTCTTCCCCAGCGGGTGGAGAACAGCCCTGTCAAAAGCGCAGGAGGGTTTTTCTCGGGAAGAAAATCGATGGATCTTTAGCAAAAAGAAGGAGGATTGGAAACCAGGCTGGTAAAACCAACATATGTCAGCAGAGAGGAAAATAGCATCATTACGAGGAGGAAAGATTACCCGAGACAGCGCATGGCGAGCGCATGGAGGTGATAGGTGCTTATTAGGGTATTAACAAAGAGCGTTTCCCTGCCTCCCACTGGGCGCTAGGCTGATGAGAGGAATCAGGGATGTTGGAGAATGCAGCCTGGCTTTCCATTTGCACAGCTGCACTCCAGACAAGTCCCCCGGCTGCACCTGGCTGCCTCTCTCTAGAGCGCACCACAGCCCTGAGCCCCTTTCCGTGGGTCCGAGTTCAGGCGGTGCCCTCCCTACCACACCGACTCCAGATTCTGATTCCTTCTTTCCTCTGAAAATGAGACACAGGCAGCAGCACAAAGGAGGATGTGCCAGGCACGGTGCTAGACATTCTGCATGGTTCTTGTTGCCCGAACCCAGGGCGGAGAGAATGGTTCCATTTTGCAGATGAGCAAACTGAGTGTTGGAGGAGGGCAGCCCATGGTTTGGAAGTGGCAGAGCTAGACCTCACCCCCAGCGGCTCCAATGCCTTTTGCTTTAGGAGAAGCCCCTCTCCGCGCCCCCAAGATTTCACCCGTGAAATGCCCCTGGCAAAGTAGGCCCAAGCATGGCTCTCCCCAGCATTCCTCATTCCTGCCCTAATGAGCTGCCATTTCTCTCCCTTTTTATGATGCTGATCTACTGGAGGCCAGGGCATTAATATCACTGTAAACCAACCCCGAGATGGAGCAATTAGCGGCACAATTACTTTCCCGGCTCCGTTTGCTCCGGAGCCCAGAAATAGCATTCCACCTGCATGCCAGCCTCAGGCAGGGACACCCCCCTCCCCAGGGCTGAGGAGCGCCTGCTGTCGCCGGAGACGTTATTAAAAATAAAATCCGTGTTTATTCTGATCAGCCAGCTCGTGCAATGCAAACCAGGAAATATGTTTTGTGTGCGGTGGCTGGATGGATGGCTGGGGCCAAAAAAGGCCCCTCCTCTCCCAAGCTAAGCACACTTGCCCCCTTTCCAGTCAATTTCTCTCCTTTCAGCTCACACGCACAGTGGCACTCATGCACACCCACACGCATGCCTCCGGGCTATTTTCTTCCTCTTAATTGAAGTGATACAAAAAAAGCTCTTTTTGTTTATCTCCATCTTTTCCATTTCCTTCCTGGGATGGTTGTTTGCTCGTGGATTATTTTCTCTGTGTGTGTGTATGTCCTGGTCATTATTTTTCCCAACTGCTTCTCCACAATGAGCCGGAATCCAACCCTGTTTGGAAAATAAATAGTGCCAGCAGCACATTTGTTAAAGCCAGAGACTGTTGTCAAAAGCAGCCTGGCGGTTGGGTATCCCCGTGCTGGTCCCCCGAGTACAGAATAATTCACCCAGCCCTGTTCTCAGGCTCAGCTAGGACCCTGCGTGCCATGGATCCCTTCAGTACACGGCTGTCCTGGGTGTCTTTGTTTCCTGCTGTGATGACAGTTGGACCCCACAAGGGTTGACAGGTTTAGTTAAAATGATTGTGCTTGGTGACTTCCAATCATTTTAAGAAAATATCAAGATGTAGGAGCTGCTGAGGGTTGACTCTGCCCACAACTGTGTGAACTCTGGGTCCACATTGGGGCCAGTCTCCCAGGTACGAGTCACCCCAACACTCGATATAAAAGCAGACGGAAAACGGGCTCTTAATATTAATAGCAATAGCTAACATGTCTTGGCATACTATATCCTAGGCAGTAGGCAAGGATTGCATAACATTTATATGTTTAGATTAATATTGCAAAACCAGTAATAGTGTTTTTGTTTTCGTAAAAAGTATTTTGAATGTACAGACAAAAGCAGACAAAATATAATTAACACCAGCTTTTAAAAATCTTAGGCTCGTGCTACATTTGCTTGAGATCCTTCTCTCCTTAAACATGACATCACAGCTGCACCCACCCCCCCACCCCCCGCCACGTGCTGAGCGCCCTGTGCACTTTCCGTGGGCCCAATTTTCTCTCCTACCCTTCCGCCACAAGCCTAGATTTGGAATTTATTGTGCCAATAGATGTTTTTTAATGTTATTACACAATTATGTTCCCATAAACATATTTTGTTATTCATGGGGTGTTTTAAAATTTTACATCAATGGTATCTAGTTGCACCCATCATTCTGGACCCTGCTGCTTTCTTCCTATTTTGCATAGATTACCACAGTCTTGGGCGGCCCAGCACCATTTTATGGATGAGGAAGCTGAGACACAGAGCGGGTTAAACACACCAGCATTTCCTAAAGCTACACACGTGCCTAAACTGTGACTCGACATGTCTACCTCTCAACTATAACTCGGCAGTACTATTGTTAAGTATATACCCCAAAGAAATGAGTGTTTAGAGACACCAAAGATGGACACAAGAATGGCCATTGGATCTTTATTCCTGAGAGCTGAAAATTTAGAAACAACCCAAATGTCCATCTACAGGAGAATGGATAAACCACACTGTGGTGAAACTACACCGTGGAATATTATTCACCAATGAAAAAGAAGGAGCTAGGGAGGGTCACAGCAACATGGATGCCTCTCACAGCTATCACGCTGAGTGAAGGAAGCCAGACACAAAGGGAGCATACTGTGTGGTTCCATCTATGTGAACTTCAAAAATAGAACTCATTGATGACAAGAGGGGTGAGACGAAAGTGGTGACCACTTCTGGGGATGGAGGGCAAGACTGTCAGCAAGGGCCATGGGTAAGCACTGCTGCGTTGCTGGAAGAATTCTAGTATGTCTTGATTTTGGTGGTGGTTACACAGGGTATGCAAGTGTAAACATTCTTCAGGCTTTGCATTGAGAGCTGTGCATTGTGTCCTATGCCTCCATGATGATGGTGATGAGTATAAATCACTTGTGTAGCGTCATACAGAGCCCATTTGAACCCAGACAGTCTGACTGCACCTGACCGCTACTCTGTGAATATTCATGAAAGCAGAGGGCCAAGCAGAGTTACCTGCCCAAGTTCACGAAATGGTAAAGATAAACCTAGTTCTGCCTGGCTCGGACATCCACACTTATTTTCTCTGCCTCTGACCACTCCGGGGGCTCTCCAGGTGCCCCGTTCTTCACAGGGTTTTGTGTTTTCCACTCTTTTTTTTTTTTTTTTTTTAAAGATTTTATTTCATCACCCCTAGAAGGAGGGGAAGGGAGAGAGGCAGAGAGGGAGAGAGACATCAATGTATGGTTGCGTTTCACCTGCCTCCAGCCACAGACCTGACTGGAGACCTGGTTTGCAACCTTGTTATGTGCCCTGGCTGGGGATGTTTTCCACTCTTTATATGACTTATTCCATTTCCAGGACATGTTTCACACTCATTCACGTATTTTCTCATGGTTAGAAGCCTGCTGGGCAGGCAGAGTAGAGATATTTGTCCCATTTCACAGATAGAGAAATGGAGGCAAGACCCAATCAGGCAGCTCCAGGCAACTAGATTCCCAGGATCCTGAGAGGCCCTGTGGACAGGGCGTGAAGCCTGGGGTGGGGCAGATCAGATCCAGCTGAAGAGCCCAGCTGGGGCGCGCAGGGCAGCCATTTCTCCGTGGGTTTCTCATCTGTCAAGTGGGAGCCGCCACCTTGGCTATGCCAAGTGGCTTGACTATAAATGAGCAGCACCTTGGCGCTCAGGCAGCCATCGCCTCTGCCTGCCTCTTTTGCTTCTCCCGCCATTGGGCTTCCATGTTCACTGCTTAGAGAACTGGTTGACCTCTGAGCTTTCTTGCAGCTTTAAGATTCGGTGATTTATGGCATTTTATGCAAATGTTGCTTAAGCACTCAGCTCTGCACACTGCAGGGAAAAAGGAGGGGGGATGGGCTGGCTTAGCCCCTGATTCCAAATGAGTAAAGATAATGTTGGGGGGGGAGTGACAAGTGTCAGAGCAGAGTCCCCTGCTTTCCCAAACACCCTGGGGCCATGATTGGCTCCTACATCTGGGCTCGTGCAGGATGTGGAAGGGATGATGCAGTTTAGAATGGGTGGCCCCCTCATATGAAGGGCATTGGGCAATTGTCCCCTTGGGAAGGCCACCCCCCTCTACCTGGCCTTTTTGAACATTCCACTCCATCGTGGCCTATAAAACCAAGAGGAAAAACAAAAACCTTCACCTCTCACAGCTACATAAAACAACCTTAAAAGGGGCCCATAAACACGGAACGAGTAATTATTTTGGATCTAGTTAACCATGCAACAAAATGGAATAACCACAGCTCCATTAACCTTATTTTAAAAGCACTTTTTTGGTGATTCATGTTTATTACCCTGTTAACATTTAAGAGTGGATGCTCACCACCATGTCTGCTTTGGGACTTGGTACAGAAGAAAACATACGTATTTGTGGGAAAGGGGAATGGATCCAACAGAACGTATTTCCCTTCAGCCAGCCCCTGCCAGGACAGCATCTCCCTGTCCACTCAGTCAGTTTACAGGTATTCATTGGGCACCTGCTGTGTGTGAGGTACCTGGCCAAATGCTGGGGCTACATTAGGGGCTCCCCCAGTGCAAAACCAGGAAAAGCAAATCACCTCTCGTGTGGCCCAGGCTCCGGACCAAACGCCTACCTAGTCAGCTTCAAAGCTGCAGATCCTGATCCTGACTTGTCGCTTACGAAAGACAGCTGCCTGATCTACTGATGGCACAATGGCTTCCAAATGCTGCATTCTAACACCACCGTTTCTCCATATTTATTAGTTGAATGCCTACCACTGAGAATCACTGTACCTTCTTGTCCATGTATCTATTTGTTGGACAGGTTCTTATTTTAGTCAGCGGTCTGTAATTCTTTACTAAGGTCATAAGAAGAAGGAAAAAAGACTGAAAAACGGTTCTAAAAGAAACTCAAGCATGGTGTCTGAACGCAGTGTATGAGCCTGGATTGGGTCTAGCCCAGGGAAAGAGAGTTACACAGCATGTTATTGGGACAACTGATGGAATTCGAATCGGAACTGTGGTACCAGCTAGTGTGTGGTATCAGTGGTAAATTTCCTGATTTTGATCATTGTACTTGCGGTATACATATATAAGAATGTTCTTGTACACAGGATACACATGCTGACAGATTTCATAGCTGAGTGACCAACCATCTCAGGTTGTTCTGACACAGAAGGTTTTCCCAGGGCCAAAGCTGTGAAAATTCTAGGCAAACCAGGACAGCTGGTCACTCTGTAGAGATGAGATGCATCAGTACTGCAACTTCGCTCACAGCTCTAGAAGCTAGAAGCCTGAGATCAGGGCACCAGCAAAACCGTGCTCCCTCAGAAACCTGTGGGAGAGGAACCCTCTTTGCCTCTTCCAGTGGAGGACTAGCTAGAAATGCAGATCGTGGGACCCCTCAATATACCCCTCAGTGCTGTAGAATCAGCGTCTACCCTCCACCAAGCCTCTGGAGGACTAGTGCATACACTGCAGCGTGAGAAGTGCTGGTCTATAGGACATTTTCACAGCAACCAAGAGAGTCTTCAAGTGACCTTTCGAGGCCCTGAGATTGCTAATTCTGCACTTCTGTTTCTTCTTGTTTAGATCCTCCCGGGAACAATTGCCTGAAAAATCACCATGAGAACCCTACCAGGAAGCCTCACTCCCAGGTACAGTCAAACGCTTCAGGTTAAATAAGACAGTTTGGGTGGCTGAAATGAGATCACTGCACTGGCAAAGCGAATAAAAGACAATTCAGACTGTATTTCATAATAGCCACTAGCCCAGGTGAGGAGGGTTCACCTAAAAAATGCCAGTTCATAAAGAGGAAGGGATGGGGCAGAAGTAGGAAACCAGCCTTCAGTCAGCTCCCAGGAAGATAATAGAATCAGGCAAAATTATCTGGTGTTAAATCCACTAGGTGCATGGTTGAGGGGGGTTTGGTCCTCTGTAGGCATGTCATTTTATCATCTCAAGGGGAACTACATAGGACATGATAGACCTGACACACATCACCCTAATACCCAGCCGGTCTCATGTAACATCATTAAAGGGAGATCATGCAGAAATCCCGGGTCTCCTGGTGAGATACAACAGGAAAAAGACAACGTTCTCTTGAGTAGCTCTAGTCACAAGAGGTTACCTTGAGTCCACTCAGCCTTTAGAACCAGTGTCCAGTCTACAAAGTACAGGGGAGAGGGGAACAAGCTAACTGACACACTGTAAGGAAGCCATCAGGTTAACTTAGAAGGAGGGACATTCTGCAGAACCAACTCAAAGGGATATTGGAGTGTAAGCTGGAGGCTTAAATACAGACTCGTTATTGGATAGGGAGATTACATCGTGGTAAAAATAAAGAAATAGGTAACTAAATACATAGATACATACATGAGAGAAGAAATATTAAGGTATTAACAATGCAATTTCTGGGAAGTAGAAACACAATGTTTTTATTTTCTTTCTTTCTTTCTTTCTTTCTTTTTCTTTTTCTTTTTTTGCTTAGCTCTATTTTCTAACTCCAATGATGTCCATGTCCTGTTTTGGTAATAGAACATAATGTGCAGATGTGCTGATGACATTCAATCCCAGGTACCAGCAAGTGGCCACTTGGTTATTCATTCATTCTCTCACTCATTCACTCACCCAGACATGTAGTTGTGATTAGCTATGATGATACTGAAGCTAATACTTACCAGAGGATATGATGAGTGTGGAGGTAGAGAGAGGCCTGGGGTATGGGGGTGGGGGGTGGGGTGGAGAAAGAGAGGTTTGGGTGGGGATTGGGGTAGGGATAACACTGCAGGGCTTCATCCTTGCCTCCCTTTCAGAGACCAACCTTCCTAGCTCTCTTAGTTTGATTATTCTCACCTTGGGATGACTACCTCAGGGCTTTGCACATGCTATTCCTCTGCCTGAATGCTCAGACCTATCTCCACACACACACACACACACACACACACACACACACTTGACACAAATTTTACACCTGCCCATCCTCCAGGTCTCAAGCTTTTCACTTCCTTTGAGATTCACTCCTAACTTCCCAGAGCCACACCTGCTGCCATTCATCCCCATGGCTCCTGTTCTTTACCTGCCTAGGACCTGCTCCACGAGTTTATTCCCCTGTTTTGCAATTTGTTGCTCAAACTCACCAAGGCTCTTCTATGCTGTGTGCATTTTTGCAAACCTACATCTCAGGACAGAGGCGGGCCCAGCACTATTGCTCGCTAAACATCTGCTGCCTCAACGAGTGGAGGAATTGTATTGGCAATTTGGTTCCGGAAAAGCTCTTACGCATGTTTGCGTTTCTTTAGTCACAGCTGATAAAAACAGGAATGACAACAACTGCTGGTGTTTGCTGAGGACGTGCTGTGTGCCTGGAGCATCGCTCACGACTGCACCTGCGTTATCTTGGTGACTGGCAGCAGCAAACCATGAGTATTAGTAATGTACCCATTTTGCAGAGAAAGTGGAGGAATTTAGGCCAGGCACTTCTTACAAACTGGCTGTCTCTGCAACTTGGCTTACCTCTTCGAATTCGAAATTTGAATTTGAGTCGGGTTTTGGAAGCCGGCTATTTGTGCCTGGTACCTAGGGAGCCCTAGTGAACACTTGGCATGGGGGCTCTCCTGGGACTGTAACTTCCAAAGCAGAGTTGGAGACAGACGGTCTTTCTTTGAAATTGTAATAACCGTGAACCACCTCCCAAAGATTCCTGGACACAAGAACATGGGTCTGTGGCTGGAGGCAGGTGAAAGGCAAACCATACATTGATGTTTCTCTCCCTCTCTGCCTCACTCCCTCCCTCTATCTCTGGAAATAAAAAAGAATAATAATAATGTCCATTAAGGATCAATTAATTCATTGAGTTCCAGCTGTAACAAGCAGTGAAGACACCATGGTTATTACCTGTCTGCCATATATTATTTTGTGGGAAGTCAGGTTTTTCCCCCATTATTGAAAAGTCATACTTAAAGTTCAGAGAGGTAAAGTAACCTGACTGGGGTATGAGGAGGGGACCGGGGTCCCCGCATTCAGCCTGCCTATGCAGGGAGCACCCAGTCACCAGCAACCTGAGATACTGACGGCCAAGCCCACCCACCTGCCCCACTAGATGGCTTTTACACCCTGCGCAGAGGGCAGAAGTGCCCCCTTCTCCAAAGACACCCCCCTCCACTGTATGATCTCTTGGTGTTTATTTCCCCAACCCACCCAGCCGTGTGGCAGCAGTCAGCTCCCAGCATCCTCTGCTCTGCTCTGGGCTGGATGCCCACATGGAGCACGCTAACCTGCCGCTGTGTTGTTGTGACTGCAGCTGTCCCAGCCCCTGCTTCTCCTCCTCTAACTGGCTGGGGTCTTTCGTGGTGGCTGAGCTGACAGAAATTGTCCCACCCAACTGCTGGGAAGCTGCCAGCAGCAGCAATGGGGTGGCTTCCCTGTGTCCCCAGCGAAGGCTACTGTGACCATGGCTCTCCAGGCCTAGCAGAGTCATCTGAATGGAGACAGAGGGGTGGGGGTTAGCTCCTCTAGAGTGGGAGGATTCCCAGATTGAGTTTCTTTGCCCACCCCCCCTGAGTTAGCACTCCCCAGCCTCTGCCTGCCCCTGGGGGTCTGATTGTGACAGAGCCTGAGAGTCTAACAAATTTTTTTCCACATTAAGGAGCCTTTATCGCCTGTCCCTTGAATGTAGCCAGGAATATACAACTGGTCCTGGAACTGGTGCACATCTTTCCCATGTGCTCTACAAGTCAAGCTTGCCTGAGGCTGGGCCATTGGGAGACTACCTAATACAGAGCCCAGCACATAGTAGGTGCTGAATGAATAGCTACTCAGTGAATGAAGACATGCATGAACACATGTTAGGAGACCCGATTTCTATACCCAGCTGACTTGCCACCTGCCTTTGAGCAAGCTAGTTTGCATTGTCAGCCCTCAATGTACTGGTCTGGAAAATGGAACTTAGCTTTCACTGCTGAGCAAATCCTGGAAACACGTCAAAGGCCTTTGGGGTCGAGTGGGGAGGGGACTGTCGCTGAGATTATCTTTGTGAAATAAGCCATGAAATCACATTCGTCATTCATAGAACAATGGTTTTGTTAACATCAACGCCAGGAAGGCAGACGTTAAGCCAGCCTGTATTAGTTATCCACCGCCGCAGAATGAATTACCCCAACACTTAGCACCTTCAAACAACCAGCCTTCATTAGCTCACAGTTTCGGTGAGTCAGGATCCTGGGAGGGGCTTAGCTGGGTAGTTCTGGCTCAGGGTTTCTCTTGAGGCTGTCATCAAGCTGTCAGCCCAGGCTGTGGTCTCTGAAGAATTGATGAATGTGGGGAGTCCAAGTTCACTCCAGTGGCTCTTGGTTAGAGGCTTCAGTTCCTCACCATGCGGGTCTCTCCACAGAGCTGCTCATCATATGGCTTTCCCCAAATAAGTGACCCCTTAGAGGGAGGGGGGAGAGAGAGAGAGAGGGAGAGAAAGAGAGAGAGAGAGAGAGAGAGAGAGAGAGAGAGAGAGAAAGAGAGAGAGAGAGAGAGGCCAAGATGGAAACTGCAGTCTTTTTACAACCGAATCTCAGAAGTGAGATGCATCATACCCACCACACTCTGTTGACCACACACAGTCCACTCCTGGTATAGCCTGGGAGTCTCTGGGGTCCATCTGGGCGGCTGGCTGCCAGGATCCAATCTGGAGTTCGTGTCCAGTGCAGAAGGCACAGGCCAGAGGGCAAAGGCCTTTCAGTAATATCAGGGTAAGGTTGAAAAGGGAGGGATCGGCCTTTCTTTTTCTTTTCCTTTTTTTTTTTTTTTTTTTGGTATCTTCCCATATGCCAAGCACTATCACTGGCTATTTTCATATATTATTTTCTATCGTCTTTATAGGTAGCCCACGAGACAGTGAAACCAGAGGTCACACAGCTGGTAAAAGACAGTGTCAGACTTGGAACTGAGGTGTGACTGGCCCTGGAAACCTGGGACTGACCACACCGCCCATCAGGGCCAGCTGCTGCTGGAGGAGGTGCGCTCAGCCCAGGTTTCTGTTTGCTTATCTAGAACCACACAGAAGCCCAGAGTCTTTCGGGGGGAGGGTACTGGAAAGCGCTTTGCCAAGCTATGCCAGCAATTCCTAGGCTGAGGGCTCCCCTACCCATTGTGTCTCTCAGCCTTGTGTGTACGTGGGGGGCAGACCCTTGTTCCCAGGTGACAGGTGGGAAAGTTGAGGCTCCTAGAGCTAGCTGACATCACCAGGATCTCTCAGTAACCCCCTTCGTGCCAGGCACCCTGGCTTGCTTATGGCGCCCCGATTCGCAGCCAGGCCCCAGGTGTCTTCACCCCACCCGGGAGCCCCGCTCAGCAGGACCCCTTGCTGCCATGCCTGACCCAACACTCGGGCCCTCCAGGCACACCTGCAAGCCCGCACGTTCCCAGAAAGAACTCCACTCATCTACTTTGTGCGTGTGTGTATTCACGGGTTCCGCACCTACAGATCCCACCAGCCCTGGATCAAACACGCTCCGGAAGAAATGTTCCATAAGTGCACTATGTACTAAGGCCTATGGTGGCTGCCCCTGTATGGAACGTGGACAGATCTTTTTCTTGTCGTTGTTCCCTACACAGTATGTAGCACTGATAAAAACCTTGTATTAGGTACTATCAGTCATCTGGAGATGATTTAAAGTATACGGGAGGATGTGCAGAGGTTTATGCCAACACCGTTATTTTGTATAAGGGACTGGAGCGTCCAAGGATTTGGGTGCCTGCAGAGGTCCTGGAATTAAGCCCCCACAGAGACCAAGAGACACGGTCTTCATATATACTATACGTAGGGAAAGGGGACACAGGGGACCTGTCCCAATGCCTAAAATGAGCTTCAGCCAGGATCCCGCTGGAGGGCAGCCTGGTTGAGGACTTCCGAATCAAGGAGAGAGGCTGAGTGCAGAGGGTGAGGAGGATTTTCCCACCTGCAGTCTCTCCACTATCTCTTTGGAGAAGTTTTAATCCCTTAATCACTTTTATTAATCTCATAATAATCTTTCCAACATCGGTTACATCCTTCTTATCTTGGTTAAGCATTTTTGGTGAACTCAGAGCCACTTGCCACTCAGGGAATTTTTCTTTCTACCTAAAGTGTTTGCTCTTATATTCTTACCCCCCCCCCCCCCCCCCATTCTCCTTCCTTCCCTCCAGCTATGCTGTTAGAATCCAAAAATCCTTGAAATTCAGAGCTAGGAAGAGCCTTCAAGGCCACCCAGCAGACATTCCTCATTTTACAAAATCTGGGAAAGTCAGGATCCTGAGATGGGAATGAACTCCTTCAAGGCCACAGCACAGGCACAGGTGAGAACCCGTGTGCTCACTGGGAACAAGTCACCTGTGAGTAGGAGCACTCCCCCAGCATCATTTCCTCTGATCCGCACCTCTCAAGCGGTTCTGCCATTCACCCCACTTCAGAGATGGGGAAATGGAAGCAGAGCAGACCCCTTACTCCCAGACACATTGTGGGAGAAGCGGAGCTGGGGGACCGGAGCTCAAGCAGCCAGGCTTCAGGGCCCAGGCTTCCAACCACCACCACGTTTAGGTACAGGTATGGCTCGATGCTGACAATGGGGGTGGATCAGGCCCCTTGTCAACTGAAACACAGGTGCTGAGTGCTCCAGGCGTGGCCACTGCTTCTGGATCAGGTTGGGAGCTCTGGACCCGCGGGATGGGGTTTCCACAGCCCAGCACCGCACCTTCTGATCTACCAGCACCCAAGATAACGTCCTCTCTATTGACTTTCAGCAGGGTGCAGTGGGACCAGCTGGGCATCCAGAGCTGGGGACGAGCCCTAGCCACACCCCTACATCATTCGCAGCAGAAGCTGCAGCCAATTCTTCCCTCCTCACCTCTCAGCAAGCAGCCATCAGCTGCAGGGGCCTTTTGGGTAATGAAATACGACATGGGTAGTCAAGAGGAAAAGTCACAAGATGAAGCCACCCCTGGACATGGGGGTTGTGAATGGATGGAGTGTGCAGACTCCCATCTCCCCACATCCTCATGGGACCCCGAAAGCAAGTGGGGTCTCAGACACACAGTTTCCACGCTACCAAAGCGATATCCCATGCCTGATCTTCTGTATGGTTAGAAACACCTGTCCTCCTGCAAGCCCAGTGTGAGAAGAGAGGCTTGCTGTCCAGGGTGGTTCTCGAACCACTCCAGAACCAACAGGGACACACACGGGTACGGCCCCATCCTATTCTGCTCTCCCCTGCTCGCCTTCTTCCGTCTTTGGCTACCTGGCAAGCAGCTGAAGAAGGTGAAGGTGGAAAACCAGACGCCAAACTTAGAAAATAAAAACACCCCAGTCGGCTTTATTAACCTCCTGAAATGTGCTCCCCAATTACTGCTAAGATGAGAGGGCTATGTTTGCCCCTAGAACATTGTGAAAAAGGAAAGAAAAGAAAAGACAAGAAAGAAAAAGAAATGTTTACAGGGATGGCTGGGGAAAAGTGTAGTCGCTTTTCCTGGTAATGTACGAGGTGACGCAGTAATTGCTATGGAAACTAGTCATTATAATTCAATAAAAAGAGAGAAAAGAAGTTAAGTTCATTGTGTTACCTGTGACTCCATCCTCACATTCTTTACATATATTAGCATAAAATCAAGCCCCACTTTTATTCTCAAGGTTTTCCCAAGTTCTGCCTTCACAAAGGGGAGTGGAGGGTTCAGCGAAGCCCTAAAGAGGAGAGGAAAATTTACTTTGCAGGAAATCTCTATTTTTTCCCCCTCTGGGTAAAATATTTAATGTTTCTGCATAATGCGCGCACGGAAGAGACTACAGCTTGTGCACGGTTTTTGCCCAGCGCATGGGCGGAATAGCCTGATTTCTCCGCGGGCCCTGCGCGCGCGATGTGATAGAAAGATAAGTCTTCTTCCTTCAGGACAGGGGTGCCACTTGCCGAAAGAAAGACCGAGGCATGATCACGTGGTCACATGACCCATCGCGCCTCTGAGGTCTGAGCAGCCTGGGAAGATGATTGGAGGGGGCAGGTTCTCCCGATGCTTTGAGGGCTGCTGGGACAGGGTTACTTCCTTTCATGAGCCCCCACCCCACCCCACCCCTTACAATTCTCATGAGGTCCTTCAAGCAACTTGGGAAGGATTGGTAGGCCCCGACCCAAGGCTGTCGCGATCCCAGGAGTGGTGGGACAATCCCCGCGCGAGGCTGGGAGAAACTATTGCTCAGACACTATTTCTGACACGCGGAGATAAAGGAGTGGTTCTCAGTGACAGGAAAGCAAGCTGGGGATACTGAGTGTTCGTTACAATGAAAACCATCAGAGCCAGGGGACCAGGATTAGGAAGCAGGAGGACCCTCGCCGCGCTCTGGGCACGCCACTTGCTGATTCTGTTCATCTCTTACCAGTTGTACAAGCTCTTAAACCCACGTCTTTCTGCTCCAAGCCTGCACTTTGGTTCTCAGTCTTACAGTGATGTACCTGGGACACCCAGCCCTGCATTTCCGTTTTACCCCCGGGGCCTATGTTAGCCTCTGCCCAAAGAGGGCGCTAGCGGGAGGTGGGGGGGACACACTCATCCAGCTTGCTGACCGTCTTTGTCAGAAGCTTGAAAGCAGTTGTTCTTCACCCCAGCAATGACAGCTGGTTTCAGTGCAAGTTTTTCTCACAATAATAACCAATTTTTTCCTACCCTCTCCGGCACCTCCTCTTCAGAAGTCTGTACCTAAGCTCCGAGCTTATGAGAACCAGCAGGATTGTGGTCCCTTGTCCAAGTCTTTTCCCCCCCTCCAACTTTCCCCTTTGCTCCCTGATAGCTATTTCCTGGGTACCTCAACCCCACCCCCATGTTTGCCTTTCCAGTTTGTCAACAGCAAATCAACGGATTCCCTATATTAAATTCTCTCTGTTAGACTACCTGGCCTGGTGTCTGTTTCTTATTTTGACAATCGTTCCTTCTAATCCACATGGTAGCTGGAATGATCCTTCTGACTCCCGTCTTTATTGAATGTTAATTATCACTCAGGCATTCTATTTACTATCTTCAGGGAGAAATCCATCCAGTTAACACAATCTCCCGAACAGGTAGCTTTATATTTGTTTTTGTCTAAAAGAGCCCACCTTGCATACTTGAATCTGCCATAATGCCAAGAGGAATCCCTTAACTGAGACTTAATGAAGTCACCACAAAGAATGCTTTGAGAAGGGCTGAATCTGCTTCCTGAGAGGAAAATGCTACTGATAATTTCAGCATAATTACATCCAACAAATTCCAAGGGGCACGCAGGAGAATTCTGACTGGAGTTGCTAATTATGTCCATGCTACGTTAAGACATGGATGGAAATTATTATCCTGATGCGGCTAAGAGTTGCAGGCAATCTTTTGGAGGAACCTGGAATCTTTTCCCCAAGTTCTGCCTGCGGGAATGTCTGAAGACACTTCTGGTTGCCAAAATTGGGAGTGGGGTGCTATGAGCATCTCGTGGCTGAAGACAAGGGATTCAGGGATGTTGGGCATCATCCTACAATGTCCAGGAGAGTCTATAATAGAGAATTATGGGGCCCCACATGTCATCAGTGTCAAGAGTGAGGACCTCTGGTTCTAACTCATGTTTTCTGCGCTGTCTGCGGCATTCTGGTGTCAGAACCACCTTTTATTTATTTATTTTTTTCCCTGCTTATGACTGTAAATGTCTAAAGTTGGCACGGAGTATTGAGATATTTGCAATGAGATAGCTGATGAGATTTGTTCCTTCCAATGCATTGTGCAAAATATCTTTCTCTCTGTCCCCTGAAATGGCTCCTTTTACACTCACTTGGGCCCTGTCACCGTCTCTTTTTCCAGCCTGGCACTCTGCTCCTCACCAGCTGCCTCTGTGGTCCATCCATGCCAGGTATAACGGCGTCAGAAAGAGTCATCTCCACGTTGACCTGACCTGAAAACACATCTCCCGTGGGTCTGACTCATGGGTGCCATGACATTTCCAGGGTCGTGCTAATAAGCTTATTTCTTGCAGCTGAAGGAGCTCAAGTTTGCTCTAGCTAATCCTCTCTCTGGCCTAAAACCATTCCACCTCATTCCTTGCCCCGAGGCCAAACTGCCTTTATTCCAATCCAACTGTCCATTCATGATGGCTTGTCACTCATTAACTACAACCTGATGAGGTGGATGTGGGTGGGACGTGGGTAGACCTACAAAACTTGCCTAACACAGCCCTAGAGTTTGTTTCTTAACTCTGGGTGTTTACATACTGGTTTTGTTCAAAGTGAGACATAGACTTCCACATCTCCATTTCAGTGGCACTGGTTTTATTAGGAAAAAGTAGGAACCGTTGCATCAGATTAAGCGGTGGAGGGAAAATTCCAACCTGCCCCTCTCCCCATCCTCTTATAATGAACAGGACGACAACCAGGGGCCATGTTTCTCTCTATGGTTCAGTTAACTGTTGAATAGCTTCTCTCTGGCCTTACAGAGCTGATAATGACCAAATCATGAGATGTTAGCACCAGGGAGCCAAGGCATCCTAGCAGTCTTCCATTGTGGTATGATATCTTTGGGAAATGGGTAAACTTGAATCATGAGATTTTTAGGGTCAGAGAGCCCTTGGAATAAAGGTTTTAAAATTTAGAGGCATGGAATACTGGAATTTGGAGGTCTTAGAATTTAAAAAATACTGGGATTATGAAATCTCAGAATCTCTGGATTATACTTTTATTTTCTTTCCGATTTGGTACACTTCAGTCATAGTTTCATGGCATGACTAAAATTGAGGACCACGGAAGCCCAAAGCTTAAAGGAGCCTCAGGGCCCCAATCTTATATCAGGACCCACCTCGGACTCCCTTGTCCTCCTGCCTCCACCAATAAAATTCATTCTACTTGTGCCACCCACAGAGGGACCTTTGGCTATAAAGTCACAGGAATGAAGCTTTCGGCCTTCACAAGCAGATTCTTATAACCCAGGGAAGGGGCCAAACACTGAGAGTCCCCAAGGGCTAGGTAGGTGACGTATGGATAATGGATAGACACAATAAAGTAAAGGGAAATAAACTCTGAGCCTACTGGCAAGGAGACAATAGGGAATGGCAGGGACTGTGGCAGAGGGAAGATTTTTAGCACGTGGATAGCCCAGCACCACCACAGCATCTAAGCGATGCTGAAAATCTCCATTTTAACCTAGAAACCTTGAGATTCTTTGTCAATAATGGCAAATTATTAAAATGCAGCACAGGCTGGTACTGTGCGGAAAGCCTAATCCACACTGCTCTGTGAGCCACCGTTGGCCTGCAGGCCCCTGTAGCAGGAAGTGGCACAGAAACTAGACAGCCCTGCACAGCGCTTAGGAGCAAGTAACCTGCAGCGGGGGACGGGTGCAAACTCCTGCACTGCTACTGACGGTCTGTGCAAGCTTGGCCGACTTATCTGACCTCTCGGTACCTAATTTCCCATCCGTCAAATGGGAATATTTACAACAGTGCCTGCCTCATGAAATAAGCCAGGCAGCGAAAGCAAATACCCTATGATCTCACCTAGAAGAGGAACCTAAGGAACAAAGCAAACAAACGAGCAGATCCTCATCTTGCTGGGAGAGGGGATGCAGGCGAAGGGGCTAGAATGGATATTTTGCAGATGAGAAAGCGGAGGCGCTTGTCTGAGGCCACACAGCCAGCACACAACAGGACCCAGCTCTCTGGCTCTGTCTCTCTCCTCTCAGACGCTGCCTGCTGCGGGAGCCCACAGCCTGGCCTGGCCTGGATGCCAACCCCTTCCGGCCAGCCAGCCAGCCAGCCAGCCACCGAGCCAGAAACCCTGCCACATGGCCAGATGTCCCATGCTGCACTCCAGACGCGAAATGACAATGAGGTGTGCCTTTTTTTTCCGAGGTGGGGAGAGAAGAGAGTGGGAGAATTGTTCCCAACATGAATTCCTCCTCTCTGGCCCTCTTCCCAGATTTGAGGTTTCTGGCACTCCTCGTAAGATTTGGGGCAGGAAAGAAAGACACTGAAAGGGGCAGCAGAGGGGCTGCCAACATTCCAGAATGGGTTGCCCCAATTTCTCCGCTGGACTAGCCTGCAGGACTGGCTGCATCCTGGCAGGGCCAGTGCAAAATGACCCCCTCGTGCAGAAGTGTTAAAGTATTTCCAGAGGAAGTCAGTAGAGGATGAAACCAAATTGAGGGCCCTTCTAAATGCAGCAGGGCCTTGCGTGACTACAGAGGTCATACGCCCGTGACGCCAACCCCGGACACCACCCCTCACCTAAGGGACACCGTGTTATACCACACAATGGGGGTGCAAAGAGGGTTAACAGACGCCCTCCCTTCTCCCCATATCCCGGTGAGATAAAACCACCATTGGGAGACCCAGAACAATTTTTATATCGGATTAGAAAACAAAAATCAATATTTAATTATCTGTAAGCTTTTTGTGTCATTGAATCTTTAGCACCCTAACAGGGAGTGCAGGCTGCCGAGGCAAAAGTAAGTCATTAAAGACACAGTATTGCTGGCCATCCCTTTTTAGAGCTGGGCCATAAATAGAGTACATTATCAGCGTTCACATGTGGGTATTGTTATTTATCTTTACAATCTCTATTTACCTCTATTTATAGCAGATTTCCTCTATATATTATGAGGCCAGGTTAACTTTAACGGACTTCATGAAAAGAGGTACTTAAAACTTTGGAACATGCTTATGCGGACAGATGGCAAGGTTTTCAGAAGCTATGGGGCCCAGAAGGCCGATTTGAAGGGTGTTGATTTTATTTTTTTTTCAGCTTCTCTTACTGCCTGTATTCTCCCCCATGAAGGCTGTCCAGAGTCCCTGATCCTCAGCATGGTAACCACATCCAAAGTGCAAACGGGTGGGAGATAGGTCCAGAAAATCCTGGCTCTGGGGCTTCAGATCTCCTTTGCTTTGCCAGTGAAACCCTCACCAGGATTTGAACTTGACGCTCTTATTTTAGCCATAGTCACACCGGACGGTAATAATCTGTTCGATGACTTGCCTCCACCATCAGACTGCCACCTCCTTTGGGACCCAAAGACAGATGCTCTCTGGATTCGCCAGCTAGAACAATTCCCAGTACAGAGTAGATGCTCAAGAAATGTGAGTAATTGTTACACCAAGGGAGTAGCGGAGTCCAAGTTAAAACCCGCATTAAGCCCTGGCTGGTGTGGCTCAGTGGATTGAGCTCTGGCCTATGAACCACACCATTGCTGGTTCGATTCACAGTCAGAGCACATACCTAGACTGCAGGCCAGGTCCCCAGTTGGGAGAACTTAAGAGGAAACTACACATTGATGTTTCTCTCCCTCTCTTTCTCCCTCCCTTTCCCTCTCTGTAGAAATAAGTAAATAAATGTCTTTTTAAAAAACGCACATTGTGCTGATGTGGCATTGAATTTATCCTCTGGAGCTGACTACCTGAGGGACGTTGGTCAAGCTGATTAGCCTCCCTAAGCCTCAGTTTCCTCATTACAACCCTGGGCTGCAAGCAGTCCCTCCTTCACGGTGTTGGTAGGAAAAGTCAATAAAATGGAGCAAGTGATCTGCATAGCCCAGTGCTTGGTACAGAAAACATACATGAACTGATTTTGTGTCATTAATTCTAGGAGCCATAAACAGCGCTATTTGGAATTAATGTACAGGAGTCAAAGTGAAGGAATGAGTACGGGAATGAATGAATGAGTGAATGAATGAACGTCCAGATGGATGGATGGACACAGATGATGATGAAACATGAGAAAGACCTCAGCAGAGCTGAGACCAAGGAAATGCAGCCTAGAGAAAGTCTAGAGGTATTTCTGCTTATTAATTTTTTAAATAAGGCAGTCCAGAAACAAGCCTGCGAATTTCTAAAAATCTGCTTGCAAGAAAGGTAGCATTTAAACTCACTTGGGAAAAGATGATTCCACAAATAGCATTGGGACAATTGCTTAACCAGGAGAGAACAAAATAGAGTTAAATTGTCCCTTTACAGCCATTCAGCAAGAACAATTCCCAATGGGCTGGAGTGAACAGTAAAACATAAAACTCTATGACCCCGCCAGATAAAAAAGAAGTGGGTTGGCAATTTATCACTTGAAGCAGCGAAGATGCTTCTAAGTATGAAAACAAAATAATACACTATAAAACAAAACCTTGATTGATTAAAGTCCACGAAATGAAAATATTTACAGGCTTAAAAAATAAAAGATGTTATACATTGGGAAAAAGTATTGGCTTCAAACCCACCAGGCAAAAGGTTAATAGACATGTTATAGAAAGAGTTCTTGGATATAATTAAGAAGACAAAAAACAAAAATAATTTTTTAAGTACATGAATATGAAATTAATCAAAGAAGGAAGGCATAGCAGTGGGCAAATGAGCACATAACACTAGCTAACCTTTACTCACAATAAAAGAAATGCAATTTATGAGAACAAAAAACTGCTTTAAGCGGTCAAATCAGCACCTTTTCCTTTAATGATAACACAAGCTGCTTGCAAGGATGTGGCAAAAAGAGGCACTGTAAACACTGTGAGTACAATCTTTATAGTTCACAGGAGCCCACACTTTGGGCTGGAAACTTGGAGATTTCGTGGATGTTTATTATGCAGTATCTTAGGTAAATGTTGAGCGAGACAGTTTGAATAGGCTTCCGGTATCAGTCTAATCTCCCGGGAGAGGTACATGGGTTATGTGCTTTTTCTTAAAGAACACCTAGCTGTACTCATGGCAATTTTAAATATGTCCATCCTTTGACCCACTAGCGCAATGCAGAGGCTTAGAGGTACATTTTCAAGGAGGACCACTGCAACATTGCTACAACTAGCATAGAGGAAAATGGGAAACAACCTAACTCCCCATCAAGAGGGAGAGTTCTGTAAACTAAAACAGTTATTTTTGGAAGGTAAGGTGGTGACATTTTTGGAAGTGAAAGTGATGACATATCTACAATTTCAACCTAATATATCCATGTAACAGAATACTATGCAGCCTTTAAAAAGAATGAGATAGTGTAATATGCACAGTATTATGGGACTTGGCCCATGTTAAATTGTTAAGAGATAAAGGAATTTCTATATCATAGTCTAACTTGTGAAACTATAAGTATATAGTTCCATATAAGTGTATCTATTACAAGGGTCTCAAAACACCTGTGGTTTAGGAAGGTACTTTTTGTTTGTTTGTTTTGCTTTGTTCTGTTTTCTTTCTCTATGGCTCTCTGAATTAACATGTGACTTCTTGTTTCACCACTAGCATTAGCTTCTCCCCTTTGCGTGTCAGCCCACCCCACCCAGGCCCCGTGGGTCAGCCTGTGATTGTTCCTAAGCACACCTCATCAAGCATACTTCAAGGACTTGCAAGGTCATCATGGTGGCAGTCATCAGCTCAGCCTGGCCAGCGAGGCTTCCTGTGTGCCTGCTCTCATGTCTCTCCCCTCAATTGTCATGGTCCTCCGCCTTTTCACATTGTCTCTTGCTCTAAACTTTTTCCATGCTGTTCCCTGTGCTTGGAACACCCTTCCTTGCATCACCTCCTGGAAATCTCTATGAAGGTACAGGTCGATTCTTCCAACAGGAAGCCTACAGCCTATTCTGTAGCCCAGGTCTTTTTTAATGGTGGTGAAATTTTTCATAGAATAAAATTAGCCTGCATAAAGTACCCAGTTCAGTGGCATTTGTAACATATCTGGACTCCCAGGCCTCGACCGAGGCCTGCTGTGTCCAAAGCTCTGGTGTTCTACATTTTCAATAAAGTTCCCAGATCATTCCTGCATCCACCCAGGTTTAATAATCATAGCCCTTCTCCCTGTTAGCCCATGACTGTTTTTCCTCATGCTTGTTAACTTACAGGCCGGAGACTACGAGACTCTGCATAAAGCTAGGTAGAAATAGAATGGATACATAAATGTGTCCACATATGTGAAGAATATACCTATGCAGGTATGTGATTGCTATTGTGACCATACCAAGTAAGCATTACTGCATCCCAGAAGTTTTGTAAACTGTAAAGCACTGTCCAGAAGGAGGGGGTGTGGGAAGTGGCCCTCCATCCCACAGCGCTGTCAAAGTAAACCAGGAGCCAGAAGCCGGTGCCTCAGCGCTGGCTGGAGCCTGGCAATGCTCGCAGCTGGGGAGCTGCTCCTTCCTCTTTCTGTCATTGCTCAAGCTGACCCTTGCCAGGAAGAAACTGGCTTGGGCATCCCTGCCTCTGTGGCCTCAGAAAATCAGAGATACGTTCTCGGGGCAGGGATGCTGCTGAGCTGAGCCTGAAAGCCCAGGAGGTTGGCAGGTTCGGCGTGGCTCCCAGGACGTAGTGCGTAGGGACTGTCTCCATCCCAGGAGCCTGGTCCATCCGGCTGTTCTCCATCCTTAACCAAGGACCCGCCACCTTCTGGGAGCCTGCAGGGTGGAAGGAAGAGAAGGAGAGGAGGAGGGTGACAGCTGGGGTAGGGGCCCCTCTCCAAAAGCCACTGATTAACCTCGAAACTGGGATGTTTTCACTCCTTGCATATTGGAGCACCACGAGGAGAAAATTATAGTGCACCCACTATGGGGTGAGGGCATCGGACCCAAATATCCCCTGGTTCCAATCCTGACTGTACCACTTCCTGGCTGTGTTACCTGGGGAGAGTTACCTGCCCTTTCTGAATCCTTTCTTTATCTGTAAATGTACCTCATCAAATTTCTTTGGAGGGCTGAGATTATATAATATCTGCGCTTTGGGGGAAAAGGCAACATCCCATCACACTTGCTAATTATCTTCAGGGACATCACTCTCCTTGAATGGACAACTTTTTTTCCCTCCGTAGTATAGTGCCTGAGCAAGGCCAGGTGGAAAGGGCTTGAAAATAAGAATTAGAAACCTGGGCTCCATCTTCGTAACTTGCTCTGTAACCTGGGGCAGGTCCCTTCCCTTTCTTCTCCCAACGCAAGGAAGAATCAGATGGGGTGAGAGGACCACAGGCCAGAGGTGGCTAAGCGTCTGGCCCACTTGACCCCAAGACCCCGCCTAGCATTATTAGCTCCATTTTTCAGATGAGCACACTGAGGTGCAGGGAGCCGATGTTAGCTGAAGGTGAAGCTCGTCATGAGACACCAGGAAGAACTGGGATTCCATCCAGGTACGCCTGACTCCTCTCTCCATGCTCTTCTTCCCTCCCTTTCTGTAATAACTACCATGAAGTTAGCATTTTCCCTATGTCCCAGCTCCCCCATGAGAATATCTGGTCTCAGCTGTGGAGTAGGAGTCAGGATTTGAACCCAGGACTGAGTCTGTGTCCCAAGCAGATACCCCTACTCACTTGACTCGCTTCTGTCCTTTCTTCTTTCCTTCAGCGACTCACACCACTGAACATGCTAAGTGAGCAAGTCAGGGCAAGAATGTGCTCAGTAAAGAAGTCAAGGCAAGACACGGATGCAGGTCCCGTTCTTTCTGCACACAGGAAAGGAGTGGGACTGCCTGTGAAGGAACACGCTGAAGGCATTGCATCCTTCTTGACTTTTTTCTCACTGAAGTAGCCACCTCTCTGTTTCCCAGGCATCCCCGTTGGTAATGCGGACCAGAAGCTGATGCCATCAATAAGTGGGGAAACTTCACAGATGCCCCCAGGAAACTCAAGCCCGGAAATGGCTCAGCATATGTCTAAATAGTTAATTGACTTAATTACTGGGAGTTGGGCGATTAGCTCACTTGATCCACCCCAGTGGCCACGGAACACCCTTAATGGTGCTCAGTTTATTTGTCTGTTAAGCTCCAGTTACTATTGCGGGGAGCTTTTCAATCGCTGATTACCTCATAATAGATCATTGTAGTCACCGGGATTAAAGAAGCATGGCCTGGTGCCTTGAATGGTTTTGCTTGGAAGGTGCTGTTGGCTCCCTTGGCAATTGTTTATTGGGCACCTACTATGTGCCAAGTCCTCCGGTAGGCCCTAGCGATGGGCACTGAGCACACCAGACAGAGTCCTTGCCCTCATGGGGTCTACATTCTACCAGGAGGAGGCAGCTAGGAAGGAACTAAATACATGCATGTGCAGAATGATTTTAGATCAAGACTACAAAGAAAAGAAAACAAAGTGATGGGATGAGCTGGGAAAGACTTCCTTGCACAGGCAGAGGTGGTCAAAGAAGGTCACTCTGGGGACTGCCATGTGGGCTAAGACATGAATGGGAAGTAGGAGTCACCTCTCCCAAGACACAGGGGAACAGTGCTGGAGGCCGAAGACCCAGCAGAAGCAAAGGCCCTGCGGTGGGAATGAGCTTATCCTGCCTGAGAAGCACCGGGCAGACAGGCAGGCCTGGAGTGAGTAGTGAGTGAAGGCGAGGCTGGTACAGGGGGCCAGGTGGGCAGGGAGGCGGAGGCCACGTCAGGCAGCGTCCTAGCAAAGAACGGGCATCTTTTTGCTAAACGCAGTGGAAAGGCATTGCACGGTTGACTTCTGATGAAAGATCCCTCCGGCTTCTGGCTAGAGAGTGGATTATAGCCGCGGGTAGAGGAGGCAGGAAGACCAGGAGGGGCAGCCAGGTGGAGTGAGGGTGAGCAGGAGCCATGCTGGAATGGAGTAGATGGGGACTGCCTTTGTGTGGGCATAGTTGGGACATGGATGGGATAGGTTGATTGGAACACGCAGTAACTCCCAGCTTTGTATTGGGATGACAGCAGTACCATTCAGCACAGCGGGGCACCCGGGGAGGAGCAGTAGGCAGAAAAGAGTTACGATTTTGAAGAGAACAATTCTGGCTCAGCCAAAGAGATGACCCAGGAGACCAGTAGAGGGACGCAGACAAGACGGGAGGGCAGCTGGGCCGGGACTGGCCATGGGATGGTGGCTTGGTACCATCTGGACCTTTACCCTGACGTGGGCTGAAGTGTCACCAGGAAATCGATGTCAGTGGAATCCCTGAAGTACAAAGCAAGACCTGAAACAGAGGCCTGTGATCACCATCTGTCCCAAATGATCACCCGTAGCCCTATCTTAATCCTTCTAAAGTTGGGTGGGGGAGAGGGAAGGATGGATCAAAATTAGAATTTTATCAAGCAGAAAATAATCTCGGGCCTGGGTTGCACTGATAAAAAAATAAAGTAGGCAGAATTCATAATCACCACATAAAACTGTTTATATTTGCGATTATATGTGACTGCCACCTCCAGGTCCCCGAAGCAAATAACTTAATTGCTTTCGCCTGGAGCTGGGGCATGAGGAGCAGAGAGGGGCTCCGTTCTCACCCTCAACTGGGTCTGAGGGTTGCCGAGTTTCTGCACCAGCTTCTAACAGGCATAGGAACTGTGCGTTTGTCCTGTCCTGTCCTGTCCTACCCTGTCCTGTCCCAGTACCGTTGGCAAAAGCCAGCAGTGAGGCTACAGCTGGGAGTTCAACAGGATCGGTGAGGTTGAGGCACAGCGAGCTGGGAAGAGGAGAGGGAGATGCTGCTTTCAGGGCAGTGGGACCCCAGGAACCGAGTTGGGTTGGGCGAGGCATGTGTTAGGATTGTCTCTCCATGAGCCAGAGAGCCCGAAGGGGGACAAACCATGCCAACTTGCTCCACAGCCTGCTCCCCAGAGCCCAGCATGGAGGAAGTGCCTGTCTGAGTTTGGGGTCCCTCCAGAAACAGCCAGAGACAAGGACTACAGGGCACAGGCACAGCAGTTCCCGGAGGCACCCGTGTGGCATCGGGGAAGTGAGACAGGATGGAAAGTGTAACCGCTATGGGGTTACCCTGTGGGTCACTGGAACCTAACCCTCCCAGGGGCCTCCGGGACACAGTGTGGAACTGAGTGAAGGAGGGAGGTGGGGGGTGTGTATGCCAACTCCCCTGTTGTGGAGAGGGAGTGGCACCATTGATGCCCAGAAAGCTCCATTCCGTTGTATGCGTGGCTGGAGGAAGCTTCAGTGCCCTTGGGCAGAGACACACACGTTGGCAGTTGGCAGTTGGGCTAAGTCCCAGATAGGGAAAGCCAAGAAGGTATTGGGCAGGGCACCAAAAGCATCTCCTAACTGAAATGGTATTAAACAAAATGACTTAATGGATAATGAACGAATGGTCTGCAAGTTTGGCACCCGGGCCGAGAATCCAGTGCCCGGGCGGCTGGCCTTTGGTCAGTTCTGACTCCTAACGTCACCGCTTTCAGGCCCTTTTATTTTGAAAGGCCTTTATTGAGATAGAGTTAAAATTCCATAAAATGCCTCCATGTAAAGTGTACAACGCAGCGGTTTCAGCGTTGTATTCACAGAGTTATGCAACCAGCACCCAAAACCCAAACCTAACTTCGGAGCACTGTGCTGTCCCGTAAACAGACCTCATACCCGTGAGCAGGCATCCCGCACTTACCCCGACACCCTGGCAAACGCTAATCTCTGTTCTATTTCTACAGATTTGCCAACTCTGGACATTTCATAGACCTTGAATTATATCCTTACATGGCCTTCTGTGGCTAGCTTCTTTCACTTAGCACGATTCAATTCACCCACACCTCATTTCTTTCTCTCATTGAGTAACGTTCCATCGTACAGATAGACCCCATTTTGTGATGAGTCCACCAGGCAATGGCCATTCGAGTTGTTCTTACATTTGGGCTGTTGTGAAAAGGGCTACAGTGAACGTTCACGTCCAAGTTTTTGTGTGGACGTGTGTTCATTTCCATTGGGTATCTAGTTCGGAGTGGAATTGCTGGGTCATGTTGTAACTCTGGATGTGACCCTTTGAGGAACCGCTAGGCTGCTTCACAAAGGCTCATGCCCTTTTGCATTCCCACGAGCAACATGTGCGTGGTCCAACTTCTCCACATCTGCACCAACATGTTTCGTTGTCTTTCTGATTATAACCATCTTTGTGGTTTTGACTTGCATTTCCTTAATGGTGAAGAATAATGCTGAGTATCTCCTTGTGTTCTTACTGGCCATTTTTATATGTTACTTGGGGAAATGCCTATTTAAACCTTTTGCTTATTTTTTAATTGGGCAATCTGTCTTTTTTTATTGAGTTTTAAGCATTTATATATGTTCTAGAAACATGTTTCTTATTAGGCATGCAATTTGCAAATAATTTCTTCCATTCTGTGGGTTTCCTTTTTACTTTTTTCTGTTGCATTTCTTTTTTAATTAAAGTATAATTGACATGTAACACATTAATCTCAATTCAACATTTGTGTACCTTGTGAAATGATCACCTCAATAAGTCTAGTTAACCGTCATCATCATCTTTTAACTTTATGGTATCATTTACAAACATAAACATTTCTAATTTTGATGAGGTTGAACTTGCCTTTTTTTTTTGTTTGTTTTTGTTTTTGTCTTTTAGGCTTTCGTCATATCTAAGAAACTATTGCCTAATCCAGGACCATGAAGATTTCTCCTTTATTTTTTTCTAGAAGTTTTATATCTTCCATTTAGATCTATGATCCATTTTGAGTTAAGTTTTGTTCTTTTGCACATGGACATCCATTTGTCCTTAGCACCATTTGTTAAAAAGACTATTTTCCCCATTTAATAGTCTTGGCATCTTTCTCAAAAATCAATTGAGCATAGATTTTTTTTTTCTGGACTCTCAATTCTATTCCATTGATCTACGTGTCTATCCTTGTGCCAGTAACTCACTGTCTGTGCCCTTCTGAAGTGGTAAAAATGTTATTTATTTGAGCTTTTAGACCACACACAGTGGGATGGGATGGTGCCTTGATGATGAGCCGTGACCTAACTTCTTTTATGCTGTGTGACTCTGGGTCATTTACTTAACCTCTCTGATCCTGTGTCCCTCAGAACTTTGTACAAACAAGAATAGTGCCATCTTCCTTCCTGCTTCTCTTCCCTCTTCTCTTCCCTCTCCTACTATTTTTTAAAGTTTATATATTATTTTCAGAGAGAAGGGCAGGGAGGGAGGAAGAAAGGGAGAGAAGCATCCATGTATATTTGCCTTTTACCTGCCTCCAGCTAAGGACCTGGCTGGAGACTTGGCTTGCAACCTGATTATGTGCCCTGGCTGGGGGATTGAATCAGTGGGTGCTCGATCCACTAAGCCACTCTCCTACTTTTGAAGACAGGGACTGTGCCTCATTTATCACTAATCAGCACAATGTCTGACAAAGTGTACACTCTGAATGTGCTGTTTGCTGAGTGAATGAATGGCTTGCCTTGCTGGGGACCTGGGAGGACAAGGTTTCCAATGTACTCACACTACTGGTTCTAAATAAACAATGACTTGGCAGCAGCTGAGAGATTGGGTTTCCTGTTCCTGCTTTGTCTTGTTTGCAAGGCTTAACCCTTTGTCTTCGTGCCTCAGTCCTGCCTTGAGGCTCAGAGCCACCTCTAAGTGGAGACCATATGGAGCAGAACTTCTCAAACTTTCGGGATTCACAGCACCTTTACTATTTCAGAATTGTTTCACCAAAAGAAATCCCTCACAGGCCCATTCATTAGGTATTTAGGTGCAAACCTAATGAGCATTAATGTCCTGCCAAACAAGTAGGTATTTGCAAAAAAAAAAAAAAAAAAAAAATCCACGTATGTTGATAGAAGAAGAATATTTTTATTTCAGCCTTACATAGGCACAGTTACTTACTACTGAAATGTGTGTGTGCCTATCAGGATCCTTGTAGCTTCTGAAACCTCAGAATTTGATTGGACTCTTTCACCCTTGCTTCCTGTTCCACATTGCTTTTGGTGCAGACCTCACTTTTTTATCATCGAAAGCCTGGGGTCACAGAGCTGTGACGTCATCCACAGGAATGCAGAGTACTCTGATGCCAGAATGGGGACTGGTCTCAAGCTAACAGCTCAGGTGACACTCGAGAGAGGACAAGTATCGCTCTGATTACCTTGATCATTTAAAATATCTTGTGGGAAACAAATAAACAGAAACATAAAGTATCTTGCGTGGTCCCATGAGCCTGCCCAGGCATGCTGGGGTACCTTGGCACACAGAGAACTGGAAACCCAAGAAGTCAGAGCATGTGAATCAGCTCTTGAGAGCTTTCCTGGGATCTCAGCTCTGCTAAGGGTTCCCTGTGTGACCGAAAGCCAATCACTTCCCATCTTTCAGCACTTCCCCTCCTCCCCTGCAAAACTGGATCTCTTGCCAGCTGCAATACCTTATCATCTTCATCATCATCATCATCATCGTCGTCATCCGTGTAACTGTGATAACAAGTATTCAGTATGCGTCAGGCACCTCTCTCCCGACTGCTCCAGGGAAGTCATTATTATGGAGCCCACTTTACAGAAGAGGAAACTGAGGCTCTGAGGGTTTTGTTCACCTGAGCATCACAGGCAGGAAGTGGCTTCGGCTGTCCACTGCTCACCTTGGAAATGCTTCCCTGCTTCTGTGTGTGGCCAACACTTTGAGAAGAGCAACCAAGGTAACCCTACAGCTTAAGGACAGATTGCATGTTTCATACTGACACTGCAGGACTGCACACCACATGGCTCGTTCCTGTGCTTCCCGTCAAAGTGCTCAGGGACCAGCACAGGTGGTTCGTATCTGGGTGTCTCTACAAAGACTATTTGGTTTGCTGTTTCTCCTTTGAAGAACTCTCCCATGCTGTCCTTACCCTTGTGCTTCCTTTCATTAGGCTCTATATTGTGGACATGCCCCCATATTATGTGTTTAATCTCAAGCGCAGGGTCCCATCCATGCATAGAGAGCGCTGGCCTGGACAGCCTTCCAGGTAAAGATGCGAAGAGGAAGTCAGGGGCTGATTGGTTGGTGATGTCTGCCCTGGGCAGGGAAGTAGGGCACTTCAGGATGGAAATCCACTTTGGAGGGCAAGCCTAAGAACTTAACTATCTGGATTGTGCTGACGGAGCCACTGGGAAGCTGTAGCAAGGGATAAAACCCCCTTCTCTGATGGGTCGGCAGAGAATTCAGCCATGTCAGGTGGTGACCAGGTGTCCTGATCAGAGCCTCCCAGTCTTTGGAAGTATGTGCGTGAGATGCAATGGAGAAATGGCCACCAGAGCTGCTGCAACATCCCAATGGGATGAGTCATGGATTCCGGTCCCCTGAAACATCCAACATGCTCTAGACTTAGAAGAGCTGAGGTCAAAAGGGAAACGACAGTGTCTTAGACTGGTTCTCCCTGAAGCAGATTCTGAGACCAGGATTCCTAGGAATGGGAGTAAGAAGGTGAAACATGAAGGGATTTTATTATCCACGATGAGTGACTGAAGCTCAGCTTTTCTGGGAGGTGCTATGGTCACCTTGCAGCTACTCCACCTCAACCCTGTGTCAATTCAGAGCTGCTTCTGGGGCATTAATTCATTGGCACCTCCAGCCTGCCTCCACACATGCCCTTGTAGTAAAAAATGGGCATAGATGTTTTTTCTAATAAAACTTTATTTACAAAAACCAGTGGAGGACTGGACATTGCCCACATAGCTGGATATAGCTGACACCAAACCTAAGGCTGGGATAATGTTTGTTTGCAATTGGGTGATAGTTCCAACTAACTGTCTGTGACTGCCAGGAGCAGGGAATCTTTTCAGAGCCTGAGACCTCTCTCAAATCCAACACAAAAGAGGGCAGTGTTCAATTATTGATGCCTGCTTTGGCCCAGGACAAGAGACAGCAGCACATTTTACACTCCTGGCCTCAGGAAACCTCAGTTAGAAAGTGCTCAAGCAACATACATACAAATTGCCTCTATTATGATGGGAAAGGCTCACCTGGGAAGCCTGGCCTCTTCCCAAACAGATGGTAAACCTCTGGGACCTTTGCCCCTATCCTGTGAGTGACTTCCAAGGCAGAAATCCTGTATTTTGTTCTTTGCTTCTCCACGTCGAGGGCTGGTGCAGGACATAACGAACGTCTGTTGTGTGAAGGCATGCATGCATGATTGGAGACTCACAGAAGCAACTAACATTTCCTGAAGGCCTACTAGGCTGCATAGGTAGCACATTTGCATACCTATGATCATATCCTCAGCACAAAGCTCATAGGAAGCAGGCACTGTGAAGTCCGCTTCTCAAGCTAAATGGCTTTCTACGTTAGGACCACGCTCATGTACACTAATGATGGTGCTGGCAAGGATAGATTTTCCCATGTGTGTACACATGGCCCAGGCATGGTGCCATGGGTTTTGTTTTCATCCTTGCACAGAGTCTGTGAGAGAGGGCATGTCTTCAACTCCCACCTTATACCTGGGGAAATCGGGGCTCTGATGGGGAAGCCACTGGCCTAAAATGAAGCAACGGAATGGTGCTGAGCCAAAATGTGGTGGCAGGTCCAACCGTCTGCCTCTGGGCTGCCTGCGCACTAGGACTTGCCTGACGAGGTGGAGAGGGCTCGGCAGGAATGGCCCGGGCCTGTTTCAGCTGGGACAGGCCACAGGCTGGGCGGGACAGAGCACAGGGCGCAGGCGAGTGTGGGCAAGGGCAGCCACATCTCCACCCACCGCAGTTCCACCCTGAGCCCTTCTCAGCAGCAGGCTGGGAGCCCTGGGGTGCCTGGCGCCCCTGTGATTGGCAGGCTGCAGATGGCGGGGGTGCCTTGGAATTTATTAGCCGAGCGTGCCTTTCTGAGGGGGCCTCACCGCCTGACACTGCTTTATCGGAAAGCTGGGAATGGTTAGCCGAGCCCATCTGTTAGCCAAAGAGGGGAGCTCGGTGGGTGGGGAAGTCTGCAGAGTCATTTCAAAGGAATGTGTCTGATGCGGAGGCCAGAGGAGAAGGTTATCTGCGCGGGGCCCTGCTCTGCCTGGTTAGGAGGCTTCGAGGATGAGTGCCTGGGTTCACAGGGGCTCTTCCTCCTCTTTCTAAACCCCGAACCGCTGAGGCCCTTCCCCATCCTAAGCAAGGACTCAGCCTCCGCAATGATCCTTCGGAGCTAAAACCCACCACATTAGCATCATCCGTGTCTCGATGACGAATCTGGGACAGATGGGGATAAATGCAGCAATCTGAATTAATACCGGGGTCGCTAATGAATCCAGGAGCTGGGAAGTAATTAGGAGAAGTTACTGCTCCCGCCAGCCATGGCAACGCTGCATTGGATGCCTTCTTCTCCCTCCCCTCCCACCAGCCAGGGGCCCCAGAGGACAGTTGAATAGCCATCCTGGGTACATGGGTCAAAGGACTGGGTGTTGGGTTTGGTTTCTGACAGGCTGCTGTATGGCAGGTGGAGACCTGAGAACGGGGGCTCCTTCACAGGGTATATAAGGGTCACCTGTGCTCCGACAAAGCACTGGGCTGGGAACTCGGAGACCTCAGTTCAAGTGCGGGCTCTTGGTGGGGGTCCTCCTGGGGCATGTAGGTCCCCCAGAGGCTGAGCAGAGAGATAAACCATCACAGAGGGTGATGCAAATTTCTTGCTGCTCTAGGGCAGATACCTGCAAAGTGGTTCTTGGGCCCCATCTTATTTAACCTGGCCCTATGGTCCTAGAACCCTGTTGTCCTTATTCTTTCAAGGAGAGTCGCTTTGGTGACTTGTGCAAGGGGCTGCCATTCATAATAGAGCTTGTTTCAACCCCAGAAACCCAAGTCCAAGGCCTTGACCTTTTGCCACAAACATCAAGGTCATCCCTGACGTTTCTTCTAACACCCTGGTGTTGGTAGGCCTGTGGAATTCTAAGGGCTCGCAGGTGTCTGCTCTGCAACATGGAGCGTGCGCACGTTGGCTTTTCCTGATTGGTTGCCTGGCCAGGCTGGGTCCCTATTCTACGTGATCATATGCTTCACTCCTCCTTTCTGAAATGTATCACGATTACAATTGAATAATTAATTGAGTATTTAATTGCTTAATGGCTATGTATCCTTCCAGACTAGAGGCTTTATAGGATATCATCTATTTTGCTCACTGCTGTGTCGCAGGTGGCAGGCACGTTATATTTACTCAATGAATATGGAAGGAAGGAAGGAAGGAAGGAAGGAAGGAGGGAGAAGGAAGCTGGGAACCAGGCTCACCCCACTGCTATGCCAGCTGACAGTGGCCATTTCACCGGCCTAGGCTGCGGCTTCCCAGGCTAGCATTCGGCATCCGTGCCCGGAGCAAGCAGGGACGCGGCAAGGGGTCGGGCCCAGAGCTGACTCTCACCCCTGCCCACCTGGCCTCGTGGGAGCCGAGCCGCTTCACAGGGGCACGCTTGAATAGTAACTAGGGCTGTCTGGGCATCATGTGACCAGCCGGCCACCAGGAGGGCTCCAGGCAGCTGGGGTGTCGGCGGTCACCTCCACAGTTAAGTCATGTACCTGGCAGAGACGGTGCTTATGGAGAATAGTACCAGGAACAAGGCATTCTTCATTTTTCTTTTCTCCCTGTATTCTTATATCTCGTTTCTTGGCCATCTGGATTCCAAATATTTCCACGCCGGCGGCCAAGGTGAGGGGACTTGGAGGCACGGGAAGGAAGATCTCCTTTCTGACCTGCAGGGCAGGCTGTCTGGTGGCCCAGAGCCAAGGTGCTGGACTGGGAGTTTCTAGGTTCAGACTGTGGCTTCTCCTCAACCTGGCACTACCCATGACCTTGAGCTACTTAATCAACCCCTCTGAGCTTTTCTTTCCTTATCTGTGCAATGAAAGGCATCAGCTTCTTTCCAGGAGTCAAGGAGATGGTGCATAGAAAACACTGCACACATATTTCTCATTGAGTTCCACTTCAGCAACTAATACTAACCACGTAACAAGAGATTAATTGTGGAAACAGAAAGCCAGACCTGAGGTTTCATTGTGCCAGGCATGGATAAAAGTTAGACAGCAGAGACAGCGTTTTTGCCACTGGTTTTTCCAGACAGGGAGCAAAGAAGAAGAGGCTTGGGGGTCTTTGCTATTCTCCATCAACTGCTTGAGCCTAAAATGGTTCCCAGAGGTAATGGAGTTTAAGCTCCTGGAGATTAGAAGGGATCAGAGAGGGGTAGGGACTTGCCTCAGGTCACACAGCGGCAGGTGAGCAAAGTCCAGATCTTCTTATCTTTCCAGTGTTAATGAATGTGGTCTAGCTTGCTTGAAGTAACAGCAGCCTTGGCAAAGGGGAGTGGCTGGTGGGCGGGCCTGGAGGCTGAGCTGAGCTCCAAGCAGAGCCTGATGGAGACCAGGGATGGTGGTATCAAGGCCCCCTTCTCTTTACCTAGCATGTCCGCAAGCAGGTTTCTACACATTCGGGTGCTCTGGTCCACCTTCCTCTGCTGAGTGAGTGCCGGCCTATTCAGCAGCAGATTTTCAAGTGATAGAGCCAAGATTCAAACCCTGATGATATGAAACTAGAGGCTGAGTTTATTATAATCACCCAAATCCAACTGAGCCAAAAAGAAGAAAGGAAAGAGAATAGTATGGACATTGAGTAATCGGTACATATCTGTATAATCAATGCATTAATTAAAAGCAGAGAAAGCACTCAACAACTGTTTTCTTTACCTCCTCTGCAGGGTTGCCCAGGCATAGAGTTGCCCAGAAAGGACCTCTGTCCATGAGGAACATAAACACCAAAATGGTACCTGGAGTTGCTGACACTGATGCATCTGTAGTTTTCTGGCCAGGTGGGGTTAGCCTACATAGCATGGGTTAAAATATCCAAATCTGTTTCCAGAGTTCAAACATGGGGATATTTAGCATAATAATCCAGATTCCTCTGCCTGGCCTGGCCCCTGAAGCTGGAGGCCTCCTTCTGTGTGGGGCTGCGGGAGCCCGCAGGGAGCAGCACCGTCCTGTGGGCGGAGGGCTCCGTGAGAGCGCTGGATTTGGGCGGGTTTTCTGCGCTTGCTTGGATGAACCTGACTCAGGGCCAGCGTGGGTCCCTGGCAGAACTAGCTTTCCTCTTCTACTTTGTTTTTATGAAGCAGAAATAGCAGTTTCCATAACGTGGCACAGCTCCCCCCAGCACTGGTAGGACTTGGGAAGCCACCGCTGTTTGTGAGTGTCCAAGGGAGAACTTTGGTTGGGAGTCTGCTGTCGCTCATGGGTTCTAAGGGCCACACAGCAGGACAGTGTGTGCTCATCCACACCGGGGGCTCTGCCTGAAGGCGGGAACTTCCCACTGGGTATCCCTCAGGGGAGCTGGTCAGAGGCCGGATCCCTAAGGCCACAAGAGGGGGGCAGGAAAACCAGGAACCTAGTCCAGGTCCTACAACGAACTCATCTATCCATCCATCCACCCATCCTTTCTTCCACCCATCTATCCTTCCCTCCACTAATTCAAGGATTATGTATTAAGAACCTTCAATGTGTCAAAGTCCCCACTCTTTACTCTAAAGATGCAGAAATGGACCCATAGACACAAACCGCTGCCTTTTCACCAAGTCTACAGTCAAGCCGAGCAGACAGGCATCAAAAAGGTAGTTATAGATGAAGATTAGGGAACAACCAAAGGGTCACTGATAGGTCAATTAAATCAGTTGGGCCCATCCTACAATTTGATACCATGTGGCCCTTTAATATAGTGGATCTCTGTAGGGCAACATAGAACAACCTCTAAGTGAAAAATAAAATAAAATAAAATAAACCCGACTCATGGATAGTGACTACAGCAATGCGTCCACTCGTACAGAACAGAGCCCTCAGCTGGGCTTTCCTACAGTTGTACTTACAGAGAAGGCCCCGTGGAGCGTCCGGAAGAAACTGGGAACAGTGAATGACACAGGGAGAAAGCTGGGCCACTGGGCTACAAGATGACAGAGCTTGTTGTGCTGTTAAACATTTTCTTTTTAAAATGTCTCCTGTTTTCTCAAAATGGGAAGGAAATTTAAGATAGGAAGATACATACATACAGAGAAGAGAGAGAGAGAGAGTAAAGCATATCCTAAGTTTAGGGAGGAAAACAAAAGCCTTTGTGCACTTGGTGGTTTGGTGAGGTTCTGAAGAGAAAGCCAGGAGGCCCGTGGCATTTGAAGAAACCTTCCCTGGACATGGGTCATTTGGGCCGGCAGGGGAGGAATGAATAGGAGTTGCCCAGAGTCAGGTGCAGAGGAGGACACGCAGAATTCTAGGCACTGAGAGGGGCAGCGGGTCTTCTCTCTGGGCCTCGAGGGGCGCATCTGCAAAGGGGAAATCAGACACCTCTCAGACCAAGGTCCAGGAAACTCTAGGAAACAGCAGTAGCTGCATTCAAATCCAGGCTGTCTTAACCTCTGGGAGGAGTCAGCGGCCTCCCCCCGGCTTCCTCCCGTCTCCTCCTGCCTGTCCTTCCCTGCCATAGTAGGGAACAGTAGTAGTAGGCAACACAGACAACCAAGGAAAAGAAAGAAGGAAAATTTGACTGTGTATCAATGCTCGGGGTCATTCAACTCCAAAAATATGCTCTGCATGTCTCAGGGGAGGATGATCAGTTGCACCTTTCTCCCCCTCCCCACCCAATAAAGTGTCGAGGCTGGAAGGTTGGCGATCCCAGTGGATGGCTTCCAGCTCTTCTGTTTTTCTGGTGCATTATAATCATCACAGCAGCTGTTTTGGGAGCGCTAACTCCTTGCCAGCATGCAAGATGCCACCCCGTCCTCAAAACAAATCCAGGAGATAGGTGTCCACATGATCCCTGTTCATAAGATGAAGGTCCTGGGGCTCAGAGAAGTTTAGTGACTTGCTCAGGGTTGCACAGCCACTACGTGCAGGAGCGGGAGTCTGAATCCAGGTGCTGACAACTCTGGAGTCTTTTCTCTTAACCACCACCCTCCTTTCTACCTGCCACACAGGTACGGTCTCCCTGCACTGAGGCCAGGGAAGGCTGCCTGGAGGAGGTGCCCTGTAGCCAGTGCCTGGGGGGACCAGAGGGCCTTCAAATCCCCCCTCTAAAGGAATTATCTGTTTTTCACAAGGAGAAAGAGATTTCCTCAAGAATAAAGGGCCCTGGAGGCATTAAAAAGAAACTCATAAAAAATTCATCTCTGAGTAGTAATTGCATCATAAAAAGTATTGAGTTGGCATGCAAATGCAAATTGGGCCGCATGAATTAATGCTGTAAACAGTGGGGATGGGGACGCACAGAGACTCCAGGGAGAATATCCTGCTCCACCCTCTTCCGTGTGCTGAGCAAATGCCAAATGGGTGGGAGCGTGCCCCAGGCTTGAGGGTCACATTGACCACTGTGTTGCACCCCTAAACCCTGTTCAGGGTTATGCTTTAGCACCTCCTGGAGACAGGGGTGTGCTCACCCAGCCAGCACTTTCTGAGTCCCTACTGTGTGCAGGGGAGGGTGTCCCATCCCTTCCACCTACCCCCCATGAACTTGCTCCTCTTGGAAGACCAACATGAGTGCTTTTGTGTGTGTTCACACCATGACTTATGTCTTCTGCGGTTGGTTGGCGGGTACATTGGAGAAGCATATATTGACACCAACTGCACGCAGGGTGGAGATTGACCTCAACAATCAGAACCAGTCACAGGTCAGAGAAGACACTCCGCTTGCCAGCCAGAAGGAGGCCAGTAGAGGCCCGGTGGTGGAAGGGTCTCTAAGCCAAAGGCTGGGACATGGGGAGCAGGTCAGGCAGACACTGGCAGGGTGCAGCTCCAGCTAGAAGCAAACTCGACCATGCGTAAGTTGACCTCGGCTGGAAAATGGGGGGCTGAGTGGCAGGAATGAGCTTAGGGGGTTAGAACATTCTGGAAGGCCTTCTTCATCTCCATAAGCAGCTGGGACTTGACGCTCCGGTTGGAATAAGAGCAGTCTTTCCTCTGATCCTTTACCATGCAAGAAGTGGAACGTGCAGTATGTGGGTTTCACCAAAGGCCAGAGAAGGGTCCCTATGACCTTCCTTTGGTTCTCAGACTGTGTTCCGTGGTATCCCAGGGCTTTGCCCCTGTGTTCTTGGTCTCATGGTGGGGACAAGGTGTAAAATTCTAGTGCGAGATGTTCTGCCTGCTTTAGCCAGATCAGCTCAAACTGTATCTTCATATATATATATATATATATATATATATATATATATATTCCACTTAAGAGCTTCTTAAGTTAAGACAACCCCCGCTTAAGTCTAAATGTTTCAAGATCTTAGGTAATTCAGACCCGATCCATTTCTCCAGGCTCAGCTAAGTAATTTCCCATCTCCTGCCTCTCCAGCCCTGCACCCAGCCTCCAGCCATTTGGATACTGACTAAGCCACAGACCCTCTCTGCTCTTCATGCCTCTGTCTCTTTCCTCATCCTGTCTGAGGCAGACATGCTTCCTTCTCCAGGAAGCCCTCTCGGATCCCCTCAAGTATATACAACATTGCTGATACACCTGGAGTGTTCCCCCGCAAGAATTCTGACCACCAAGAATGAGAACCTCTTCTGCTGACCCGGTCAGACTGTGAAATCCACGAGGGGAGAATCTGGGACGTGGTCATCAGCAGTGCCCAGACCCAGGCCAGGCATGTCATGCTGGTCCCCAAGGAATGTGTGCCGAGCCAACACAGGCGCCAGGAAAGAGTGAAGAAAGGGTGCATTTGGGGAGTACATTGAGTTTAAACGAATGGACCGGAAGGAGACAAGACAGGAGAGGGAAGCAGGGAGGAAGAGAGGGAGGAGAGGCGGGAGATGAGAAGATGAAGGACAGGTGGTTGGAAGGACGGGAGGGAGGAAGGATGGATGGAGGGTACCAGCCTACAAACAGATGGGGCAGCCCCATCCCCTGAGAGGCCAGGGCCCTGGCTGCCCTCCCTGCTCTGCGCCCCCTCACAGAGCCACCGACATGCCCTCGCCCGGCACAGTGATGACTCTCTGGGCAGCCTGCCGCATCCTGTCCCTGCTCTTCTTACACGCAGAGGAGCAGAAAAATCCATCCCCAGGAAGAGGCAGCAGCCCCCGCCCCTCCTCCCCACCCCGCCCCCGCAGCCTGTAACTCTGGGGCAGTCGGGCGGAAAGAGGCAGTCAATTTTTTCCAGGGTCGAGCTCAGGCTGCGAGGCACAGCCTTGCTGGGTGACAGGGGAGGAGGGGCCCCTCGGGTGGCTGGGCCGGCGCCTCCTGCCCCTCTCCCAAATGCTGCCAGCTGTGTAATGCAGGCGGCCTACCACCCCCTGCCATCCTGCCACCGGGAAACGGCTCGCCTAAGACCGCAGCCCCACGGAGCATCACAGGGTGGAGGCGGGGGGCAGAGCGGAATGCCCCGGGCCATCCATCACACCTCCCCCCTGCCTGCTCAAAACCAGCCTCCTTTTACCCCAGATGCCCTTGGGAGCTTCACAGCAGGCTCCCCAGCAGAGGGGCAGGCAACTGATGTGCATGTACCCAGCCAGGTGTCAAGTGGCTCTTGGCTGGGTGCTGTGGCATGCCACCTAGATCTCACCCCAGCTACAGGAGTGCTGACAGCTCCCAGATGACTGCCCCCAGCACCTGCCCTTCGCTGGAGAGAGCTGCCTGGCCCAAGGTCAGCCCTCCTTCCGGTGGCCGGTCAGTGCGGGGGGAGGGGTTGCATCATCCTGGCCTCCTTGCCCCTGGGCAGGATGACTTTGGAGAGTCATTTCAGCTCTGGAGCTCCCCAGGGGAGCAGCTGAGGTCTTCAGCTAGCCCGGATCACACTCCAGTTTCTCTGTCTCAGGCTGCTTATTTCCCTTCCCCTGCAGGGCTTGCTCCGGAGGGCCTCCCAACAGCACCCCAGTGGACCCCCAGCACCCCAAGTCTGAGTCTTGGGGTCTGCATCCAGAGGAACCAATCTGTGACAACCTTTTCTGCTTCTGCTTATTTACTCTCTCTGGCAACTACGTAGCCTGCCTCTCCGGCCACACGGAGTGTGTCAGAGCTGGCATTCCACCCTAGTCCAGCCTGATCTAGTCAGCTGAGACTCCAGTACCCATACAAGACAACCCCCTGGAGGGTCACAATTTCTTTCTGATTTTGAGGGAGCCCCTGAGACCAGGGCTCCCTGCCTCAGTGGTTGAGGAGCCCAGGTGGAAAAGCACAGCATCTGTCCCAGGACCAGGCTCCTCTTCCAGGTCCCCAGACCTCAGGGGTCACTCACGCTGCCTCTCAAACCTTCAGCATTGGGCATTAACACCCCTTCTCCACCTGCCACACCCACCGATGTCCCAGGGGGCCACACGCTAGAACTAGAAGGGTGCAACTCATCTGGCTTCCATCCTGGACTCTTGATAGGATGGGTCACCCTTCTCTGAGCCTCCATGTCCTCATCCTTTGAATGGGAAGCAGCGTCTCAGAGACCTGGCCCTGTGCCTGGTACGTGGCCGCTGCTGAGGGGTTCGCATTTCCCGCCTTTATAACTGGAAATTGCATCTAATCTGATGAGGAACATCCATGCTGTGCCCTGTGGAAAGCACCCGCATCGCACCATCTCATTTAATTCGAGCAACAACTCAATGGCACCAGTACCATGATCACCCATTTTGCAGGTGAGAAAATGGAGGCTTAGAGAGAGAAAGTGAAGAATCCACAGTTCGCAGGTGAGGACGTGATGCGTTTGGGACTCAAACCCTCTGTCCAGCTCCAAAGCCCATATGCATCACCCCTTGGACTCGCTTCTCCTCCTCCCTCTGTGAGCCTCTTGGACCCCCTGCTCGCCCACATGCCCTAATCCCAGAGCGTCATGTCCCTGATGGTAGCTGGGTCGCCCCTGATTCTGCCCAGTGGAGTCACTACGATTTGGAACCACATCCCCAAGTGCACTGTTGAGAGAAGCAATGGAACTCATGTGTTCCAGGTGTCAAGTTGCTCTCCTGTGAGCCTCTCCATTTTCCATGCTGAAACTGGAAAATTGTTCACAAAGCCGCAGAGACAAGGCTGGGACAGGGGTCCAGGCCTGGTCACACAAGCCCCTTTTCTTGGCTGTCCCCTGAGCCCCGTCAGTGTGGGAAGAGCTCTGGTCCAGGGTTCGAATCCTGGCTCTGCCTGCTGAGGGCCTTAGCAATGCTATGGAGCGTGCCCTTGCCTCAGTTTCCTCCTTTGTGAACTCAGCACCCCATTCCCAAGGTAGCATTCTTGTGGTGATGGGATCCGAGTCGGTCTTTCTTATCACAGATGGAGAAATTCTGATTATCGAAGCTTTGAAGATGAGCTGTGGTTGGCTGCAGACAGAGTGGGAGGAGATGGGACAGAGACAATGGAGTGGGGTGGGGGTTCCCAAACATTTCCTCCCGGTTCCGCCGGGGCGGCGTACACACGTAGGCCTTTGGCCAGCTGTCGTCTTCCCCGGTCTCAGGCCAGCTCAGAAGAGAGGTTATGGGATTTACGGAGTAGATTACATGGCACTTAGCTAATGAAATGACACCCTGGCCCCCACCCTCCGCCAAGATATTGATCAGCCCCTGGCAACGGCAGCAGCCGCCAGACAGTTTACAAAGAAAATCAGCCATTAATAAAATTGAATGGTTGGCAAAGAGGGAGGGGGGACAAGGTGGGGAGGAGCTGGAAGCAGGGGCTTAGGGAGAAGTGACCAGGCAAGAAAACAAGGAGACAAGATGCCCTTCTGATTCAGAACCCGCGTAGCAGAGTGGGAGGTGGCGCCATTAACCAGTTCCAGGCGAAGGGCCAACCTTGCGAGCCCTCGAAACAGAACAGGAGGGGCGACCATCTGCGGGACCCAGGGATCAGAGTCTGCAAGCTTAGGGCGGCCCCACAGCATGTCTTCTTCACTCCACACATGCTTTATGTACATGGAATCTGCAGCCAATAGATATCTTTAATGGGAGTTTTCATAGACGAGTCGAGATTGCTGGCGTGTTGTGGAAAATTGGAACATGTCGTCAGCCCTAGCTTGCATTCCTGAGGGCAGCAACTAAGTAGAGTGACCACAGCTGTCCCTGTGGGTGAGGCACCTGGAGACAGACCTGCTCATCCCCGATCTGGCCCCTGCACTCACTCCTGGGAGTTGCCGGGGTCTTGGAGTTTGAGGCACCAATTCAAAGTGGAAACTGAATTATGTCAGAAATATATATATATATATATTCGTGGGAGGGGGTGGAGGTTCATGTGTGAGTGACACATGCTGGATATGTAGGAGTGCATGCCAACATGCGAGAGGGTGTAGTGCTCCCTTTAGAGCCGTTGAACTTGGTCCTCTCATTCTTTTGTACTTACTGATCTCATCAATAGAAAACAATAGGCTAGAGGGGGGAAAATCAATACACGCGGAGCTGAGTCATCTGTATGCTCGTAATGATGGCAGTTGGACCAAGAAGGAAACAGAAAAGGCCCAACTGTAGTCTTGTCCAAACAGGAAACTGGGGGTAATTTGAGTTGTCTTCGCTCCATCTTTTCTGCAGTAAAACTCTTTCATATTTTTAATCAGAAAACTGAAAGCCAGGCACGTGGAAATTAAATTGGGATTAACCCATGTTAACTGCAACTCTGGAGGAAGAAGTCTTTTTGGGAGGGGCTCTGAGCCTTTCTAAGACCCTTTCCCTCTGGGTGGGAGCAAAGGCTGTCAGGTGGCTGAGTCACGGTCCTTCTGTCCCCGACCTCTATGAAAGCAGGAAAACAAAGCGAATTCCTGATGGAGGAAAAAATGGGAGGTCAGCATGTTTTTAAGTTCCTATGTGCCAGGCACAGGTTGGCACATTTTCATACACATACCTTAGCCTAAAATCCTAGGGGACCATGAACTGGTCTCTCAACTCAGCCCATTTCCTAGCTGTGGGACCTGGTCCGAGCCACCTAACCTCTGGGAGCCTCCGTACTCTTTCTATAAAATAGGCATCAAACTGACCTTATAGGGGTGGAAGGAGGATGAGGTAAGAACAACAACAACAAAAAAATCATGTGAAGAGGTCTGTGCCTGTCACTGACAGTCAAAAAAGATGAGCCATTTTTTATATTACCTCGATTGATGTTACTAAAACCCACCTGCTGAGTGAGCCAGGGAGAGGCAAGATTTCCCACCCAGCACCCTACCCAGCCGGCCACAAAGGCCCACAGATACTGAGGCATGAAGCTGCATCTTAAGAAAAAGCTATAAAGTGCTGGCCTGCGTACCCAAAGGTCGCAGGTTCCATTCCCCAGCCAGGGCACATAACCAGGTTGCAAGCCAGGTCTCCAGCCAGTCCTTAGCTGGAGGCAGGTGAAGGGCAACCATACATTGATGTCTCTCTGCCTCTCTCCCTTCCCCTCTCTCTGGAAATGATAAATAAAATCTTTTAAAAAAGAAAGAAAGAAAAAGAAAAAGCCGAGTCTTGGTAAGGGGAAGTGACTTATCAGGGACAACTGTCTCCATGGAGACCACATCTGTGTGACTCAGAGAGAACTTACCTGCACTCACCACTGACCCCTGCCCCTAGGGGGCGCTCTTCAACGTAGCTTTGAAACAAGTCAGCTGAACACCTACAGGACTCTCATTCCACCGTCCACTTGACGGCTTGGGCCAAGGCCCTAACCTCAGTGCCTTGGTTTAATTACCCGTTAAGTGGGTGTGCCAACTGCATCCTTTTGAGAGTGCAAGGAAGGAGGGATCAGTCACGACCCTGGTGTAATTGTCCCCATTTTACAGCTAAGAAAAGTTGCACCCTGCGCCATCTCTTTGCCCACTCATCCCGCATCCATCCCTTCACGCACTCATTCTGCAGCTAGTGCAGCAGAGCGGCCCATCCCCCACCCTGGTCTCCAAGCGTCAGCGCCCCTGAAATGCATGTGGGGAGGAAAGGCGGTGAGCGGGTCTCCCCCATCCCCAGGCCTCCTTGTCTCTCTCTGCCAAGGAGGCAGCTGCAGCCAGACATTTGGAAGCCATTACAAACATCCCTGTCTGATTCTGATCTCCCCTGTGCGTAGCTTAAAGCAACAAATTCCAGGGAAGTTTGGCTGAGTTCCTTGGCAGAGGAATGGTGGTGAGCGAGCTCCTTCCTCCCCACCCGGCCGGCCGCAGACTGTCCTCCTCATTTCAGAGGGTGGGGGGCAGTGAGCAGTCAACTCACAAGGGTGCGGGGAAGAGTGGCCCCCAAGGGTGGTGGGGCTCAGCCCAGACGCACCTCCTCCCTGGTGGAGTCACTGCTCCTAGCCTCAGTTTCCCCATTAGCAAAATCGGAATAGTACATACACCCTCCCCTTATCAGGAACCCAGGAACCCATGTGAATTAAATGCCTGACACATAGTAGGTGTTTGAGAAATTTTCCTCTCTCCAGTTCTAACTTCATATTTGCTTTTTGATGTAACCAAGAAAGCAAGAGGTAAATTAAGTGATATCTGGATACAGGCACTAAGCCCCTGGCTGGCTAGATGCCCTTATTAAAATCACTTCCCAGCCTTCTGCCTCAGTTTCCCCCTCACTCTCTGGCTTTCCCTCCATGGGCATCCTGCCTACCCCAGGGGCTCACAGTGTGACCGCAGCCCAGGCAGCCTTCCAAACCCTCCCTACCAGGCCTCCTGGTGTGGGCGCCTCCGTCACGAACTCAGCTGCAGCCTGGCCTGTCTCGGCTCCTCTCACCAGCACCTTCTCCTTCTCGATTCACACTCCCTGTTTTTTCCCTTTTTTCTCTGCCCTGGGTTGATCCAGGCTCCTGGGTCCCACTGCGGCCTCTTGGAGTGGGGGGTTGGGAAGGCCGGTTGGAGGGGCGTGGATGAGGTGGGCGCCTTGCAGCAGGGACCTGTGCCTCCGTCCCACCAGCTGTCAGGGCTCCGCCTGCCTCACTCCTGACTTGTCTGCCGGCCTCAGGGCGGCTGAAGCTGGGCTGGGGGTGCCGCTGGGAGCTGCGGTGGCATGGTGTGCATGCGTGCGTGCATGCGTGAGTGTGTGGTATGTGTGTGTGTATGTAGTGCATGGCATGTGTATATGTGTGATGTGTGGGGGTGGGATGTGCATGGTGTATGCATGTGGCGTACTTGTGTTATGTGTGGAGTGTGTGTATGTGGGTATGCTGTGTGTGGTGTGCATTATGTTTATGTGAATGTGGTATGTGCACGTATGTTTAGGATTTGCATGGTGTGTGTGTGTGGTGCTATGCGTGTATGGTATGTGTATGTGTGCATGGTGTGTGTCTGTGTGATTGTCCCTCCCTGTTAGGAAGTGGGCCTTACAGCTCTAAGCACAGGAAGGAGGAAGACAGAAGCTGCGAGGGAAGATCTCCTGGGCCCTCCCTTCCCGCAACTTCCCACATGTATGTGCACATCTTTCTGCAGACAGCTCGAGCTGCCATTTTACTGAGAGACCAGTGTGACCAAGTGCTTTCCGTGCACAGCTCAGTTCACCCACACACCTGCCTAACCTCGTCTTCTCTGTACAGGTGAGCTGAGGTCCCACAGACCATAAGCCCAGGAGCCTGGCCCAGTCCTGACTCCTCCGAGTCCCCAGGGAACTGGCCAAGAGGCTCCAGCCCTGCCTCTGGCCCTGCGCTGGGCTCCCAAAATTTCCCGAATTGCATTTGTCTTTCCCTGTTTCTCTGTCTTTGCTTCCAGAGGCTGCACGCTGGAGCTCCATCGCTTCCTCTCATTTTTCTGTTTCCTGTTCTCCCTCATTTTTTCTCCTCTTCTCTGTCCCCTTAGTTACATTTTCCCATTTTCCCGCCTGTGTCCTTTTGTCAGTATGTCCATCTCCCTGTGTCCTGCAGTCTCCGTTTGTCTCCTTCCCCTCCGCGTGCCTAGCTCCCTGTGTCTCTCCCTCTCACCCCCTCCACCCCTCGCTCTGTCCTGCTCACGTGTCCCTGCTTCTCCGTCCATCTCGCTCCACCTCCCACCCGTTCCCAACCATCCATCTCATCCAGCCTGTCCCGGGCAGGCTCCACCAGCCCATTCATCCCTCCCACCCCACTCTGGCCCTGCTGCAGCCCGGGCCCTGTAGGAAGCCACAAAACACCCTGATGCTGGGCTGTGATGCCCAGTCAGACCAGTCTGTGCAGGGCTCACCATGTGTTTATTCCCCTCTGACCCTCTAGCTTCTCCCCTTGAAATCCCAGGCCCTGCACCCTGCAAATGCCCCTTCTGCACACCTTGTCACTTGGCTCCCTCACCCCTGCTTCTTGATGCAGGCCCCAGAAAGCCTCAGGGTTGGGAAGTCAAGGCGGATCCGTTATTTGTTGCCTTCAGCCCTCCTCCCCCACTTCCCTCCAGCCCTGAGTTGTCGGCAGGCATTCTGGCCAAGCCCTGGTGGACAGCCCCTCCTGAGCCTCACCTGTGCAGGCCCCAGGAGCACCCCCTACCTCCACTCCAGGGGTAGACTTTCTAACCACTGCACCATCCGTTCAAGTTCCCCTTAACCCCGTCCATACCTGCTGCTCTTACCTTCAGAATAGCCTCCCTTGATAACCCTCTGCAGCTGCGCTGTTGCCCATTGCCCACCTGACACTGACGAATGTGAACCCCCGATGCCACCCTCTCCCTCTTCTCTTCTTGGACAAGTCCCCACTCTTCTGCTCACACCCACCCCCTGCCCTGGGCCTCACTGGAGCCTAGCAAGGCAGAGGTTGTGCCTAGGCCCCAGCCCCCAGCTGGTGCATTGCAGCTGGGCAGCCGTGGGGCCTGTTGGGGTAGAAATTAAGGAGCCAGAGCAGCAGGGACAGTGAGGTCCTGGCCAGAGTGCAGGTGAGTCGGCTGTGTGTGCAGCACCGCCTGGGATACTCAGAAGGGTCCACCCTTCCTGTCCAAGCCCCTGCGGCCCTGCGGCGGGGGGCCGCCAACCCTGGGGTCCTGCCACTCTCCCGCTCCACGAAACCCGCAGCGCCTCTGCGTACACCCCACGCTCACGGATGGGAGGGTTCTCCTGCTCCTGGCGCCCATTCAAGCTGCCTGGTGAACTAAATTGATTTTTTATCGTTGCTCTGGAGCGAGCTAATGAATCTGTTAGTGACGGCTGCCTGCCCCAAACGCCTCTCGTGCCTGCGCCACCAGAACGGCTGTTCCCGAGGAGGAGGCGTTATTTAAGGCTCAGCCGGTGCCCCGAGAGCAGCTGGGCATCAGCTGTGCCGCCTCGCTCCTCCGCTGCTCCTGCCCTGGGCGGGGCCCCGACGGGGTCAGGGGACGGGAAGGCAACGCTGAAAACGGGTGGCAGAGGGTTCGGGTAGTACACGAGCTCCTAGGGCCCAGCAGTCCATCTGTCTGTCCACCCACTCATCCATCCATCCATCCATCCATCCTTCCACCCCTGTCTCCCTTTCTGCCTCCCTCCAGCCAGCCATTGATCCAGCCATCTCTCCATGTTATCATTTATTTATTTGTTCCTTTGACCTTATATATAAGTTATTGTGAAATTCAATATCCTACAGGGCATCACTGAACTGCCCCACCACCACCACCGAAGGTGTGAGAGCAGTACGCATTCAGTGGACACTATATTTCCAATTTTGAATGTGGATCTTTGCCTGGGGTAGTGATACGTGGCACTGCCTCCGGATGTTGGGAAGTGGTAGAAAACGACTTTGCCCCACCGTTAATTGATGTAAGTGTTCTGAGCACGTTTGGGATGTAGGCTAGGCTGAACTATGACATTCGGTCAGTTAGGTGTCAATGCGTTTTCGATGTACAGTACTTTCAACTCGCAATGGGTTCAGTGGGACGTAACCCCACGGTGAGTCAAGAAGCATTTGTATTCACCTATTCAATCTTCAAACTTATCCTCAATGTCCTGTTGCTGTCTCCACTTTATAGTCGAGGGACTAACGCACAGGAGGGGAGGTTTACTTGCCCAAGGCCACCACACAAGTGACAGAACTGGGATGTGACACCAGGCAGCCTGGCTCCAGAGCTCTTATGCTTAACAGCTGGGCAGGACCTGCACCCGATGACAGAGTGGGGAGGCAGGGATGACCATTGGAGTCCCAGCTCGGTGCTCGCAGACATGTAACCTTGCTGTCACTTGTGAGCAAACTCAAAGGCCTTTCCCACTCTGTAGGATGGGACTTCCCTGTCAATACAAGTAAATAAATGGCCATAGCTAGCTATCTAAAGATGGCTGGCTGTATGTATGGATGGACAGGTGGGTAGGTACGTAGATCCATACATAGACAGACATAGGTAATTGTAGTTGGATTTTTTTAATGTTCTTGTTTGTTTGTTTTGCGTGTTAGAGCTAATGATAAATATCCTCCATTCAGGATCTGAAAGACAACTAGACCTGGAGCCCCACCTCCATGTTTCACCAACTCTCTCAAAGACTCAGTGTCCGAACCTATGAAGTGACCATGACCCTGAGCCATCCCCCAGGCTGACAAGCATCCCCTGAGATGACACCTGGGAAGCACATGTCACGGCGCCAGCACCTTGTAAACACTAGACCCCTACTGTGCCCCCACCCGCTTGTCCATGACCTTTCCCGTCATTTCCCCACCTCCCCAGGCCCCACCCACAGCTGGCCAGAGCTGTCTCAGACAGCAGGGACCCCCAAACCCCGGCTGCCCCCCAGCTGGGGGTCTCAGAAGTGTTGTCCCCCTGCCACGTGCGACGCCACGCTCGCTGGCCGCCTCCAGCGCTGAACACAGCTGCCAGGCCGGCTCGCCTCCTTCCTCCCAGCTGCTGGGATGCGACCTTGTCGATCAGGCGGCCCGGGAAGCCTGCTGAGTATGCTCCCAGCTTGGTAGGTGACATAAATATTTTCCAACATGCAGGCAACAATCTGATTGGTGCCTTCCCCAGAGTGCCAAGCTCCAGGCTGGGGACTGCAGAAGCGAAGAGAGAGAGAAAAAAAAATTCCTTTCTGCCAGTGAAGTCGGGCTCCTTCCTTCACGGAAGGGTTTAACTCTTCCCGTCTCCTTATTTCCTCCAAGTTCTCACCCAAAGTGCTGACAGGCCGCAGGAGCTTGGCAAACGCCTGGGGTGACTGGGACGGCCCCGGTCCACCCTCACCGCGCCAGCAGACCGCGTAGGGCAGCCGCTTAGACTTGCGTGTGTGTTCCAAGTCCCCACGGTGACAAAAACATAGCGGTTATCATTTAAAATATTTTTTCAACAAGAGTCTTTATCTCTCAGAGATAGACCAGCCGCAGACAAGGATGAAATGACAGGATGTCTAGATTCGCTCCTCAGGAGTGCAGGAGGCAGCAGATTGGGAGAGGAGGCATATAGATTGAACAAGATAAACCGTGAGTCGGCAGCTGCCGGAGCGGGCGGTGGGCGCTCCCGCCGGAGCCTTCTGGGGGGCTCATTCCCTGCACACCTGGGCCCCACCCCAGAGGCTCCCATGCAGCAGGTCTGGGTGGGGCCAGATTTTGCAAGTCTAACAAGCCCTGGAAAGATTCTGCAGCTGCTGCAAAATGGCGCTCGGGGTAGCGCTGCTTTCTCCTATGCTGTACGTTGGTCTGTTTGAAAATGTTGATGATAAAGTATTAAAACATAGTATTTTAAATAATCCACCTTCAAGAGATGCTGACTCAGGTCTAGAGTGGGGCTCATTCATCTGTATTTTAACAGAAATTGGGGTGGGTCTGATACAGTTGTTCCGTGGCACATGCTTTGAGGGACATGGGCCGAGACAAGCAGATGACTGCCTTGCAGTAGAATACGCACTGTAATGAGGGCAGCCCCAAAGCTTAGAAGCATGTTACAGCCACCGAGCTTAACTTAGGCTTGGCAGTCAAGGAGGACTTCTTGGAGGAGGTGAATCCTAAACTGAAACTCCAAGGAGAAGCTGGAAGCATACAGGTGATGATGAAGAAAGGAATGGTATAGAGGGAACTGCATATGCTAAGGCTCAGAGGCGAAAGTGAGTGGGATGCCTTTAGAGAATGCAGATTGAAATTCACCTCCAGAAAGTGGAATAAGGAGAGAGGGGTGTCCAGAGACAGGGCTAGAGAGCTCAGCAAAAGTCGGTTTCTGGTGGGCCATGAGTTTAAACTTCATCCTGGGGACAATGGGAGCTATGCAGGGAGTGGGGGGCGACATAGGAACAGAGAGTGTAATGAAGAATAGTTACTAGCTCATTGAGGTTTTAATTTGCAATAAACTAATGAACAAAATAGAACCACAGGCATGGAAACATGAAACAGACTGACAGGGACCAGAGGGAAGGGAGGAGGGGGACAATGGTGGAAAGAAGGGGAAGGGATTAGTCAAAGAACGTGTATGAATGACCCACAGACACAGACAGCAGTGTGGGAGTTGACTGTGGAAGCAGGGGTTGGGATGGGCGGAGGAGGGCAAAGGAGGGAAATTGGGACAGCTGTAATAGAATAATAATAAAAAGAAAGGAAGAAAGGAAGGAAGGAAGGAAAGAGAGAGAAAGAAAGAAAGAAAGAAAGAAAGAAAGAAAGAAAGAAAGAAAACAAATAATGTCGGGCAGTTTTAATGGCAAGAGCAGAAGTATCATCAGGACAGTCTCTTGCGTCCAATTTGCACTGACTTCAAGGGCAGAACATTGAAAGGTCAGTGAATAAGGGCAGGGCTGTATCAGGAGTGCACCATGGGTAAACGCCAAGCCCACAGACTTTTGATGGCCTCGGCACCCCCTGGAGAAGGGATGCCAGGGTGCCCCTCATCTCCTGGCGACTCCATGATGCTGGGCCCTTCCTGGCCTCTGATGGCACCAGGGAGGGGTCTGGGGTGGGGCCCTGGGAAGGGCACTTTGCTGGGCTATGACAGCCTGCCCTCCCTTCCTGAGCTTTAGCAGATGAAGTGACATGTTAGGTGTCACATTGCCAATCCTCTCCCAAGAATAGTGACCTTTCCTTGGGGAGGAAGGTGATATCAACCTAGGTTCTCATTATGTCCAACAGATTAAATGCCAGATCGATTTTGCAAATCCAGAGTCAAATGTAAAAACAAATACAATTGGAAGACAAAAATGGGATGTAAACAATGCCAGAAAAGGGGACACTTTACTTTTCTTAGGCAGGAACAACAAAGAAATGAATCACTAAGGAAGGGAAAATTGGATAGATTTGTGGACCGGAAATGAAACTGGGAAAAAAAAAAAAAATGGTGTGACTAAAGACATCAGAAATGAAATTAAAATCCAGCTGGCAAACTGATGAAACATATTTGCTTATAATGAACAAATGCTCGGTGCTCTCCATAGTTCTTACAAGGCTCTTGCTTATCAAATAGAAACCGCTAACATGCTAAAAGAGTGTAAGAAAATAAACAGAGAGTTCTCAGAAGGACAAATGCCAATGGCTGGCCATCACATGACAAAATACACGTCGCCAATCTTCCCAGGAGAAAATTGTAAGTTTGGCACAGATTTGAACGAGTTGGCTCAGTATTGGCAAGGGGACGTTGAGGTGAGGCTTACCACCACGTTTGGCCAGGGACTCACTTTTCTGTAAGCTATTTAAAAAGTGAACCTTACCCAAACGCGTTCTGACCCAATCATCCTAATTCCAGAAATCCACTTTCAGGGAAGATCGTAGATGCCGACCAAGTTATGTACCACACGCTATGGATCGTTCATAAAACGAATTCTGTGGAGCCCTTTCGAGAGGTCGTTCAAGACGAACGATTAAGACATCGTGCGGTCAAAACGTCGTAGACAAACTGCATTTTCAAAACGACCTTGATGGCGTGTGAGCGTTGGTCTGTTTGGGCCTCCAGAAACGCAGACGTATTCGTAGAAGAACATTCACCGGGAAATTTGGGAACAACGTTTCATTTTTCTTCCTTGTATTTTTCTATGTTAGACATTTTATGACAAAGATGTATTATTTTTAGAATAAGAAAAACATTTAAGCCAATCCAGTTAAATCGGTCCTATCCCAGGATGAAAGCACCAGGGGAGGGATGGGTGCCGGGGTCCTGGAGCACTGTGGCTGCCACTGTGGAGAGTGGCCCATCAGCAGGGGAGCATTGCTACCGTCCCAGAGCCAGGAAGGGAGGGAGCAAAGGGGAGACACATCTGAACCTCACTCTCCCCCCCCACCCTCCAATTGCCTGACGTTGCCTCCCTTTCGCCAAACTGTACAGGGGGCCAGAGAGCCCGGGAGGTGGGCTGCAGACACAGCCCTGCAGGGTAGATTCTATTCCTTACCTTTTGCACAAGAGGAAGCAGAGGTTCAGAGGAGTAGAGTGGTTTTTCTGAAGTCACACAGCTAGAAGGGATGGAGCCAGCATTGTAGCCAGGGTTTGCCTGAGTCTGTGAGCTCCTGGCCTTGGAGTTTAGAAAGATCTGGGTGAAAATACCAACCCTGATACCTAGTAGCTTTTCGCCTTGGGCAACCCCTACGTGTCTCCGAAGGGACCCTCTGTGAGAAGGAGTCAGTGGCTCCCGCCCAGTGGGGCCACGGAGGGCTGAACCAGGTGGGTACCACTTGAGGCCCGTGCCAGGCGGGAGACCGCTGAGCCAGGTGGGGGTCTGTCCCGGCTCCCCACCGCCCGTCATTAGCGGGAGCACCAGCCTCTGCACGAGGCCCGGGGAGGTCTGTCCGCCTCCTCCGCCACCTGCAGAATCGATCTCCATGCTCGGCTGCCTCATTGAGATGCAGGTCCTGGGCTCCGGGACTCCATCCCAGTGTCTGGTCAATAGCTTATATTTTTAATTTGTCAATAATCAGTCAGGACCTTGGCCGGTGCCCCCACACAGGGCCGGCAAGTTTCCCCCACCAGAGGGGGGAAAGCAGAGCAGCCTGCGTGGAGGGGAACAGGCTCTGAGCTGGGCTGGGAAACCCAGGTGGAAATGGGGGCTTAGTGAGAATGGGGGTTCTCACAGTGCCTGACTTCCTGGCCATGGCTGGGGTGGCTGGATAGCTAGGGAGTTGTAGATAACACAAAACCAGGGTGCAACCCCAACTCTGCTGCTATAGGGATAGGTGACCTTGACCAAGACATAGAACCTCTCAGAGCCTCCATTTCCCCATTGTCAATCAGCAACAATAAAAACACATCGCTCATAGGGCTGCAGAACAATCAGATGAGTCAATACATGCAAAGCACATGAACTATTGTAAGTACTTTTTAAAGTGAAACAAAAGAGATGAATTCTATGTAAACATGGATTATCACCTACTGATTCCCAATACATAGAGAAAGCCTGGCACTCAGAAAGGGGCCATGGTCAGCCCCATTTTACAGATGAGGTAGCTGAGACTCAGGGAAATCAACTCACCTGTCCAAGGTCACGCAGCTGGGGTGTAGCAGGGCCAGGACTGCAGGCCCTGAGACTTGGTCTCCAGCACTCGGATTTCTACCATGTGAACGAAAGACTCTACAACCTATGTACCCAAAACAAAAAAAAAAGAGAAAGTGCTGCCTCACCTCTCCCCCTTCATTCTTGGTGTGTGTGTGTGTGTACAAGTATATTGCTTTCCTTTCTCTTTTCTCTTTGACAAGCAAGCACCATGTGCCCACAGGAGGGCAGGAAAGTGAGAACAGCAAGAAAAATCTGTTTATCTCATGACTGCTTACCCATCTTGTCACTAAAAATTCCCAGTTCTTTCCTGTCCAGTGCCCTTCCCAATGAAAACGCCCAGGAGACCCGTGAGAGCTGGAACAGGGATGAATGAAGAAGCCTGCATTGCCCCAGGAGAGTGAAAGACCTTTTCCAAGGTCAAAGGAGAGTTGGTGTTAGAGACAGGACATGAACACAGGCCACCGATGGCCAGTCCAGGGCTTTTGGGGACCATCCCTGTCTGCTTAGCCTGACCTTTGTTTCTAACATCATGAGTGCCCAGTTCTTGCTCCCACTGTCACTGTCCCTACATGCCTTTTCCCATGGACTTCCCTTGTCAGCCTCCACAGAACAGGGTCAGCCCCACCCCTGGGTGATAGCAATGACACCAACAATGAGCACTGGTCCCCAAGTCCGGACACCTGGCTTTTCCACTTCCTAGAGATGCCACCAAGGTGAGCCTCCCTGCTTTCCAAGGCCTTGGTTGGCTCACCTACAAGCTGAGAAAGGTGACAGCACCTGTGTCACTGGGTGGGTTGGAAAATTCTCAGAGACAGCCCAGGAGAAGGTGCCAACACTAAGCGGGCCCATGGGACATGCATGTCCCAGGCTTCCCCCTTCTCAGCTCTGGAGATTTCCTCTCATCTCCATCCTGCCAGGCTCCTCTGTCCCCAGAGGACCTACCCCTTAAGTCTGCATCTATTGAAATACACTTTTCCACCAGAAAACTCCCCAGACATCAGTGGAATCCCCCATAGGTAGAATTTGGAAGCTGTTAAATGCCCCCAGAGAATCCTGAGCTCCTGGGACCACCCGTGAAGAGCAGATCACAGGCAGAATCTCTGAGTCCCAGCATGTCAGGTTTTTTGAGGAGCCTCAGTGTTGCCTAGCTCAGCCTCCTTCCTACTGAACAGTGGGGAAACTGAGGCTCGGAGAGGAGGAGTGACTTGCACAAAAGGCACAAAGCTGGCTGGTGCCGAACCGCTGGTGGCGGTGGGTGGGTCAGAGCAAGCCCATCAGGACAGCAGATGACTCCAAGGAAGCAAGTGTTCTTGTCTGCCTGGCCCTCCTGCCACGTGGGAGGCGGTAACGAGACCCTGCAGGGTTGGTGCCAGTACTTTCCACTGATGACCTCCATGGTCTTACCATCCAGAGAAGCCATGTTTGGACACAGGCCTGCAGGCTTTTGTCAGCTGGGCCCTGAGGGAGGGCTGGCTTTGATCCTGCCTGCCCTCTCTCTCTGGGAGCGAGGACAGCAGATGGGTTTGCCAAGGACTCTCAGATGTGAAGTGGGTCCCAGAACAAAGGAGGAAGAGGAACTTAATGTGCCTGGGCGCGTTGGTGGCTGGGGTCATCCAGGCAGGAAGTGAGCTGAGTCTACAGATCTCCCAGAGGGCAGGAGGGGTCAGCTGGCTGAGTAGGGGGTGGGAGGCACTGCGAAGTCTTTGCACCAGCGCAGGGGTGTGGCCTGGAGCAAGTTACCTGTCACCTGCGCCCCCATTTCTCTGTCACAGGTACGTAGGAGGCAAGAAAGAACAGTGCTGACGTTCTTCATAATGTTCTATCCTCAAAGCCCTTACATTGGCCGGTGCCTGTTGGTACTGTCTGCATGTTAGAATTGCTTGCCCTCAAGTAATTGTCTTCACCGTGTTAATGCCCCGGCACTGCCCCAAACCAATTGAATAAAAATACTTGGAGATTGGGCTCGGACATCAATGTCCTTTAAGGCTCCCCACATGGCTCTAACGGGCAATTGCTCTGCGCCATCTCTCCAGCAATGCCTGTGGATGGCAGATGGAAGTAGCCCCATTTGGCTGTGAAGGAACCGAGGCGCCGACAGGGCAATGATCGGCCTAAGGTCACAGGTTGGTGAGTGGCAGGGTCAGCGGGAGACTCAGGGGTCGCTGTCCAGCGTGCTGAAACCTGTGATCGCTGGACTCCCGCCTGCGGAGGGTCGCCCGCTCCTGGACTCGCCTCCTCCTCTCACCTTCATGCGGGTAGTTTTTCCCGCAAAAGATGTTTTTTCTCTTGTTTCCTTTCTGCCTTTCTCTCTCCACAATTTCCTCTTCTCCCAGCTCACTTTGTTCACCTCTCCTTTCATGTACCTTCCACTCCGTCTCTCTTGTTCCCTCTCCTGCCTTTCTCTATACCTGTCACTCCAGCCAGCTCCTCCTCCGTGCTCCCCTGGACTCGGTTTTCATCTTCCCAGCGGCTGCTCCCCCAGGACCTTTCATGTGCATCTCCTTTTCCTACCCCTCTGGCTTTCCTCAAAGGCGAACACTCATCTTGCACCCCCATTTTTCTTTCCTTTATTTGACCAGTCCTTTGGAGAAGTACGGTTCCTTCCTGCGACCCTAGATGGGGATTCAGAACAAGAGATATCCCTTCCCTTCAATCTCCCTTTGTAGAGAGACTACAAATCCCCTCCACGGGGGAAGATGACTTTACGTAATCCAGAGGGTCAACAGGGCTCTATAGCATCTCCCCCCCCCCCCAATCAAAAAGCCTCAGGTTGAGCACCTACTATGTGCTAGGTTCTGGGAACCCAGTAACCATAAAGGTAGCTTGAACCCTTGTCTCTTTTTTTTTTTTTTCAGTGAGCAAGACAGAAAACAAGCACAGAATGTAGATACTGACTTAATTCCTTGTCATCAAGATAATGGCAACAGTGTAGGCATAGATGGTGACTTGAGGAAGAGCTGGACTGCTTTATTTAGGTGGAAAGACGAAGGAAGGTATCTGAGGAATTCACATGTAATCTAAGACCTGAGAAACAAGAAGGAATCAGCCATGCAAAGGGCCAGTGAAAGAGGATTTGAAGAGCATAGCAAGTGCAAAGGCCCTGCAGCCAGAAAAAGCTTAATGTAATCAAATGACAGAAAGAAGGCTCAGCTAGAATGGGGAGCACAAGGGTAAGCAAATAAGAAGATGAGGTCACGGACAACAGGGTACAGATGCTGCATGCCCATGGAGACTGCAGAACAGATCTTGGCTTTTATTTTCAGTTGCATGATTTGGTGCTGAAGCATACCTGTTATCTGATTTGGCATGGTCCTTTGTCCTTGAACTTAGTGGGGTGGGAAATCGTGGACTTGAGAACACAGATGAGGCTTAGATTTAAGAGTTCTTTAAAAAGAAAGGATCTTCCTCCTCCTCCTTCCCAGCCCATCAGAGCTTCAGCAAGTCTAACCCCCCTCCCCTCACAGAACCCAAACCTAAAGACCTGCTTAGGAATTTGGGGCTGTTCTCACCACCTCCACAATCAGCATCATCACCACCAACACCGACACCATCATCGTTATTTTCCCATTGCTCTAGCTGACAAAGAGATAATAGTAAGGTAGGGATTAAAGTACCCCCATTGGTCTAGTTCAAAACTTTACCATAGGAGTCAGAACAAGTGGATTAAACCCATCAGCATTAAAAAAATGCCTACTATATGCAATGCAGAGATAAACAGGCCCCTGAAGTGGCTAATATTAATATTAAGAATTGCTAGCATTTATTGATCATTGGCTAAGGGCTTTACAGGGTCATCTCCTTAAATCTTTACAATAACCCTATGAGCCTTTCCACTTTTCAGATGAGGAAGTTGAGGCACAAGAAGTTGAAATGATCAGTTAGGCAAATTCAAATCAATCTACTACCATCTCCATCCTGAAGGCAATTGTCACTTGTCCTGCTACAACTCTGTTAATGGCTCAGTGTGTTACCTTAGAGGAAACATGTACTTTAGTCTGGGGACCCAGAGATCAAAGCCTGTCCAAGTGGGCTCTAATCCTAGCACTTCTGGCCTATTGATACTTTGTTTCTCTCTGAAACCCGTTTCTTTATGTGTTTAAAGAAGAGGATAATTGCTCAATAATGGTGACAAAGTGTGGTTGTAATAGTCGTTTTAGAATTCATATCCATGTTAGCAACAGCCTTTCTGGGTAACATTTTCATCCCAAGAAATGACCTAATTAATGACAGAATGTCAGGCACATTGTCAAGAAGAGGGGATTGTATGGTTTTGAGTGAAAGTATGGGAGTGGTGGCTGATCCATCCCATAAGGACAACCTGTCCCTCTGGCCCGAGATCAGTATCTGTCCTTCCCCTTAGGGACACGAAAAGGGAACTCCCCACCCCTCTCTAAACACTGACAGCTAATCTCCCACCCTAAAAGCTACAAGCTATTTCACTGCTTGAATGCATGACTCATAAATGCTTCATGGAAAGCAATATTCAATCATGCTCTGGAATTAAAGGAGTGGATTCACGCACTGTATATCACCCCAGCTGCAGGAGATCAATAGTCTAGCAATAGACATTTCATAATTAAAAGCAGATGAAGAAGAGGAGGAGGAGGACCCTGCAGATGGTCCTGCATTTTCCTTAGCTTTATGGTTCCCATGGCTGTAGAGGATTTTCCAGAACAATACGTCCTGGTTGGAGTTGTCCCAAGAGGCTGGCTGGGAAAACACTTCAGTGAAGTCATGTGACCTGCCCCCCTGCCTTGAGGCTTACTGGGGGGAAAATGCTGCCACTGTTAGATATGCTGAAGTGTGTTTTACATCCCTCTGATGCCTTGCTGTCCAATCCGAAGGTGGCTGAGTGGCCACAGGTTCCTGTTCTCCCAGCAGCTACCTCCCCATCTTTAAGTGACATGCCCAGATTGACCCCTGGGAAATCTCCACCTCAGGGGCACTTGGTTTAGCATGGACTGAATTTGACTTTTACAATCCTGAGGTGGTCATGGGGGTATATAAGATCTGGTCAATAAGATTACCCTGTTCATTCTCAAGGTTGTAATGATTGGCTAATGGAAGCACATGTGACTCAAATGAAGCCGATCAGCATAGACTCTGGGACTTTCTCTTCTCTCGGGTTGCTGAGCACGGAGGGCAGAAACCTGAAGTTGTCGGGGACCATCTTTTTTTATCCTGGAGAAAATGCCTGCGTTAAGAATGAAGTTAGGACAACAGAAAAAATAAAGCTTAGAAATGGAGAGACAAGTGGGGGGTGGGGTGGAGAACCTGTTGGACCTCTGAGTTCAGCCATGCATGAATTCAGGTTACACTTTTAGTTACGAGAACCCAAAAATTCCCTTTTTGCCTAAACTATTTTAAAGTACTTTTCATATTTTATTTATTTTAGAGAGGGGAAGGTAGAGAGAAAGAGAGGGAAAGATACATTGATGCAAGAGGGTAATAAGAGAGAAACGTTGACCAGTTACCTCCTGTATGACCGGGGACCAAACCTACAACCCAGCCATGCGAACCGGCCAGGAATTGAACCAGTGACCTTTTGGTTTGCAGGATGACCTCCAACATACTGATCCACACCAGTCAGGGCTGTTTTTGTATCCTTGAGTGAGATCCTAGTCAGTCTTATGACAACACCTCTCCCATCTGTCATAAGGAATTCGCAAAAGCAGCAACCAGTGTGCCCAGGACCCAGCCCCAGTCTGGCATAGAGGAGGGACGCAGTGGACAGACATTAAACATCCAGTGTTGGGACTGGTGGGGACTGTGACCAACGTCAGTCCCCGACCTAGAGTTCTTTCCTCAGTCATCGCCTCCTAAACTTCGTGAGTTCTGGCGAAGTGGGTGGCTTTGGGGGGTAAATGTGACATTTTTCAGGCATCTCCTTGTTTCCAGGGCATTTCACTCAGACGTGTTTTCTTGTAATCTTTAGGCTTGTCCTTTCGTCATCCCATTTCACATGTAAGAAGCCTGAGGCCATGGGGGAGTTACCGGCTGCTGGGTTGAGGGCATGAACAGGTGGGAAAGGGGGTGGAATGGAGCAGCCGGTGTGTACTGCACCGCCCCACACTCGTAGCATTTAGTGTCTCTGCCGTGGCGGAGTGCTCACATCTGATCTATAACGTGTTCTTCAGGCTACGCCAATAGACAGGGACTGGCCACAGCAAATTGACCTGTGGACAACACCTCAGCCACCATGGAGAGGGATGTTTGTTCGTTAAGAAGCCCGTGGGCTGTCCTGAGAGCTGTCACCCTGTGACAATATTGACAGAGGCTGTGCCCACACCTCATAAAACCCCAGTGTACACACGTGGGCAAGCAAGCCCATCCTCTCTCACTGGGAGAGTAAGTGTAAGGAATTAGGGAGACTCTGGTTAAACAAACAGATGTTTTTAGTCGGCAATAGAAGTGTCAACATGATCCTAATTAATGAATGTGTTAATGGCTGTTCCCTGTTTGAAGACAATAGTCACCGCCTTCCGAATGTATCCACAGTGACTCACAGGGCACACGCACAGATGCACCAGAGCCTCCACCAGGCGGGCGTGCAAACCGATATGCCCACGGGGGCCTACCCTGTGCTCACAGCAGGGACGTACAGCGGCATAGAGTTACGCACAAGGAATGTGCACGAGTTTTGCAGGGAGCCACGGGACCCTTGGGACCAGGATATTGAGCTCAGGTGTAAGTACACAGTCACGGAGCACAGGCACCGATCACACCACGCACACACAACATACTCCAGCACACTGTGATACACATTCAACACACACAACACTAACACCATGCACACCGCCCCACAGCAACACACAGTGCATGCAGAGCACCCATGCAAAACACATACCACACATACCTTGCTCACTGGATATATCCACATCATCCACAGGACACACATACAATGTACATACCACACACATACATGCAACACACTCAGTATATGACACACCGGCTCAACATGCATGTCTCAAAGCTTAGCACAGCACACACACACACACACACACACACATGATACACACAATCCCAGAAGAGCTCCTGGTTCAGAGTGCTGGCCTGATATACTTCTCACACACTCACCCACATATTTAGTACCAATAATAATAACAGTCATTACGTATTTCCACTGGGACAAGACTCAATACCATACAGACATAAAAACAATAAAAACACAGAAATCAAGAGGGAAGAAACTCCTCCCTCCAGGGTATCCCAGGCCTGACAAGAAGCCTATGTCCCTTGTGAGGGACATCAAGAGAATTTCTCAACACCGTTTATGTGCGTCTACTTACACATATTTTCGTGTATTGAAACAAGTTAAGTCACGGGAAAAGGCTTGCTGTGTGGAGAAAGTGCTGGACAATATTGTAACAACTCAGTGGACTTTATAACGAAGATGTCAAGGAAAACAAAACCATTCTGTAACTCTCGCTGTATTTCTCTTTAGCAAAGGCATTTTATTATCTCAAAGATTAGGAAGTGTGTAACTGAACAAGTTTTACTGGCTGCTAGGAAGCTTGGGACTTCAGGAAGCTTGGGACTTCAGAACTGATACACACTGGGACACAAGGTCATGTCCAGAGTGGGGCACGTTGGCCTCCAATGGGCTAGAAAGAGCACACCAGGTACAAGTCGGCCTCTGAGCTGGGCTTTGCGAACAAACCAGCTCTGGATCTGCAGAGAGGGTGAAAAGCAAACGGACAGAGAGATCCATCTGGACAAAGTGACAGAGGAGAGAAATGGTGGGTAGTATGGAGGGGCCCCCTCTGGCCAAAGAGTGGGCTTTGATGGTGGAAAGAATGTCAGCACCTGGCCCACAAGAGCCTTGAGTGTCACCCAAAAATGACCCCTGTATGCCACACTCTTAATTATCCAACACTTGCTGAGTGCTGAGAACCGTGTGACTGCTTCCCTTGCCATTATCCATTTCTACAGCAACACTACGTATATGGCTAATCCTACAATAAGTTGCACTTGACAGGAGTGGACCCTGGGACTCAGAGAGGTTGAATGACTTTCCCAAGCTCCCACAGACAGAAAATGGCAGCGTCAGAGATTGAGGAGACACACTGAGCTAGATGAGCTTATCAGAGAGCAGCCTGCAGGTGTTACCAGCACAAGGCCCACAGCTGGCAACCATTCAAAAGCTAAACCCCCAGCCACATGTGATGCCCTTAAACTTGAAGCCTCAACGATCTCACCTGTGAAATGGGGCTAATGCTGCTTCCGTCCCAGAGCTGTTGAAAGAACTCCACAAGGCACAGCATGGGGGTCATTTAGCCAGGTGCCCAGCACACAGCTGGGGCTATATAAGCAGCAGCCATCATTATTGTTGTGGCTATTGTCATTTTTAAAGGGATGGAGGAGCCATGGGATGGGTTACAGCACCAGCCAGGGGACCAGTCATTTGGGAATGCTCTCGCAGAGGCCGAGGGGAGGGGCAGCTGTGAGGGAGATTAAGGAAATTCACGCAGAATATATGTACGTCTGGTACGTATGGCGCTTTGGCAGAGACAGGATCGGGGTGGGAGCCTTTCTCTCCAGAAGGATGTGAATGGCATTTGGCATCCCTGGCTGTTCAAGCCAGGAGCAGGCCTGTGCGTGTGTGTGTTTCATGCAAATGCGGGTGTGTGTGTGCACGGATGGGAATCACACATGGCTCGGAGGCCCAGGGCAGGTGGAGGACAAAGAGGAGACAGGCTCTTCTGTGGAAGAATCCAGAGCACAGGGTGTCCTCAGGGACATCTGTGTCCTCTCTTCTATTTGGGGCCAGAAATGGTCACTCGCCTCCTTGGACTTGTCTATATAAATGGGGCTAGGATCACTTTTTCTACATTGACATGAGGGCTGGACTAGAGCTTCTTTTGAGGCCCCTTGTGGTCCCAAGATCCTAAGCCAATGACGGTGGAAGGTGTATTCAGACAGGACAGAACATCTCTGAAGCTCTGAAAAGGGACTGTGTCCCTCTCCAAGGCCTCTGCAGGAGCATTCCCAAATGACTTGTCCCCTGGCTGGGAGAGCAGCCTGTCCCAAGACTCTTCCATCCCTTTAAAAACAAACAAACAAAGAGAACCCCACAGCCAATAACAGCGTCAGCTGTTTATGTGGCCCCTACTGTGTGCTCAGCATTGTGCTTCTCAGAGTCAGCGGAGGTGAAGAAGAAGGAGGGGAGATGTTGGCAAAAGATCCCCAACTCCTGGAGAACAACTGGAGAGGAACCAGATACAACACCCCCTCCCAAGCTTCTCCTATTGAAAGATAAGCCCCTGCTGTAAGCCCCTTAAAGGTTCCAACACAAATGACCAGCATCAAAACTCAGAGAATTTAATCTGGAAGCTGAACAATGGGCTGAAAAAAATATCCTGGACTCTAGCAGCAGCCTGGCTTGGGTGGCTAGTCCTGAGTTCAGCATGTCCAGGTTATATATTCTTGGAAAGGAGAGTTTAATCTCATGGGGCCTCGATGTTCCCACCTGTGAAATGGGCCAATGGATGTGAGGGTCCACAGCTATAACTCTGGTCGTGTCCACCTCATTGTCTGGCATAGAGTAAGAGTCCTATAGCAGTCATTCACTGCCCCCTCCTTTTTATTGGTGGGGGCACACAGTCTTACTCATCCTTTTTACAGAAGGTCTTTTCTTCCTTCAGCTGAACATACCTGAACATTTGGTCTGTCTCCAACTGCCTCTCCACTCATGTGTTGATTTAGGAGAAGATGAAAATAAAGTGTTGGAAGCCATAAGCTACAGCACTATTCTCCCCCCTTCGTACACTACGATTATGTGTAAACAGCAAGTTGCAAATTATTTCCTCTTTATTTGTCAACTCCTCAAGCCACCTTGGGGGCCCTCAGAATAAGTAATTGGCTCGGGGACACTGAGTGACAGTTGGCTTTGCATAGTCATCTCCAGGGAGTCCTCTTCCAGGTGGGGGAGAGTGCCAGGGGGTGGGGAAGGTCAGACCTACACAAGCCAGGGGTCTTCCTCCCCACCGCGGGGAAGAGCACAGAAACTGAGTGACAAAGCCCAGATAGACTGATTCTTCAGCACCATTTACAGTCTCAGAATCTCTCTTGACTCCTGTGACATAGAGCTGACAACATCTCAACCCAAGCACCCCCAAACCTTGCATCCCAGATCCCATCCTTCGCACCCAGGAAGCTCACGGGTCTTTGGGGTGGCAGGGGACAAAAGTAGGTTTAGCTGCAACTTCCTATGTCCTGTAGCCTTTGATCCAAATTTTGAGTTCAATTTTGGTTCATTATTGAAAGAGTTTCCAGAACACCAAGCAAGAAATCTAGCTTTTCTGTGCCTCTGTTTCTTCATCTTTAAAATGGGTACAGGAGTAAAGACACCTGGAGGCTGTGCAAGTATGAGCCCATGGCTGCAAACAGGGTGAGAACTTGCCCAGAGCACCTCAGTGAAAATGAGAAAAAGGCGGCCACTACGGGCCAAGCCATTAGAGAAAGGCACTGTCCTTCCTCCAGGCAGACGCGACCTTCCCTCGTCTGGTGAACAGCTGCCAGGCTGGAGGCAGCCCCTACTGCCCCCTCGGCTGTGAGTTCAGTGCTCACCCTACAGCGCTCAGCAGGCACCGGGCGGGCAAGGCAGGCACTCGATCCCTGGCAGCAGCGATGGTCATTGTCATCAGCATGATCATCTGAATGGTTCAGACTCTAAAATTCCATGAGCAGCTAAGCACTTTTAAATTGTTCCCTCTGTAATAAAAGGCAAACCCGGGCTCACGTCCCATTTCCTCTGCCTCCCGGGTGTGTGTTCTTGAAGAAGCTGCTTACCCCGCTGAGCCCCCGTGTCCCCATGCTTCTCGCCTGGTGACGAGGTTGGGTTCCGTAATAAGTAATGAAAGTACGTGCCGCCCAGGGCCTGGCACATGCTAGGGACTCAGTCATTGTTAGTGTTTTCCTCGGGAAGAACCAGGAGACAACCTCCCCATGGCTTTCTTTTCAGCACAAGCACCCATGGCCAACATGGTCAGGACAGGGGAAAAAAGGTACATCCCAGTGAAGGTGCTCAGATCCCGAGGTCTGGCCTATTTGCAGGCAAAGACCATCAAGTGTGGAATCAGGAGACTGGGGTGCTCAGCCCCCAAGTGCCCACAATGCTGGCTCATCTTATGAGTCAAGAGATTGGTTCCCATCTTTCTGGGAAACCAAGGTTAGAGGAAACAGGGCTTATTACATCTTTTGGGCAGTAGCGGCATGCCTAATTTCTAACAAGACTATGCATAAATGTGGAATACTAAGGAGAGAAAAACAGATGCTTTGATTGAAGCAAGGTCCAGGGAGGGCTGCCACCACCCACCCTTTCCTCACCCCCAGCACCCTCTGCTATTCTGAGGCACCCAAGACTCTGGCAGCGCAATGTGGCAACCACTGGACTTAGGTGCCTTCCGGCTGCAGCAGCCCAAGTGTCTGTGTGACACCCACTGCCTGGCACTCAGCTCATTCTGCCCTGGAGTGTGTGTGTGCGTGTGTGTGTGTATGTATGTGTGTGTGTGCACGCGCACGCCATAAACAAATGCTCAGGAAGAAAGCAAAAAGAAGTCCCACCAGCCATTAAGAGGAAATTACAAATGCATTTTTCTCTGCCTCCGGCACATTGATAACAGAAATTACAAAACTGGGAAGGAGTTGAAGCAGGGCAGCCTTGCAACAACCAGAAGGCGGGGTGGGGGCCGTGATGGGTGGGATTGGGGGAGTGACTGCTTTCTGCACAGCCACCTGATTCCGTGGCTGTTCTGTGCTGAGAGGATCTTCTGCGGTGGTGGCTGGGGACACTCAGAGCTCATGCATTACACAGCGGGGAGACCCTCGCCACATGCACTGTGGAGCAGGAGGAGGACAGGATGACAAGGCAGGTGTACGCTGGTGACATGTCCCCACGTGGCAATGCCCATGGACAGAGACCTAGAGACTGATTAACATTGGCCCTGGGAAAGCACCGGAAGTTGCAGGGTGTGAGACACAGCAAGTACAAAGGTGTCCTATGGTCTTGAACATGGGAGGGTCACCATGGTCACTTTGTCTCGGTGGTCATAGCAGGTGGTTGCTGTGTGTGCACTGTGAGCCCTGGGCCAGAGAATGGGGTTGGTTATTGAAGTGACTGGATCACTGGCTCTAACACTTCAACTCCCGCCGTGTACCCATAACTTCTTCCATGTGACTCTGCAGCCTCTCCTCAGGGAGGGAACGTTCTTGTGATTTGACTTGGAGTTTGACTTTGGCTTTGGCCAATGGTAGATGGATGGGAGGGCCCGGGCTCCAGTTGGGGATGAAGCCTTAAGAAACCATGTATGTTTTTATGCTTCTTCTGTTTCTCTGCTTTTGCAGGAGAGGAACAGGGTATGGCTGGTCTGCTGGCCCGCAGGGGGTGACTGATGTGTAGGGCTGAGTCAGACAGAGCTTGCAGCTTGGAGCAGTCCCAGCTCACTCACAGAATGAAGCTACACGAGAAAGAAGTAAATGCCTATTTCCGTATGCAACTGAGATTGAGTGGCTGTTTGTTATGCAGCAATAGCTGACCGATGCACTTACATATAAAGTCTTTCATTTCACTCATGTATTTGCTAATTCAGGAACTAGTTCCTGAACACTTTCCTAATGGACAGTTTGGTAGGCATCGAGGATATAATGAGTAGTGAGAAGTTTGTGAAAATGGGCAGAGATTACAGATTTATTAATTCAAGGATTAAACATCTACCATGTGCCAGGCATGGAGATAAGTATGTTGTACTTAGAGTGGCAAACAAAATATATAAGGCCCCTGCCCTCAAGATGCCAACAGACTGCAGAGAAGGCGGGCGACAAAACAGAAAGTCCGAAAAACCTCACAGAGAAGGTGCTCTCTTCCTCTGAACCGCTCAGTGCAGAAGACAAGAAAGTCAGTAGACTGTTACAGCGCAAAGTGATAAATTAGAATGAGATGTCTCCAGGCAGCTCAGAGGAAGTACCTCATGCAGCTTGGGGGTGAAGGTAGGAACAAGGTGGGTGAAGAATGGTTTCTCAGGGACACAATATCAAGCTAGGCACCGCAGGTCAAATCGTTTGCAGAGACAGCAAGGCAGAACAGGGGCGGAGCACCAAGATAAAGGCATAGCAAGGACAATGGCAGGGTGACAGGAAATTCGTGGTACCTGAAGGCAAGCACCGACTTCTGTTTATTGGTGGGAAGTAGAGAGGAAGAGGGAGGGGCAGATGCGCCGTTGAGAGGGACCAGAGCATGAAGGAGCTTGGGTGCCCAGTTCGGATGCTTGGATCGACCCAAGGAAGGAAGTAGAGAGCCGCAGAAGGGTTGGAGCAGGATGCCATATCACGCTGCCGTCAGGGAAACTTAGAAAGTGGGGAGTGGCTGGGGCAGCACCAGGGGCAAGGAGGCAAGTGACAACCCAGGAGAGGGGAAATGACACCCATGCCGGGCAACATGGACATAAGGAACGGCCCCACCCTTGGAATTATGGAATCAGAGACTGTGCAGCTGGATGTATTCTGGGGCCATCAAGTGCCATCCAGTCCTTTTGCAAAAACTGGGCCTTAGGATGGTGACATACCCCGTATTCCGTGTCTCACAGCAGGACACCCAGGGCTCAGTAATGGACTTGAGACCCTCATGTTCTAAATCCCAAGCTCATTCCACAACCGCACCGGTCGCCCAGTCCCCACAACTTGATTAATAGTATTAATTACAAGAATAATACGAATTACTATGGTCTAGTAACCGAGTCCCTGCTCCGTACTAGGCTGCGTGCTCAGCACATGATGTGCGAAATCTCATTGAATCCTGCCAGCGTTCTGGAGTCAGAACTTCTCGTTTTACAGGTGGGGAACCTCAAGGTGGAAAGGTGACGAGACGTACAGCTGAGCCCTGGGGTTGGTTTTAGTCGGCTCAGGCAGCTATCACAAAATACCAGGAGTGGGTGGCTTAAACAACAGGAAATTGTTTCTCACAGTTCCGGAGGCAGGGAAGTCCAAGGTCAAGGTGCCAGAGGACAGAGGTTTGGTGAGGGCTCTCTTCCTGCCTTGTAGATGGCCACCTTCTTATTGTGACTGCGTAGGACCACGTGTGCGTGTGTCTGTGTCTGTCTGTCTGTCTGTCTGATAAGGACTGCAGTCCAGGGCGGTGGCTCCCAGGGTGTGTCCCCTCAGCCAGCAGCAGCCACCCTAACCCGTGAGCTTGTTAGAGATGTGAAGTCCTGAGCCCCTTCCAGGCTGACTCGATCTGAAATGCTGGGAGAAGCACCCAGCAACCTGTGTTTAACAAGCCCTCCTGGTAAGTCCGATGCATGTTCAAGTCTGATCTGGTCCAGATGAATGACTTTTCCATTTTTTGAAAAAAGTGACAGGTACCTAAAGCAGATAAAAGCAGCCGTGCGAAGTGGAAGCAGAAGCCACGGCCCAAAGCTCCATCCGCTCCCCCTTCCTGGCCCATGCGAAGGCCAAGGTGATGTCAAACTTGAGGCTCAGTGTCAATTCCTCCCGACAGCCAGAGCCCCAGCTCCACCTGCCTCCCTCCCTCGCAGCCTCCGTGCCTGTTGACACTGTCTGTGCATGGATTTGTTGCAGCCTCACGAACCCTGGTCTACTTCTTTCCTTCTTGAATTTTTTAGACTAGGGTTGAGCCTGTAATTCAGTTAATTATCTCCCAGAGCACTGATTTGGTGGCTACAGCACAGCACGAGGCAGGGGAACGGAGACAGGTCCTCGGAAGCCTCTTTCCAGAAAATCTAATTACATCATTGAGAAATCTTCTGTCTTAAGCAGCCTCCGCCACCGCCATCAATTTACATACTCTATATGCCTTCGCTGGGACACCGTGGGCCCTATTTGCATAATGTTGCTGGACGGGCCTGCGCTTCTCTGAACCTGAATGCAGCCAGAGACCGAGGAAGCAATTATTAAGCTGTAGACATTGGCAGGGAAAGCGGCCTCAGATGGATTTTGACTCCAAACCTCATTCGCTGCCCGGGCTGTTCATTACCCAAGCTCTGGATCCCGGCTGATGGTGGATCTGAGGGCCAGTAAAATCAGTGAACTGCTTTCTTCAGGGTCTAAGGCCGGGGCCAGGCCCAACATGGATGAGGAGCTGAGGTTTTTTGATGCTGATAGTGAGAACAATCTGGTTCCGGTTCCCACAGGTAAAGGCATTTCTTGGATGCTTTTGTCATGCTGCGTTGGCCAGCATCTCCCTACCTGTTGCTGTAACACACACCTCCGCACACCTACAAGACAGGTCAGCAAGGGTTTGCCTACCCTCTTGCTGGCAACCCACGGGAAATGCTTAATTTTTTAAATAGTGTTGAGCAAAGTCCTAGTTGGAAAAGGGCAAGTGGAAACAAGGCTCTGTCATGCTCCAATGGTCTTGCTTTAAAATCTATTCATCTCCGCCCTCAGGAAGCCTGGGGAGGGGATCTTCTTTACTGTGGGCCTCTGGTAACATTCACTCCATCCCAGTATTTGGACAGTGAGCATAGAGTCTCAGGTCAGGGGCTTTGATGCTCCAGGATCTACTACGGGTAGGTTCTGGACCTTCCAGAGCTGTGAACTTGACCTCAGGGTTATCCCATGACCTGCCACTCCCAATCTCAGGGGCCCATAAATGGCCATTTTGAGGTCTTGGGTACCATCTTGGTTTTATCCTGTATCCACCTGAAAGGTCTACTCCAGCCGTGGCCATGTGGCTCAGTGGGTTGGAGCATTGTTCCACACACCAATAGGCTCAGGTTCAATCCCTGTTAAGGACACATACTTAGGTTATGGGTTCGATCTCCAGTTGGGGTGCATTTGAGAAGCAATCAATCAATCTCTCTCTCTCTCTCTCTCTCTCTCTCTCTCATTAGTAAATGTACCCTTAGGTGAGGACTTAAATTTTAAAAATTAAATAAAAAAATAAAAGGTCACCTCCTATGCTCAAAGAACAAGTCTAGAGCATAGGAACATCTCCTGTGGGGACTTTTGAACCCAGCCCTTCCTGACAGTCTTCAAACCAGGTTAATTTGTGGAACACCTAGCCAAAAATCCTCCTGTTCACTTCTGTAGGCAAATACTATGACAGTACTTACCAGCTGATGCCAAGTGAAGTGCTAGCCACACACTTGGTACATTTACTGACGGACTAGGACACCATCGTGCAAGTCATGGAAAGCTGATTGAGTTCGCTTTTTGTGCTTCCTAATAGACAGCGCAGCTTTAATTTGTTCAAACCAGCACCTTTTGTTTCTGAGGAAATGGAAATATATTTGAAAATACCAGTTTCGTTTAAGGCTGATCCCAAAATCCAAAATTGGTAGAATTCATCAGCTCAGAGGTGACTTGTGGCATTGAACATTCTCTCCATCCCAGGTTTTGAACAGTGGGCCAGTTGTTGGAAATATGAAACAGCAGGTTCCGTACTCAGGAATAAAAATTACATCTTTTCCCTTGCTAGGAAGTCCTATCTCCTTAAAAGACCTCCACATTTTACCCTCGGTACTGACTGTCTCATTTCAGGAATTTGGAGGGAACTCGCTTTTTCCATGATGTGCATCCAATGTTGAATTATTTCTCCAAGAAAAGAAGATTGTTCCTGATTAGCCCGACTTGGGGCTCAAAAAGCACAAAGGGTGACTTCTTCAGAGGAAATTATTTTGGTGAATAACTGGGGCTCGTGCTTCAGAGGCACGGATGGCCTTTAAAATCAGAGCTTAGGGTTTAGAGGTGGGTAGGTCCTCAAGCAAGCCCGTGACGTGTTTGTTTCCGCATCTGTCACGGGAGATCACGATAGTACCGGCTTTATCGCTGTCCTCAGAGGAGTTCAAGGAGGTAACACATCACAGCTGAGTCACAGGAAGGCTGGCTACCCTGCCCAACGTCACAGGTAGTCGATGGCCCAGGCAGGACTGAAACTCAGGTGTGTATTGTTCAGCCGTCCCATCTCATGCTGCTCCCTGTCACAACACAGGAACGTCCATGACATGCTTACAATGACACAGTCACGTTCTGGACTGAACTGCTGGGAGGGGCAGGAGTAGGGGGTTTTCATAAAGAGATGCTCAACTGAACGTGAGGGTCGCCGGACAGGTCACGTGACCTTTAGAAACAGAGGTCAGCGCTGTTTCTAATGAGCCTTAGCAAAGATGCAACTTTCCCTCCATTTTCTAGGTAATGGGATGTAGTTATTATGGTAGCAAAAAGGGGGTGAAATGGCAACAGAAGTCAAATGCCATTGTGTCCCTGGTCCCTGGATTTTTAGTGGCAGTATGGATCTGCCATGTTCCAGGTGAGCTAGTGACTCTCTTCTCTGCCTGCCTGCAGGGACATCACAGCTTCGAGGCAGGTCCCTGTGACAAAATAAGTGGTGTCTGTGCAGACCCAGCAGGCGAACATGAAGAAAACAGTGCAGTGAAAACAACCCACTCATTTGTTTGGCAGTTCCTCCTATCACAAACCACCCAGTGTGCTATGACCCAAAGACTCCAGGCCTAGCTATACATCCAACAAAAATGAAGACATGTCACCAAGGATGTGTGCAAGCGTGTTCACAGGAGCACTCTTGGTAGTGGCCTAAGACAGAGCCTACCCAAATGTCCTGCAACCCTTACACAGGTGAACTGTGCTACATTCCCCACCAAAGTATACCATAGACAGTGTTGGCAAACCCAGCCCATGGTCATATCCAGCCATTTCCTGGTTTGCAAATAAAGTTTTATTGGAACACAGCCACGTCCATTCGTTACATACTGTCCGTGGCAGCTTTTGGGTGACAGTGGCACAGACAACGGTTGCAACAGAGATGGTCTAAGCCATGGATCCTCATGTGTGTACTATCTGGTCCATCCCAGGACAAATTTGCCAGTCCTTGCTATGTAAAAATGAAAATAATCCGCCTAGAACTTCCCTGGGTAATCTGGGTGATGTTCACAACCATAATATTGAGTACCTATCGCGCAGTTGCATTTACATGAAGTGCAAAGACAGGAAGAACTAGTCAGTGTTGCAAGTGGACAAAGTAACGGTGACCCATGGAGGACAGTGACTGAACGGGGCGAATGGAAGCGTTACAGGCCCTAAAAACTTGCTGCTGGTTCTTGAGCTAGGTGGCATTTCCGTTAAGACATACATGGACGATGTGTATGTTGTTCACAGATAAAAATTTTAAAAATAAATTTAAAAAAGGAACAGCGGCTGTATAGAATGATGCCAAGTGTTCTATCAATGCATTTCCTGGACAGAAAGCTCCAATAACAGATTGTCAAGTTTCGAAAACAGATAACTTGAACCTTTACACATGAGCACACATTTACTCATTCGCTCTCTAAATGTTGATCGATCGCTCACCAGGAGCCAGGTGCTAAAAATTCAGCGGTGAGCGAGACAGGCACAGCTCCTGCCTTCTCGGCATTTGTATTCACACTCACGTGTGCCCCTAGGGGCACACTGGGTGGGTACAGACACTCTTGAACACAGACCGGCAAAGTGTGCGCCCGGAACTGGTATCTGCAGGTCATGTTGTTCTCATGAGAGCACTTTTCTGAGTTTTGCTCTCTGGCCCTCGCTACCATGTCATGGCTGGCCTCCTCCCTCCAGCAGACCCGCTGGGTGGCCCGCACCCTCAGGGAGCCCTCCATCTGTGCTGGCCACCACTCCCCGGTCTATTGTCCCAGAGCAGAATCTGTCAGACCAGCTGGTATGGGTTTCCCCGAGTCACATCAGGCATTTGAAACACCTGGGATGAATGATCTTGAACCAAGGATGCCCTCTGATAGCCCCAGGGCTTTCTACCTGGCCTCCTGCCCTAAAAGGGGTCACCTGTCACCCACAGAATGTGGTCACCAGAGCCTCACGGCCCAGGGGCCTGGGTTTCCCCACATGGGAATGCGTGATCCCTGCCAAGGCAGCATATTTGTATCCTGTGTCCTTGAAAGAGTGGCGAGATGACAGAGGTGGAAAGTCATGAGCCCAAGTCCCCCACGTTTTCAATAAGGAAATAGAAGACCCATGATGAGAGGGGTTGGCCCGGGGTCTCGGGCTCAGGCAGGGCTGCACCTACAGGGCTCCAGCCAGCAACCTGTCCCTTACCCTGGGTGAATACCTCCTTGCTAAGGTGCCCACGCCAAAAGGAGATGGCTGGTCCTTCTCTAAAGGCCTTATCCCTTAAACAACTCCAGCTCCTTACTCTGGAAAAGTTGCACCATGACCTGCCTCCCGTTCACTCTCTGATGTCACCCCCGCCTCGCCCCTCTGGTGTCCTTTCAGCTCCTCGGCATCGCAAACTCATTTCCATCTCAGGGCTTTGGCACATTCCCTCCACCCGGACCACCTTCCTCTTATGTTCACACAGCTGGCTCCTCCTGTTCATTAGGACCACAGCACAGCTGCCACCTCCTCAGAGAGATGGCCCTCAGTTGTCCACTCTTAGTGAGACACCGCCCTCCTCCGCCCATGTTCCATCAACCTCCCTTTTGCGACTTTCACGACAGTGCTCATCACTGTCTGAAATCGCCTTATTTATGTATCTGTCTGTTCTGTGAGCCCCACCAGGGCGAGGATTGCCTCTCGTCAATGCTTCATCCCAGTGCCTCCAAGAAATCTGACACGTAGTAAGCATGTAGAGTATGTTGAATGAGCAAATGAATGAATGGAGCATCTACACTAGAGCAGCCCACAAAGCAGTTACATCCCCAAGAGGTGCGAGCTCCCTAGGGTACCTTGATTAAGATGTCCCCAGCGCTGGCAATAGCTTCTGGCCTCTTTGTATATGGAAGCATATTGACCCAGGGCCAGAGGGACACTTGGCAGCAATTTGTGTTTACTTCTCTGATCAATAGGCATCTCAATGCTCACCCAACACAATCCATTGTTGATGGTTATTAATTGCAGTCCTTTCTTTTTCTTGCATCTCTTGACCTCTCGTGTGGTTCGCCCTTGTCCATCCTTTCCCATGGGGAGTCCCCAGGCTTCTAGCCGATATGACAAGAGCCCTCAGACACTTGGTTATGTCTTCTTCTCCTCCTGAGCCCAATGTTTGAACTACAGGGCTGGACTCTGCCCTGTTCTCCCAGGTATATGTCATGAAGGGCACCTGTGAAGAGGTTGGGGTGGGAACATTGTGATGGGGTGGGTACCGTGGTTCTAACCTCAGCCTTTCAATTACTGTGTGTCCTTGACCCCATCCCTCACCTTCTCTGGGCCTTCAGAATGAGAAAGCCCTCAAAGACCTCCTCAATCCCTGGTACTATAGAATTGTTCAAATTTAGACTTCTTCACTAAGAACTTCCACATTTTGAATGCCCAAGAATCAAGCACCCCGAGACCTACCATTCTTCTTTTTGGGGTACACTGTCCATTCCTTTGAATTGCATCCATTCATTTACTCCTTCAACAGTCACTCATGCATTCAGATATGCATTTAACAGACACGTTTGTGGAATCTGCCAACACCAGCTACATCACAGCACAAAGCCCCTGGCATGTGCTTAGTCATAGTCACTGTTAAATGAGCCACCAGCTTCCTTCCCCTGGTTATTTCATTGATGTCTCCCCAAAACTCTAGGAATAAATATCTATCACCCCTATTATACAGATGATAAAACTGAGGCCCTCATAACTAGGGACATGCAGCTTGTAATTGGGTAAGTCAGAATTTGAACCCAGAGTTTTCTGGCCTACAGGTGGTCATTTGACCATTCATTCCAACAGGAGATCCCAGCCTTAGAGTATTCACCCCTTCTGGCCCTCTTGAGGAGAGATCATGGGAGGCACATATGGCCATATACCACTCAATTCCCATCAAAGATTGAATCACATTTGAAAAACAGAGCAGCTGTAACAACACTAACCCAAAGCGTGGATGGCTTACGGCCTGGGAGAGTTCACAGACTAGGTCCAATTAGTTGCCTCTGATTAATTAATATGGTACCAGAGGCCCCTCCCTTTTGGCACCAAAGTCCCTTTGGGATCAAAACCACAATGACCCAGGCTGTATATGAAGAAAGAGGCAAACCACCAAATACCATTTGCTATGCAAAGCAGATTCCATTGTCCTAGAAGGTGCTGATTTTGAGATACAGAAATACATTCATATTAACCCCTGAGCTATTCCTCTTCCAAAATCTCCACTTAGACTTGACCCTTTGGCACAGGGTGTTACTAATTCAGAGCTCCAGGAAAGCATACTGATTACCTTGGCCATGCTTGGCCAAGGTTGATTGGGTTGAAAAACAGATTCAGGTTGAAAAACAGAGCTCAGCCTGCAAGCTCAAGCCCCCAGTGCAGCGTCACCGGCCTCCCAGGACCTGGTTCCAACCAAATGCCGTCATGAATTCATTCAACGCGTTTTAATTGAGCACCTACTACATGCTAGACTCTATTCTCAGTGCTGGAAACACAGCAGTGAATCAAATGAGTGGAAGTCCCTGCCCTCGAGGAATTTACATTCTGGAGGGAAAGACAGGTAACGATAATAATAAATCATGGAGCATACTGGATGGAGAGAATTGCTACGAAGAAAAACAAAGCAGGACCAGGCAGCAGACAGAGCTGTGGCATGGGATTGTGATTTAAAAACAAGGTTACAGAGAGTCCGTGGGAGAAGGAGATGGGTGGCCAAAGTGCATTCCAAGGCTACCAAAATGACCCACGGAGAGCTGGTGTTGGTTTCAGGCAGGGTAGGCACAAGGGAAGCACAAGAGGAGTTTAGAGTCACAAAAGACTTGGTGAGTAGAGCCCGAAAGGGGGCGGGGAATGGAATAAAAGAAAGAATGAAAAACAGCTCCAAGGCGTCCTCAGCCTCTGGAAGGGTAAACTTGTCCATTCCTGCAATGGACATGTCTGCGAATGTAATGGGAGGTGCCAGTCCAGGTTGGGGCATACTAGGGTTGCAGTCAAGTGGACTGCAGTCAAGTGGAGTTGGCAGGCAGGCCGATTATTTTCCTCACGGGCTTTGTACTCCATGCCAGGTCCATTCCTTGTCCTTTCATGGACTCCTGCTATACATCCGCGTTCACACACAACCTCTATCTGATGGCCATCCCCTACCTTCAATGCTGACTTATCCTCGAACCTGAAACACTGCCCCCTTTGGAAATCTCCTAGCCGTTCACCCTGTAGCTTTCTCTACCAGGAGCCTAGCAGGCTGACGGAGAAATGGCAGATATTTAAGAGTTGAGTGGAGTACGAAGGGGGGTGCTGCCCTCATATCTCATGAGTGACCCACTCTGTCCTCGGGAGTATGTTGACCTGCCTTCTCTCCCTGCCTCCTAAGGACACTGATCTGTCCTTAAGAGCCACAGGCCTTTCACAATATGCCTTTATCAATACCATTCCAATAAATGTTTCAGTTCCTGGTATAAATTCTTGGGCCCAGCTGACCAGCGAAGACCTGCTCAATCAGCAGACTATAAAGATGTAATAACGCAATTAAAAGATATGGCCTGTCACCCTCATAAAACTGGAGATCAATATGGGGGGAGCTGACATCAGGGAGAGGACCCCAGCTTCCCTGCAGTGTCTGAAGGAAGAGGAAGCTGGATGATTCAGCAGGATGGGGAACAGGCTATTAGACCTGGGAGACGTCACAGCTCCAGCTTAGGGTCCTGCCTTGGGTGCCCCTCAGTGGGTTAAATGTCAAGGGACCTAGTTTCTGTCTCCAGGTCAGATTTAGGGCCTTTGAGGTTTTAAACAGGCTTGAGTTGAAGTCCCCTCCATCTGTTTAAGCCTCAGTCTCCTTGCCATCAAAATGGATGAAATGATAATGTTGCCTTTTCCCCAAGACTTGAGGCAGAACAGACCCCACAAATGTTAATGCTGGAGGAGTTCTGAGTCCAGAGGCTGCCCATCAAATACGTAGGTCATAGCAGATCTGTCAGATAGACCCAGGTACAAGCCTCTGAGTCCAAGCTCTTTGCTTCTTCCTGACAGAACTTCTCCACTCTCAGCCTTTCTACTGGGGGGTTGAATGCAGTGGACACCAGAATAAGCAGGAGAGACAGTCTGGCCCTGATGAGCTCTCATGGGCTGAGCACAGAACTGTGGGACAGGAGGCCAACCCCAGCCCTGCTGCTGAACTTCGGTGCTGTCTCGAACAAGTCATATCCTCTCCTAGGATCTCCATATCTGTTTTTTAAAAGATTTTGTTTTATTATTTTTAGAGAGAGAGAAAAGGAGAAAGGCAGAGAAGAGAGACATCAATGTATGGTTGTCTTTCACCTGCCTCCAGCTGGGGACCTGGCTGGAGACCTGGTTATGTGCCAAGGCTAGGAGTCAAACCAGCAACCTTTGGTTTCTCAGGCTGGTGCCTTATCCACTGTGCCACCAGCCAGGGCCCTTGGGTCTCCATAGCTTAGTCTATAACTAGTATAAAAATGTTAACCCTGTGAGCAGATGAAGAAAAGTGAGACTCAGAGAGTGTGGCTGAAGATTTGTTGTGATCCAAGCCTGGATCTCAAGTGGTCTCATGGAATTCTACTCCAGCTCTTGGAACCGACCCACCCCCCAGAGAACAAGCCCAGTGGAGAGGGAGAGGGAGTTACTAAAGGCCATGTCTCAGTTTGGGCTTCTCTACCAAAAGTACCATGGACTGGGTGACTTAACCAACATAAATGTATTTCTTATTGTTCTGGAGGCTAGAAAGTCCAAGAGCAGGGTGCCAGCCTGGTTGGGTTCTGGTGTGGCCTCTCTTCCTGGTTCACTGATCCCAGCCACTCTTATAACCTGATTACTTCCTGAGGGCCTCACCTCCAAATACCCATTGAGTTGGGTTTTAATATTTCAATATATGACTCAAAAGGACACAAACATTAAGTATAACAGCCACACAACCAGCAGAATAGAGCTTAACTTAGAACCGAGTGAGGCATGTCTGATTCCAGAACTCATGTTTCCAACACCCTATTGCCTCCCAACTATAAAGCTCTATACACATGTAATGTTCTCTCTGAGCCTGGGGAGCACATGCATTCCCCTGAAGTGGGAATGGTGGGAACTCCAGACCAGGCACAAGGTGTAAGCTGGACCGCTGGTATCAAAGAACCTCTTACTATTTATAAAATTATAAAGAATTTGACTGAAAGGAACCTCAACTCAAATCTTCATGTCTTCATGTGTCTTATCGCACAGCTGTGGACATAATACTGAGACTCAGGAAGAAGGAGGGAGTGCATGAGGCCCCAAAGAACATAATTGATGGATGTGGGACCAGAACCCAAATATGCTGACTCTAATTTTAGTGCTTGAAGCAATGTTTCACTCAGATATCCAAGGAATGAAGGCTGGGAGCGGGAGTGGGAATCACTGGGAGAAAGGAAAGATGAATCAAAATTTGCCTCAAGACAGAAGAAATTTCAGTGAGATGAACCAGAAAAAGCCAGCTTACCTCTGGAACAATGGGATCCCATGGGTGGCCTTAGAAGTTAAGGATTTGGAACCAGAGAACTCTAAGTTCAAGTCTTATGCACTATTATCACTTATAAAGCTGGTCCTATTTTCTATCCTTCTCTGTATGTTTGCCATTTGCAATGTGTATTTATAGTTCCTTACATTGGAAGGCTATTTCTCTGTCTCTTCAGTTTGGATGGGCCATGTGACTTGCTTTAACCATAGAATGTGGCAGAGAAGTTAGTGGGTCTTTTCTAAGCCTGGGCCCCAAGTGGCCTTGTGCACTTTTTTTTTTCCCCTAGGACTTGCCCCTGAGTCCAATGGAGGGTGAGAGACACATAGCCCTTAACTCCCAGCCCAACAACTGTCATCCAATCACTAGACTTAAGTGAGGCCATTGTAAGCTACCTAGACCCATCAGGAGCCCAGTCATAATTAGCTGAGTCTAGAAAAGACCAGAAGAATCACCCAGTTGATCTGTAGATGTATCAGTTATAATTAATGTTTCTTATTTGAAGCCATTGAGCTACAGGATTATTTGTTACTCATCAATAGCTAACTGATACATCTCGGTTCCCTTACTTCCTAGCCTTCTGATCTTGGGAAAACCACTTTACTTTCCCAAGCTCTCACTTCTTCACTTGCAAAAGAGTGGTGGTGATGATCATGATGACAATAATGCCAGCCCGCCAAGATCTTTGTGGAGATTAAGCAAGAGAATGCATGTGAGGCTAACAGCACAGTATCTGGCTTATGGTGAGTACTCAATACATGTTGATTTCTTCCTTCCAGAAGTCATGCTATATAGCTCAGTCCACCCAGATGTTAGAGATGTGTGGTTGACTCCCAGGAACAATTTCAGAAAGACCTGTAATTAAACTGAGACAAGGCTAACAGATTTTGGGTTTCAATCTCAAATCCTAAAGTGTCCCTGGATTCGACTTGAATCCCTGGCCTGCAGGCCAGTCAGGGCAGGGGCAGTGCCAGGGCAGGAGGCCTTGATGCAGGCCGAGTTCAGCAGCACAGTTTGCTCTGCTTGCCAGAGTTTGCATGTTTACATACATCCCATAATTACCATCTGCACAGCCAGCGGCATTTGTTGCAAATGGGCCGTTTCCATCTGTTGAAGCAATTTCCTCAGAGGAATTTGCATTGATCACTTTTTTATGCAAAGCTTTTGTATAGATCATTTTTCCCCCCAATGGTTTTTAATAGGTCTAAATATTTGAGGGGCAGGGAGGGGCCATGGAGGGAAGGAGGTTGGAGGCTGGGGAAAGCCGGGGTGGGGAGAGGATGGGGGAGGTTGCTCTTTAGAAAAACTCCACCTGTATGTCTCATCTGCGGGGACCCGACTCCACGGCTGCTCAGGACCCCAGCCCAGGCAATGCCATTTCAAATATTTATTGTTTGCCTTTATACTTGAGCTGGTCGCTCCCAGTTAATGGAGAGACCTCAAATGAGGGAAAATGGGGCGTGGTAATTAGCCAAGCAACTGGTGACTCCGGCTCAGAGCTGCATACCTGAGAGGACCAGATGGACGATTTTGCATATTTTTGACAGCTGTAATGAACAGGGCAGCTCCGTATTGATTAAATGTCGGGGAAATTAGTGTAACCCTCTGGAGCTTCATTATTTACTATTTCTGCTCAAATTCTCAGCGAAGTTTACACAAGCAGTAAGAGAGGGGAGAAAGGGGAGACAGGTGAATGAGATGATAAATGCTTCCTAGGGCCCCGGCCCAACAGATGCAGGATGGAAGGGCGACTGTAATTTTGACATTGTGCTCTTAGAGGATAAAATTCTTTATTGCTTCAGGTCTGCATCCCCAGTGTCCCGCCTGGTACCTGGGGGACACCGAGGGACGGTTCTCAGAAACCACTGGTCCTAGATAGAACATTTGACCGTAAGTCAAAATCTGGGTTCTGGACTCATGCAGAAACTTGGGACCCAACAGGCGGGTGACAGATCCTACCTTTAAAGTAGGTGAAGCACATCCTTAAGAGTATGACTCTAAATCTTTAGTCAACAACAAAAATATGTGAAAGTATTCGATGTCCCTGCCACCATCCCAGCCCTATTTTGATTCTCTTTCAGGCATCAGGGCCTTGAGTGGCTAACAAATATTTTCTAAGTAAAACAAGACTTCTCTAAATATACTCTGACAAGACTCAGGGGAAGTTTTTCAAAGGATGGTCTACAAAACACCTCCAACATCATCCCTTGGGAAGCTGATCATAAATGCAGGCTCTTGGGCCCCTGTTAAAGAAGAACTTATTCAAACACTTGTTAAAGATGGCGAAGAAGGCTTTATTTAAGGAGAGACTACCAAAATGGGGATTTCGCAATAGGTAAGGAGAGTACAACAAAGAAAAGTGAGACTTTGTAGCTAAGGAACAAAAATGAGGGAAGGGGGTGTTAGTAAGAGGTAAGGTCATTCTTGGCTAACCTAACCCAACAGAATTCTTTCTGAGGGCTGGCCAGGGTGAAGGATGGGGGATGAGGAATTTGATCAGATATGGGCTGATCAGAGGGAAGTTTTGCTAAAATGACCCAGCAGGCTTCTCACTAAAGCTGAGATAAGTCAAGGAGAGACTGCAAGGTCAGACGGAGCTTAATCAAAAAGAGGACTCAGAGGAGACAGACTCAAGTTCAGCCAAAGGAGAGAGTCTTCACCATCCCCAAGAACGATGGGCTAAACGAACTCCCAAAAATATTTCTGAGGGATTACTGAGGGCTCTAGAATCCTGGGTTAGAATCCTAGGCTTAGCTCTTACCAGTCATGGGACCTGGACAGGTCAGAGCTGCCCAAATTAAAGTCCCTGGAGCTGTCCCTGGTGCTGCCCTGCACTTCTGCGTGTGATGATAGTACCCTGCTTTTCCTGCCCTAACTCATGACTTCTCTTTGGTCAGCATTAAACCGTGTCCTGTTTCTTCAGCTGGTGTCTGCTTTCCTGCTAAGGACTCACGCTAGGAAAAGCTTTCTGAAACTCCTGCATAGCTCAGACCCTTCTCAGCCCTTCTGAGAGCCCCCTTACTTCTTATCCCATGAGTCTGATCATGCTTCACCTGATATCTATTGGTTCTAGTCTTTGGCAGATCAATGCATCTATGGCGACAGAATGCACAGCCTCCATTGGAAGAGAGAGAGAAAGCCTGGGTAGGAAACAAGACATTAGACAGACACATACACTGGTGTAAGCGGTCTCTTCAGCGACACTTTTTCTTTTATTGTATTCAGAGGGGTGAATAAGGTCTTGGCTAGAATATTAAACCTACAGTAAATGTTGAAAGAACAAAGTAAGAATAGACAGATAAATTCACACACACGCACACACACACTCGCAGGGGTGAGCAGAAGTAGGTTTATAGTTGTGAGAAGGTAAAATGCAGAGTGCATTCTTGTACTATTATTGATTAATTATCGTATTATTTGTTTGTGTTACAACTGTAAACCCACTGTTGTCCACCCCGTGTCGGTGAATAATGACAATGATGTGGATAGTGATGATCGTGTTGGCTCCACAGGACCCACAAAGATTTACTGGCTCCTGAAGAAATTAGCGTTTGAGATGCTGGTTTATTAGGTGGATGAAGAAATGGGTGAGTGGACGGATGGATGGATGCATAGATGGACAGATGGATAATGGATGAAAAAATGGATACATAGATGGAGGGATGGACAAATGCTGAAAAGAGGGACAAAAAGGAGGGATAGGAAAATAGAGAACTTGAAGTGAGATGTAAATAGAAATAAAAGGAAGATATGATGACTGAAAAGGGAAATAAAGAAAAACAGGGATAAGAAGCAAACCATCAATTCTATTGTGCTGTAAATACTCAACCAGAATAAGAGCAAATGAAGTAAATTCTCCCAATGCATCATGGAATATTACTGTACTTCATTTACTTTCCCTCCAATTAGGTAAAAAGCCTATTCTATTAACAGCCACCCTCGCCGATCCAGACAAAATTAACTCCTGGTGCCTCATCCTGGCAGCGGGGCAATTGATTCTTCCCCCTAATCCGTTTATTTCATTAGCAATACATTTATTTGGTACATGCATTTTGCCATGCTGCAGCATGACATGGCCCTGCAAGGTGTGAGGCTTGGGGGAGCGCTTGGAATATTCACCAAATCGCTATTACCGCCATGGCAGTGCTTAAAGATCGTATGTAAATCAAACGTCAGGGGAGAAAATGGTAGCGAGGGCTGTCAGGAAACAATTTAGCCGTGGTTAAAGGCACAGCTCGTGGCTGGGTGAATTGTGAACTTTGCAAATGGGAAACCAAGCCGGCTTCCACTGTGGGAGCTGATGGGACCCAGAAGAAACCAGTGGAAGGGCAGAGATGTTGGGTATCTGAACCCCACAAAAGTGAAAAAATGTAAAAACAGTCACTTTTATTTTAAAGATTGATTGATTGATTTTTAGAGAAAGAAGAAGGGCGAGACAAAGAAAGGGAGAGAAACATCAGCGTGTCTTTGCCTCTTGCATGCCCCCAAGTGGGAACCAGGCCCACAGCCCAGGCACATGCCCTGACTGGGAATCGAACCAGCGACCCCTTTGATTCACAAGCCAGTGCTCAGTCCACAGAGCCACACCAGCCAAGGCTACACATTCACTTTCAAATATTCACAGCCAGCTGCTATGGCGAGTTCCCACTGAAAGTGAATTTGGCCGGTTGAAGAATTGCACCACCATTTCTGTCTTGTTCATCTAGAAGGAGGGTTTCGTTACAGGCAAAAAAAAGCAGTTGTTTAACAAAAGGTAGTATGGGCTCTTTATTCCCAGGCTTCCATGTTGCAAAACAGATAATGATGATGAGTTTAGTGTCACAGGCCCCAGCAATGTGTGGCCTGTGATTCTTTTCCTGAAAATGTATCCTTGTGAGTCGAGTGTGTGTGTGTGTGTGATGGCTGACTGGGTACTTGGTCAAGATTCAGTCATTACTCAAGGTATTTCAAGCAGGAAGGTGTTTAAGACAGGGAGTTAGAAGCTTCCTTAATTGTTGGAAAGACAGAGAGAACAAAGCTCAAAAAAGCTTCCAGAAAATCCTGCTTCACAGGAATCACCAGGAGCATCCATGGCTGCCCGAGTCCCAGGTGTAGATGGTTCCCGGAATTCCCATAGAGGACACCTGCTGAACCTGAGCCTTCCCTCTGCCAACACCTGGCAGCCCTACAGCTGCCTCCGGGAAGTTTCAGCTTCTCTTCCACCTTTCAGACCTAGGCCAGGGCGCCTCCTTCTTCCAGGCAACCCCACTCTCCCCAGATGGCTTCGCGTGCAAAAGTTGCTTTAGACCTTGAATACTGACTCCGGCCCCTGAAAGGAGGTCGTGGGCAGACCAACTCACCTCTCCGAGCTTCCGATTTCTCAGTTCTGAAATAGGCTCAATAGTACCTGGTCATGGCGGAGATGTTACCAGGACAAGTGTAAAATGTCTAGGTTCCGGGCACGTAGTAGGTGCCCAGTCAAGGTCAATTGCTTTCTGTCCTCTTCGCTTCACCCTTACACCTGCCTGGGAGGTTCACTGGAATCCCATTTCCTCCACAGAGACCCCATCAGGGCACACGGAGCGCATACATTCCCAGGGTTCTGGGCTCCCCCGGGAACAGGCCTCCCTTAAAGAAAGCCATTAAAGATTTAATTTCTTATCATCTCCCATTCCAACTAGCCAGAGCATTATGAATAATATCCTATTAGCTGGAGACATTCAAACAATCACCCGTTAACATGTTCGTTCTGCGAGATGATGAAGCGTCCTCCGAAATCATGGCGCTTATCTGCGGCCCACTCAGCAGGCACTCCATCACGCCCACCGACGACACTCCTCGCATCGCTGTCTCGGGTGCCAGCTAATCACTCCAGGGCAGTGGCGGAGGGCGCACTGGGAGCCTCCCGGGCTGCAGACTCCCGAGGCAGAGCACCGCCTTCCTCCTCGTCCCCGGGGGAATGGCAAAGCGCCTGTCCCCGAGGGAACTGGACCCGCTTCTTGGAAGAGAACCATGAAGCATCTAACCGAGGTGTGATTTTGTCACAGGGAAGCCCAGTCAGTAAACACTGATGGTGAACTACATTGAGGCAAGAAGGGACAAGAATAGAGAAGAGTTACATGGAGGAGCTATTTTAAGGAAAAAAGGGTATGAAGCCACTAAAACAAAGACATCGACTTTTCAGTTAGAGGAGCCCCTAGAAATTGGATATCGACATTTTTATTTCTCCGCCCCCTGCCACCCCCATACCTGGATTCACAGGGAACTTGCATCCTGGACCTTCCCAAGTCCCCAACACCTCTCCAATTAACACCCAGGCTCATCAGATCCTAAAAGCGGGGTCCCAGGACCCCAAAGGACTAAGGAGTTCAGTGGCTCAGGTAAATGTTTTTTGGACCATGGGTAGTTGCTGGCCCATGACATTTGTGCTCCATGAAGGTTTAACCCAGCAAAGCATCCTCTGGTCTGTAACGCGGGGCACCCCTACTGGCCTGGAGCCCATCTTGCTGCTCCAAAGCACCCATCACATATCAGGGACTCCAACCCGCCCTTCAAGGGAGGCGCCCCTTGAACTGGATCAGTGCAATGCTTGCCAAATTCGTTTACCCACAGGATTTCTTTTTGTTCCTTGGTGCGCCAAAAAATTTCTTGGTCGTGAAGGGCTCCCTAGCAGGCAGTGAGCTCACGTTTCCTTTGTTTTCATAGTCTCTCTTGATGAAAGGGGCTTTCTTTTTGTCGTTTTTTGTATGTGTTTATGCTGGTCTACGAGTGAATGGCGGTGCGGTGCATATTTTATAAAGTGGCTCATTTTGAGAACTTTGGAAAGGTGATCAGAGCCCTGTGCAGCATTGCTACGAGGAAGAGAAAAAGAGCTAAGATATACTGTTTCTACTACATGCTGAGTACTTCAAAATCATACACCATCCACCTCACAATAGCTGGGTGAAGTCCGCATTTATATGTGGGGAAACTGGCATTTACAGGGCTGTTCAAAGAGCCAGATCCTACCTCAGTCAGTGACAGCTCATGGCCTAAAGAGCCTTCATGTGTGACGATTTACCCCTTAGTCCTTTGGGGTCCTGGGACACCCACTTTGAAGGATATGAGGAGTCCAGATGTTCAATTTGAGAGGATCCGTGGCTCAGGAAGGCCTGAGACAAAGGCTACCTGTGATTCCGAGCTTCTGGGAACATTACACAGAGGAAAGCGGATGAAGGAATCTGTCTGTCCCCACTGCCACCCTCATGTTGTAATAGGTCACAAATTATCAACAAGTGAGAGCCCATCCCCCTGGTCCCAGAATGCAACAGCTTCAAAGGATTCGCTAACCCCCATAGTCATCCTGTTAGTCCTTACTCTGTGTACCCACTTGACAGATGAGCACACTGAGGCTTGGGGAGGCTGTTTACCTGGCCAAGAAGTGAAGTCCTTAGAGTTTAGGATAGAGTTTATGAGAGAAAAAACAATGTCACGAGAAGATGAAAGGAAGCTTGGAGAAAGAACATAGGGTCATTTTCAAGCACTGCCTCTGTGGCAGGGCAGGCTGGAGTCCTGAGTCCTCGAGGGAATTAGAGCTACGGCAGTCAGCCCCTTCCTATCTTACAGCCGCTCATGTTGAGGTCGGGGGTTTTCAGGGAGCCCTCCAAGACCTCAAGCAGGGAAAGATCTGGACAGGCTCCTGTTCCCAGCCCAAGCCTGTCCTCTGTCCTTCCCCTTCCCTCATCCCCTAGTGACGGTTATTATTAAACCACAGATCGCGAGCCTGGCGGGTCCGGAAAGAGATGACTTGAGGAAGAACGCTGCTACTTAGGGGAACTTCCATGCTAAGTGCTTTGGTTCCCGTTCTCTTTGACCTTGGGTGGCTGCCGTCACCTTAAGTGCACGGTAATACACTCTCAGTCACTGTTCAGTGCCCAGGGGAATGGTTTCAGGCCCTCCACTGGAGTGAATATTTTTATGCCGGCTATAATTTCTTTTAAGACCTTCACAGCACGCCTGCTGCAGCCACTATGCCCTCGCCTCCTGGAAGTGCAGCCAAAAGAGCAGTCACTTTCTAACGAGAGAGCCCGGGCTGAGACAGCCCCCCACGGAGGCCAGGCGCTGCTTTCTCATTATCTTCTGTTTTGCCCCCTAAAATCCGTGCTCAGGGAGCATAATTATGGCCAAGGGTTATAAAGTGTTTCTTATATGCCAGGCCTCTTGTAGACACCAGCTCTTACCTTGTTTAATTTTCTTAGCTACACTGAGAGGTAGGTATCCCATTTTATAGACGAGTGGCTGAAACATAGAGGGGGCAAGTGTTATTTGACTTGTCCAGGGCCACATGGAAAGAAACAGGGAAGCCAGACTAGAATCCGGAGTAGTCTGGGTTCTTTACGTAATGTTAAGAACTCTCTACCCAGAAAAAACAAAGGGATCACACAAACCCGATCACATCACTCCCCAGCTCCAAACCCTTCTATGGCTCCCTATTGCCCTTAGTCTAGACATCAGACCTCCAAAACTATGTCCCCAAACCCTGCCTACTTCATCTTCCTTTTCCCCCACACTCTCCCTGCCTCTCAGCAAGCAGCTGCCCTGGCCTCCTGTGCTCCCAAAACACTCCACGCTCTTGATCTTGTCAGAGGGCCTTTGCACCTGCCATTTTCTCTGCCCGGAGCACCCTTAGCCACCTTCCTTGAATCCAACCCTACTTAGTTAATTCTAGCTTATCCAAATACCACCTCCTCCAGGAAGCCTGCCCTGACTGCTAATCTTGGTCAACACCTCTAGTATTTTCCCTTTTGCTGCACTGGCCACATTTTTACTCTTACACTTATGTGACCATTTGACTCAGCTCTGCCCCTCCAATTAGACTGTAAATGCTGGAAAGGCAGCAATCATAATTATCTTGTTCACCGCTATTTTCCCCGCTCCTGGAACAATGGGCATTCCAAAAATATTTGCTGAATAATTGAATGAAGAAATGAGTGAGTAGAAAGCATCAGGGTTGGCAGAGCGAGTCCTGTAGGGCTGGGACTAGGGTAAGGCGGGTGCCTCGCTCGGTTCCAGCACAGACTCTAAAGAGCACTAAAATGCTCAGTGATTACGATCAACATTTTAATTCAATATTTTAAAATTTTAAATTTAATGCAGAAAACACCCATGATGAATAGTCTAAAAATATTCAAGAACGTGTCAAGCAGAGTCACACTGGAGCCTGAGGCGAAAGGAAAAATCAGTAATACCGCTCCTGTCTTTGTTGAAAATTTTGATAGCTTGTTCATCAGAGGTTTGTTTTCATTCTTTTATTTAAAAAATATATTTCATCAAAGTTTTTTTTATTTTTTTTTTTTATCTCAACTACTAACTTTGGAGGCCTCTCTGAAGTGTGTGCCCAGTGGTTGCCTCCCTCCTGCCCTGGCTCGGCTCCATCCTTCCTTTGCCACCAGAGAGCTCTGCAACCTCAAGCCAGCCACTTGGCCTCTCTGGTCTTCTTCTTCCTCATCAGTGAAGAGGAGGAGATCAACATGAGGCGGCCCGCAGTTGGTGCCTCATACCTGAGATGAACAACCCCATTGTGCCTTTGGAACTTGCCAAGGAAAAGGGCTCTTTGCAGTACCAAAACAAGAGACCGGGTCACTACGAAGAGGGGCCTCCAACAATAGAATTTATTTACAAAAAAATTGTGTAGTCTTACATGTTTAAACTTTAGTCACCTTCAAAGGGGCAATACACTGACTGAGACTTTTTTTCCACTGCAAAAGAAAGTTTTTGAACGTGTCAATTTTGATGCCTTTTAGTGCTTCTGCCAGTTTTTGTGTTTGTTTGTTTCACCTCTTCCACATCAGCAACACATTTCCGTCTGAGAACTTTTTTCATCCAGGGAAACAAACAAACAAAAAGTTTCTTGGGGGAGAAATAGAGTGAACAGGGAGGGTGGGACAAGGTGGGTCATGCTGTTTTTGGTCAAAAAATTCTGAACACTGAGTGCAGTGTGAGCAGATGCGTGCGTAAACCACCCATCATGAAATGGGCTAACACCTTGAAAGAACTGTCGAAAAAAATTCGCTGAAGCCAAACGCAGCCTCTCACCACAACACCAGCTGCTACACTGATACAGATGGGCTCCTAGAACACTCACCTAGTGGGGGAAGCCTGTACTACCAGGGACCAGCCTTCCAGAAGGCCATTGTGGTTTTCTGAGGGGTGCCCCTTACATGGAGCTCAGCAAAGGGGACGCCTGAGGCATAAGCCAGTAGCCCATCCTTCCCCCCTTCACGGCTGTCTCACACTCTTCATGCAGCCCAGAATTTTCTCTTCTCTGCTCTTGTATGGCTCCACAGTCCTTCAGGAAGCAGAGCACAGAGGAAAGAGGGCCCCTTAGAGGGGCAGACATTCTTCCCAGACGATGCAATTAAAAAGTAATAAATGAAGCCACTTTACAATGGAATCGGAGCTGCCACCCAAGGGGCCTGCCTTGCACGCCCGATGGCTCAAACCTTTGGAATATTAAAACAGGGTGGCATAATCTTCGGCGGGGCCTAGGGCAACATTGTGTCCCAAAGAGCTATTTGCAAAGAAAACAAGTAAGCAGATATCATGATTACCGGACTGATGACTACTAAGTGGAAAATTAAAAACATTGTTTTTTTAGAATTAGTGTCACTGTTATGTTAGCTGTACCAGTAGAAATGTGTTCCTTTTATTGATATAGTTGTTTGCCTTGCCCTTCTCATAAATACGCCTTGCCTTTGTCTACTAATCAGAATACTTTTTGGGCTTCTGCCTAGATCAGTCCTTCCCGAATAGCTATTCTTTGATTCCAAATAAATGCATGTTGCCCCTCGCTTGGCCTTTTATTTTTAGGTTCACAATGTACTTTGGGCAGACTCTTTAAAAACAATTCCTTTCAACTCCCCGCTCCCTCTGTTACAGCAGAAGAAAAGTATTGTGAAAAAAGCCCAAACTGCGGTTGGACAGAGGTGGACTTGGATCCAGCTGCTGGGCCTTAGAAAGTCACTACACCTCTTTGCAACACTATTCACTTGTCAAAAATGTGTAAGGCATTCGTGAGAATAACAGAAGGCCATAGATTCACTGTGTGTGTGAGAGAGAGAGAGAAAGAGAGAGAGAGAGAGAGAGAGAGAGAGACCATATTCTCTTCAGCCTTCTGCAAAGCTACATTTTTTCATCCATTGCTTCTTGGGTACCTTAGTAGTATGGTTAAAAGTACAGACTTTGGAGGCACCTGGTTTGAATCTCAGATCTGCAACATGCTGGCTATACAAAAGTTCTAATGTCTTACTCCACTTGTCCTCAGTGTTCAAATCTGTAAAATGGGGGTACTAATAATGCTCATGGGAAAGGTGAGAAGATTAAGTGATGGACTACAGAGTGTCTGACCACTGGTAAGGGCTAGCCTAGATGCTGGCAAGTTGTATTGCAAAACTTGGCTTTGTTCTTTTTGGCTCTTACATTGTATTTCAGAATTTGCTTAATCTTTATCCTGTGGATGGACAGTTGGCTCTTTTCTAGACCTATTAGAGAAACACACGACAAATTGGTGACGCAGGGTCCACTTGACCTTGATCACAGCCATTATGGCTGAGAAATTGAGTGGTTACAAGGCAGGAAATAGAAAGGGGAAGGTTTGTTTGGTCAGAAATGTGTTGATGCTTTACAATGAGAAAGTATTCATGGATCGCTCATAAGAGAACAAAAACGAAAAGAAAGAAACCAAAGGACACAGAGAAAAGAAATAAGGAAGACGGGAGGGAGGAGAAAAAGGTAAAAGAACGTAAATGGGATGTAAAATTCTAGGCATGAGATATGAAACACACCAGGTGCCTCCCAAATGGTAGCAGCCACATTGTATCACCAACCCCACTGTGATTATCATGACCTCAGAATTATTTGCCATTTGATCAATCCAAGGTAGTAAAAGTCTTTCAGGTTCACTGTTCTGTGGTGTTAAAGGACTGGCCATGTGTGTGCATGGCTGTGTGTACATGTGTGCATGTCTGCAGAGTGTGCCCCCTGTGCCTGTGTGCATGCCTACATGGGTCTGTGCATTTGTGTATGCACGCATCCCTCTGTGTACCTGCACACATGTTTGTGTATATGTGTGTCTATATGCGTACGTGGTGCACGTCTGAATATGTACACATGTGTGTCTGTGTGTACTTATGAGTGTGCATGAGTATGTGCCCTTATACATGGGCACACATTCTGTGTGTGTATGTATTAATATATGCATGCCTGTGTTTCCTCTTTGGTAGACAAGAAGCCCAATAAGTGAGGCGATGGGTAAAACATGTAAAATCATTGTGAACCTTGCCCATCCCTGCACGCAAAAGAGGGTTGACAATCACGTCCGGAGTGAAAGTCACCTTGACCTTCCCCACGCCCTTCCCCTTTCCCTCTATTTTCCTTAAATTCTCTCATTGTCACCTCTGTCCCCACAAAGAGCAGCAGATCCGACAGCCCGTAACCTCCCCTGACTGTGTCATTTAAGAATGCCAAGCTTTCCAGTTGATGGAAGACCACTTCTGTTTAATTACCATTTAAAAATTACATTTCAGGTAGAAATTTCCGCAAAACGAAGTCTGTTCTTTACTGGTGTGGGCAGGGGCCCTCGAACTAACTCTCGGATCTGTCACTAGGGACGTCACTTCTACTGCAGGGGAGAGGAAAGGCCCCTGCACCTGCAGGGGCAGTTCGCCGTGTACACGCTGTGTGCTCTGGCTTGGCTATCAGTGAGGTTTTTCTCCAACAGGCCTTTCTCTTTCTGGGCCCCTAAGGTGTCAGCCGCACCTTTCTTTTCTTCCGGCAATTGTTCGTTGCCTTCTTCATTTGTTCATTTCCTTTTTCAACTAACCTTTTTGTTGGTACTATTAACAGAATCAGGGTAACTGGGCTCTGAATGAGGATGAAGAATTGCTGGGTAGAATAAAGATGGAGAACATCGAGATTCTTGCTCTTATTGTTTGTTGGGTGGATAGTAAGAGTCCTGGTTCACCAAATTTAAACAGCTGCGCTAGGATGGGCAAAGGCTCCATCGGATTCATTCATTCATTGGCTCATTCATTCTTTCATTCATTCGTTGCTATGCGCCAGGTGTTATTCTCAGCATAAGGGCTCAGGGGCTTTCTGAATACCTGATGCTTCCAGAGAGATGAGCTCTGGATGGGTGAGATGCTCCTAACTAGCATACAGAGCCTGCTCTTGAAAGTTGGATCTATCGAGGGAGGCAGGACATTTATACCCACGCAAGTGTGCATCCCAAAAAATAGACATGCACGTACTCCCGTGCCTGTGTTTGCAAACCCATCGCGGACTCCTTTAACTCAAGTGACCTTTTCATGACCAAGGACCAGGGAGAGTGTCAGGAGACCTGGAGTCTAGTCCTGGCGCCACAAATGGCTCTATGTGCCAATGCGATTTTTTATTGAGGTATAATGGGCAAATGATACTGCATTCATTTCAGGTGTACAGCATTAAAGATTAGATCCATGTATACACTGGAAAGGATTACCACAGTAAGTTAACATTCAACACCACACATAGGGACAAAGTTTGGAGGTGTGATGAGAACTTTTAAGATCTACTCTCTTAGCGACTTTCAAATATACAACACAGCATTGTTAGCTATGGTCACCAGGCCATACAATACATTCCCAGGACTTATTTATTTTATACCTTGTACCTTTTGACAACCTTCACCCATTTTGTCTACCCTCCACCCCCTGCCTCTGGCAACCACCTATCTGTTTTCCACAAGTACTTTTTAAATAAGATTTCACATATAAGCGAGATCGTATGGTATCTGTCTTTCTCTGTCTAATTTTACTTAGTATATTGCCCTCAAGATTCATCCATGTTGCTGCAAGTGACAGGATTTCCTTTTTAAAGCTGAATAGTATTTCATCGTGTGTGTGTGTGTGCACGCGTGTGTGTGATGTTAACATTTTCTTTACGCATTATTTGTCGTTGGACACGTAGGTTGCTTCCATATCTTGACTATTGTAAATAAAGTTGCAATGAACATGGAGGAGCAAATATCTTTTCAAGATAGCGATTTCCTTTCCTTTGCATAAATACCCAGAAGTGGAATTGCTGGATGATTCACGAGTTTTATTTTTAATTATTTGAGGACTCTCCGTACTGTTTCCCATAGTGGCTGCACCAATCTGCGTTCCCACCCCCAGTGCACCAGGGTTTCCTTTGCTCCCCTCCTCGCCAACACGGGCTGTCTCTTGCCTTACTGATAAAAGCCATTCTGACAGCGGTGAGGCACCATCTCCCTGTAGTTTGGCTTTGTGTTTCCTTCATGACGAGTGTTGTTGAGCCTCTTTTCAAGTACCTGCTGGTCTTTTGTATGTTTTCTTCAGAAAAAAAAAAAAGGTTAGTGCAGATCCTCTGCCCGTATTTTTTCATCTGCTGTGTTTGTGGTATTTATCTGAACAAACAATTGTCCTTTGCACGTCGAAATGTTTGTGCTGCTTCCAGTTTTATTGAGATATTATTGAATCCTTCGCTATGTAAGTTAAAATGTCCAGTGGAGTTGTCTGGCCTACAAGGTCTGTCCTGAAACTGTTCTGAACACAGAAACTGTTTAATTATATTGACATTGGTTTGATACTTTCAGGACAGACCGCGCACGGACATTGTGAAATGGTTACCACAATAGGTTTAACTCACTTCTGTCATCCCAAATAGATACAATAAAAAGATTAAACAAAAAATTTTTTTCCTTGTGCTGAGAACTCCTAGGGTTTAATTTTTTAACAGCTTCCATATCCATCCCACAGCAGACGTAACTTATCCGCCATGATGTACGTTACGTTCCTCATACGTGTTTCTCTCATCACTGCAAGTTTGCACCTTTTAATCATCTTCTTTCAATTCTGCCTCCCCTCAGACTCTCCATCAATTTTTAAAATCGGACCCTTCGACTGCGGCCTACATAAGGCCCTTTCCCAATCTGGGCCTTGATTCCCCGACTTAAAAAAAATGAAATTCTGCAAACCCAAAGGTCGCTGGTTCCATTCCCAGCCAGGGCACATAACCAGGTTGCAAGCCAGGTCTCCAGACAGGTCTGTAGCTGGAGGCAGGTGAAAGGCAACCATACATTGATGTTTCTCTCCCTCTCTGCCTCCTTCCTTTCCCCTCTTTCTAAAAAACATAAATACAATCTTTAAAAGAAAAAAAGATGAAATTGAACCAGGTAACATCTGAAGCTCATTTGAGATAAAACACTTGAATCTTCTGATTCTAATAATATAATTGATGATAAATAATAAGCACCTTGCATTGAGTGTTTACCGCATTCTCAGGGTCATATATTTAATCCTTACTTTAGCCCAATAAAGTGTGTGTTACTTTCCCATTTTCCAGATGAGAAAACTGAGGCTATGGGAAGTTAAGAGGCCTGCCCAAGGTCATGAAGCTAATTAGTGCTGAGTCTGGGATTTAGAGCCAAGCAGTCTGAGCCCAGAGTCCATGTTCTTAACACTGATATGCTGCACTCCTAATATCCTGCGCCGGAGTCCTGTGTTCCTAAGCGTTCACGCACACCCCATCCCCATTCTTCCCCAAGCCTTCACTTAGGGGCTTTGGTAGCAACAGCTCAGAACACACGATGGGGTGTGGGAGAGAGGGCAGAAGAGAAGCCTAGGCAGACTGGCACCCCCAGGCCCCCCGGCCCAGTTCCCCTGCATGTTCACCTGGCACTGGCTGGCAGATGGGTATGCTGGCCAGCCTGCCAACTTGCCAGCTGGCCCAGAGCACCCAGTGGCTGGCACCTTGGCCACTTGGGTGGGCTGCAGGCCCGCCTCCCACAGGCATGCAGCTGGCAGCACGGAGCAGATGGGCCAGCCGGCCGGGCCGTCGGCTCGCCGTTAAGCTGCCAGCTGGCTTTGCTATGCCTGGTGCCTTGGCACCTCTGGGCTGGCATCGGTGGGCAGCAGGGTTGACATGCAGGCTTCCTACGGATGGGCAGCTGGCACAGGCAGCAGAAAGGAGGGTTCCTTGGCCCCCTCCTGGCTGCCCCCCAAAATGTCCGAGGGCATGGGCCAATGGATACCGAAGCCAGAATCCAGCCTAGCGTCACTGCAAAGAGTTTGCAGGGAAAGCGAGCTTCCTCTCCCAGGCTTCCTGCATGCTGCACTGATTTCATAGGCTCTGGTCTCCCCGGAGGAGCCACATTCCTGCCCTCTGACTCCCAACCCTCTAGGGAAGAGGTGCCCCCTGTCAAGCACCCCAGCCTCTGCCAACTCCTTGATGCCTGGCCGCCTGCCCCTTCTCAGCTTGGCTACTACAGAGGCTTGGCTTCTGCAGCCGCCAGAGGAGGCCGGGGTCCTGGGGAGCCGCTGCTACGTGAAAACCCAGGAGGCGTGGGCCCCGGTCCTGGCGCACTCGGCCCTCTGGTCTGGGAACCCAGACCCACACCCCTCCCTCTCCGGCCCTGCTGTGTCCGCTGCTTTCCCAGCTCTGATTCTGCAGTGAAGACGTCAGAAGGGAGGAGCATCCTCTTTGGGACGCTGGGTAAACTTGAACATTCATGAGGTTCGGTGCACAGTCTTAGGTGTTGAGTGGCGTTCTGGGTTATTCACTTCCCCCCCAAAATTTGAAGTCCTAACCCCCAGGACCTGTGAGTGTGACTTTACTTAGAAAAAAAGAGTCCCTGCAGATGATGAAGATGAGCTCATGAAAGTGGGTGCTAGTCCAATGTGCCTATGTTTTTATAAAAGGGGAAGTTTGGACACAAAGGAGGGGCGTAGTGGCAAGATGAGGGGAGACGAAAGGACAAGGGCACCTATAAGCCAAGGAACCCTTGAGGCCACCGGAAGCTGGGAGAGGGCCTTGGAACCATTCTCCCTCGCTGTCCTCAGAAGGAACCAACTCTACCGACACCTTGATGTCAGCCTTCCAGCCTCCCAGGCTCTGAGACTATGTGTTGCTATTGCTCTAAGCTGCCCAGTTCGTCCCGAGTTGTTACAGTAGCCTTGGTAACAAACACAGGCAGACATGAAATGTTCTGGAAGACAGTCTATGCATTTCATCGTGTTATCAATGGGGCTTCTTGATTCACCCCACCCCAATTCAATCCCTTATAATGCCTCCCAATCCCAGCCATCTGGCATTCTGCATAATGACATGTAAGGCCCAGAACAGCATGGCGGCCAGAGTAGGCTCTCCAGGCAAACTGAATGTATTCTGCATGATTCCAGATGTAAAGGAACGTAATCAAAACTCAAGGCTAGCTCCCTTTTCACATCTCACTTTGGATGTGATAGCAGAAGACATGGGCTCAGACCCTTTTTCCTATTTTATTTTTTAAAATTATTTATTTATGATTTTTAGAGAGATGGGTAGGGAGAGAGGCAGAGAGGGAGAGAGATATCTATGTATGGTTGCCTTTCACCTGCCTCCAGCCATGGACCTGGCTGCAGACCTGGTTTGTAACCTGGTTATGTGCCCTGGCTGGGAATTGAACCAGTGACCTTTGGATTTGCAGACCAGTGCCTATCCACTAGGCCACCAGCCAGGCCCAAATATTTATACTTACAAGCTGAGTAGAAATCCAGTTTCTTTGTCTAGTGATTGTCACATAATGATGTTCAATAAATACCTATTGGAGGAATCATTTATTTTTTATTTTAATTTTTTGTGCATTTTTCATGTTTTCCTCAAGAGCATTAGGTTCCTTTCTTTGTGAAATAAAGCATCATGATTTGTTTCTTTAAATTTTAGGCACGTAATACATTTGCAAAATAAACTTTAGTGTAAAGCTGAATGAAACCAGGTTTTCACAAAGTGCCTTCTGCCTCTTAGTAGGCCTTCTAGAAATGTTTGTTCCCTCTTCTCTCCCTGGAGTGCTTTAAAAAGGATCCTATTTACAAGAGGAAATTGATTCCCACACAACTGTTTTCCCCCTGCACATCTGTGACATAAATCATAGGCTTCCCGAAGAGCATCTTCAGAGCCCAGAAACTCGCAGAATTGGAAGGGACCTTGAAAGTTTTCCCTCCTAAGCTTCATTGCCCCAATTCCAATTAGCAGATGAGGAAACTGAGGCTCAGAGAGGGGCCATGACCTGTCCAAGGTCACATAGGAGGCCAACGACAGCTGTCTTAGTCTGCTCGGAAATCTATGACAAAAATACCACCACTTACAGCTTAAACAACAGAAATCTATTTTTTCCCCAATTTTGAAGGCTGGAGGTCCAAGATCAAAGTGTCTGCAGGGCTGGTTTCTTCTTGGCTTGCAGACAGTTGCCTTTTCCCTGGGTCCTCTCATGGCCTTTCCCCTGCTTGGGCGTGGACATACAGACACGTCTGGTATGTCTTCCTCTTACTGTAAGGACAGTGTCTTATTGGATCAGGGCCTCACTTTATGACCTCATGTAACTATAATGGCCTCTTTAAAGGCTCCATCTCCAAATAGATACATTGGGGATAAAATTTTGCAGGGACTCAATTCTGCCCACAACATAAACTCACATTTCCCCCACAACTTACCATCCAGTTCTTCATACCATGTCCTGCTTCCCCTGCGGTTTTGAGCATACAACATGTGCACAATCTCACAGGACTCTGTGCTCCTTGGCAAAGAGTGTATCTATTTGGAGCCTTTGCCTTCCCTACTCAAATCCACCCTCCTGCTGGAGGCTGCCTTCTTCATCCTTGCAAAGAGACAACACTCAGCTTCTAGAAGAAAAGCTCTAAGCGGCTCCACTCTGTCTTTGCAGCTATGGTAACACACTGACCCGTGGACCTGTCAGGAAGAGAAACGCTCCGTCTAGTACATCAGTATTTCCTGAGTCCTCCCCTCCCTGCATGGGACTCCAGGGCACAGACACAAGCACATCTTCTCCTTCCTGGATCTGGACAGTGACGGAGAAAGATGCCCAAAGAGACAACACACAGACATGATGGAACAAAGGCCTGAATCCCAGGGAGGCCAGTCTCAGGAGAGAGGCTGATATTATTTAGAGCAAACCTGCGTAGAATCTTTCATGAAGGCCGTGACCTAGGGCCTAAGTTTTTGAAGCAGAAACTCCTAAATGGGAGTCCACGGACGGAACTCATTTACTGAGACCCAGAAACCAGTGAGATTGTATGCAAAGTGCATTTGTTTAGGGGGGAGAGTGCCCCAGTTTCTATCCGCCTGCCCAGAGGGACTTTAAGTCCCTTACCCCTGAACAAGTTTAAGAAGCACTGTCTTATTGAAGGAAGAGGTATTTCCAGTTGCAGAAGGTGGAGAAAGGCTTTTTAAGTGATGGAAAGAGCCTGTGCAAATGCCAGGGGGTATAAATGGAAAAATAGAATCTTTGCAGGTGGAGAGTGGGGGTTGGGGCAAAGCAGGGGCAGATGGGCTCACATCACAAACACTGCTCCTCAGTCTGGGTAAGACGTTTATCCAGTAGAAGCATCGAGAGTTACTGATGCCCAAGTTTTCACTTTTCCTCGGTCCTCTGTGAACTCCAGAGTTGCCCTTTCATTTTTCTTGTTCTGCTTTAAACCACTGATGGCCCAAATGTTCCTAGATCCCAGCGGTCCTGGGACCAGCAGCCTTCCCAGAAAGCTGCTGGGAAATGCTGAATCCCCCAGATCCCTCCCCAGACCTGCTGAATCCGAATCTGCCCAGAGCCAAGGACCCTGGGGACATAGCCACGTGTGATGAGTGATTTTCCAGAGAACCCCTGACACTCAGATAGTGCACCCTGATGGCTTCCCCCGGCCCAAGTCAGATCCACCCATGACCCCCCTAAGCCAGGTTGCAGAGGAGGAAACTGAGGCTTGGAGGAGGGGAAGTGGATTGCCCAAAGTCTCAGGGCTGGTGGATCCCGGCCACGCCAACCTGTCAGCCACCCTGGGTTGCCTTTCATCTCAACTTAAGACATGAGCTGCCAGCTCTGACCACCTGCTTGCTGCCCACATCGGGCCCTGCGAGGGAGGCCCACGCCCTCCATCGTGCCTGCCCACCCACTGCCTCTTCCCAACTCCCTGGTCATGTATAAAACATTCCCAGAAACCACTTACTCCTCATGCATTTTCCATGAAGCCAGGCCCAAGTTAAAACATATAAACATAAAAATATCAAGAAGTACCCTTTATTAAAAAAAAAAAAAAAAAAAAGGACATGTTTCATAAAATACCCGGAGACCCGTTCCCATGTTCCCCTCCCCCCACAGATATTCTCTCCTCCTGCTCCCTGGCCTGCTTTTCTCTGCTCCATAAACATCACCTCTTTCCTTCTCAACTTCCGCCTTTTTCTCCTTATCTTCCTTGTCATGTTTCTCTTGTCTCTTCTCCGCTGTGTCCTTGGACCTTGTCCCTCCCTCCATTTACATCTGCTCAGAATTTCCCTCTGTCAGGGTTTCCTCCTGTTCCTCTGCTGCTTCCTGCCTCGATTTCCCTTTTTCTTTCTCCCCCTCTCCTGGTGTCTCTGATTCTCCTTCCCTGCACCCCTCTGGGTTAGCACCACCTGGTGTCTCCCTGCTCAGTGTCTGCCAGGGCTCCTCTTGTCCCTCCCCCAGGAGAGTGACTGACATTAGATGGAATGACAAATTGGCTGGTGGAAATGTGGAGCAACTAGAACTCCGGTGCTGTCAGCACGCGTGCACGTTGGTGCAGGACTCTGAAAATGGCCTGGCGGCTCCGACGAAAGCCACGCTTAGGCTAAGACCCTCATTCCATGCCTGGGTGTGTGCCGAGGAGAAGTGGGGGTGTACGTGTACCCCCCAAAGGGCATGCAGCAGCACGCGCGCGCCAGCTTCATTCATTCATCCTGGCCCCATAGGACACAGCCCCGATGACCGCTGACGGCAGGAGGAATAACTGGATGCTGGCTCATGCATACACTGGAAATGCTGCTCAGCATTCGAAGAGTGAACTAGCGCTCTCTGTCACAATATGGACCCATCTCCAAGCTTTACGCTTTGGATAAAAGCCTAGACACAGAAGACCGGTTGGCTCCATTTACGGGAAGTTCCAGGACAGGCAACACTAGTCTGCGGTCTGAGAAAGCAAAGGGCTGGCTATCCAGGGGGCAGGAATTGCTGGCTGGAAAGGGCACAGGAGAGCCTCGAGCGGTTGCGAATCTTCTGTGTCTTGATCTGGTCATCTTGAACATGGGCAAAATAGTCATCGGTATCACCCCTGCTATTTATGCTTATCGTATGTGAGCTTGACCTCAGTTAACAATTCTTAAGCAACAGTAACATGTGGCATTGCTTATTATAATCATTATTCTTATAGCTGCAATTGGCAAACTCCTTGGACTCAGGGGTCACAGGCTCAGACGTGCTTCCGATCCCATTGATTACCGTGGGGACGGCTGAGAGCCCACCTTCCTACTAGACAGGCTCGGGTCCGGGGGTCCCGCAAGTCTCACTGTCTCTGGGAGAGCTGACCACCGGAGACCCTTGGGGAAGGCCTGCCTGGGAGCCTCACACCCCGCTCACCTTTCTGATGCTTTGTTTTTCCTATGCCTCCTTTCTATCGTGGCGCTGCTATGACGCTACCCTTATAACCAGGTAGTTCATCAGCAGCACGAAGCCTGAACCACAGTGAAGGGGAAGAGACTGGCCTCCCGGAAACCTTGGGGACATCTTCCTGCCCACGGAGCCTCCTGGATATTATTACAGCCAACCAGCACGCCTGGAGGGAATCAAAACTCCGGCCTGGGGACTCTAAAAAGGCCCTTATTTCTGTTTTTCTCCTTCCTTCAAGGACTCCCTGGAGGGGAGGAAAACACAGAAGTCCGGTTTTTTTTTGGGGGGGGTCCAGTTGCAGCGTGGGTGTGAACCCAACACCCAGAGCTCTTGGAGGCAAATGGAAACCCACTTATTTTGATTGAAGGGGATGAACCAAGACACAGAGGGACTCGAGCACTATTAGGTAAATAATGGTGCTTAAAAATGCATTGAATTTAGCCGCCTCCCTCCCCCCTAAAAAAAATCTGGAATTTTCCTATTGAGTATACTTTTTTTCCCCTTGCCCATGAATATTAATGTTCCTCTCAGAGAGATCTACTTGAAAAAAAACAAGAATAAATTAAATACCTACAGATTTTTCTAATTCCTCTTTTTGGTGACATGCCGTCATTACATCAAATTACTGAGATGGGCCTGCTCCCTATTTTTTTTTTCTTTTTGGGTGAAAATTATGGAATATAAAGTATATGTAAATGGAGCAAAGGAGGAGGAAAAAAACCTGCGAAGAAAGAATGGAGGGAAGGAGAGGCATTAGGTATTCCGCCGGCGTAGTGCTCAGCCAATTAATCAAGCAGTGGCGAGAAAAAGATGCAGAGAGGATGAGTTCGCCCTTCACGTTGATGGGGCCGGCGCAGGGCAAACGCTCCGGCACCTGAGCTCACGGTTAGGCATGCAGAAAGGGATCATGGGAATATCTTCTCGTCTTTGTCTTTCTCGTGAAGGATGGAAAATGTCAAGCTGTTGTTTGGCTGGATGGAGGGGGGTGGGGGAGAGTCTAGGAGAATTCACAGTCTGGCAAGGCAAGGTTTTAACTCTTTGTGCTCTCTCTTCCTCCCTTCCCTCCCCAGCCCCCAGCCCACCTTCTCCTCCTCCTTCTCCCAGCACATCTGTACGGAACTCTGGCTGCAAACAGCAAGTAGGAGGGAGGTGATTGATGGTGACATGCAGACTGGGGCAGCCAGTGAGTGTGTGTGCGTGTGTGCGTGTGTGTGTGTGTGTGGTCTTGTGTACATGGCAGTAGAGTGGGGGCAAAAGGCAGTCCCCGCCCCCCCCCCAGAAGTGTCCTTTGTTCCCACCAGAAATGGGTGTGCATGACCCCTTCTCTCTCCAGCCCTGTCATTTCCCCTTGGAAGCGAGCAGTGTCTCAAAACCTGAAAGAGGCTGTAAAAAGGTAACGATAGAAGGAGGCTTTGAGGTGCTGGGGCTCTGTCTGCATGGCCCTCGGGATGCCATACCCACCCAGGATGGTCACCTGACAGGGTCCCTGGGAGCAGTCAGAATTCCAGCGTGACTGAGCGCTGACCGTCCCTGGGGTTAGCGCTACGGAGCCTCAGCCCAGCACTTATTACCTGCACCGATAACACTGAGGGTGAGCACCATCCAGGGAGCTCAGGACACATCATTTATTTGCTCCAGAGCTCATGGCGAGTGCCGAAACCAACCGGTACCCAACGACAAAGCATTTTCCCTGGCAGGGCCGCAGCGTGACTCGTACAAGTTCTAACACGTGTGCCGGGCCCCGAGCAAGCACCTGGTGCTGAAACATTTTTCCTTGTCAAAATGTGGCAAGTACAGGCCCTGACAAGTTCTGACGCTGTCAAGTACCAACGTATGACCGTATAATAATAATAATAATAGTAGTAGTAATGAGCCACCATCTTTCATCAAAAATAACTCTCACTTCCTTCAAATTCCCATGTCATTTTACTATTTTTAAACACTGGCAAATTCATGGTTTGAAGGAAAGTCGTCACCAGCTCACTCATTGAGGAAATGAGTATTTGATTCTCCTGAGCCATTCTGGGAAATGGCACTGAATGGTCCGCGTGGAAGCTGCGTTGCTGAGGGTGGAGAGGAAAAGGGACTTGACCTAGACCTGGAAGTGGGCCTGAAAGGGCCTCAAACCCACCTCCAGCTCTCACTCCCAAAATCGCTGTCACTTTGGCCAGAGATGGACACGCACGGGGCCCTCCGCCCTGCTCCCCCAGCCTCGCCCAGGATCAGGCCATGACCACTGATTACCAGCTCTTCACGCAGGCTCAACATGAGCCCCAGCTGCCGGGTTTCACCCACGCTCCAAGTGGACCCGTGGGCCACAGCACGGTCTCGCCTGGGAAGTTGCTAGAAGTGCAGAACCAATGGTCCCCGCCCTATTGAATCGGAATCCGCATTCCAGCAACATCCCATCTGATTTGTGTACACATGGAGTTTGAGGAACACAACTTTAAGTCAAACTTTTTTCCCCACATTTACTCCCTGCAATCTGGATGGGTCAGTCAACTGAAGGCAGCTTCGACTCCATGAAATACGGTATCAGATGAACTATGGTAACAGTTGGATTTGCTTGACTGAGAGTGGGTGCTGTTCTAATGCACCACATACATTATCTCAGCCCATCCTCCCAAGCTATGGGATGGGCCCTGTAGATATCACCTGTTACAGATAAGGCACAGAGAGGTAAAGGGACTGATTCAAGAACACACAGCCAGTAATTGCCATTTCCAGAATTGAAGCTAAAGCCCCAGAATCTGCAGGCCTAACCTATGGACCAGGGATTCTCAAACTTGAATGTACACGAGAATCACCCAGAGGGCTTGTTGAAACCTAGACTTCCAGGCCTCACCCCGGAACCTGTGAGTCCAGGATGGAGCTCGAGGATGTGCCTTCCCAACAAGTTCCCAGGCAGTGATGCTGATGCTGCAAGTCTGGTGACCATGCTTTGAGAACACTGTTCAATGCGAGGTCGCCACTTCTATCAAGAAACCCAGTGGTGCCCTGGCCGGTGTGGCTCAGTGGATTGCCGCTGGCCTGCGAACTGAGGGGTCGAGGTTCGATTCCCAGTCAGGGTGCATGCCTGGGTTGCAGGCCAGAGGCAACCACACATTGATGTTTCTCACCCTCTCTTTCTCCCTCCCTTCTCTTCTCTCTTAAAGAATTGAATAAGAAAAATCTTTTAAAAAACCCTCAATGGCTTAATTATGAACATCAACCAAATATAATCAAGATGTAAATCAGTGCCCCTGCCCTTAAAAAAATAAAAAGCGGAGAAGTACAAGGGAAATCCTAAACAATTAAAATACAAATAAAGTGGAAGTTGTCGCAGAGAGGGTCCAACTGCCTGTGACATACCCTTATTAGCTGTCCTGGCACTCCTCATCGCCATGGCTAATTGAGTATGCACTGCTGCATAGTTGCTATAATAATACTTCCTGTTATTTTTTAAAGATTTTACTTCTTTATTTTTAGAGAGGAGGAAAGGGAGGGAGAAAGAGAGGGAGAGAAACATCAATGTACGGTTGCCTTTCACCTGCCTCCAGCTACAGACCTGGCTGGAAACCTGGCTTGCAACCTGGTTATGTGCCCTGGCTGGGAATTGAACCAGTGACCTTTGGGTTCGCAGGCCAGTGCCATTCCACTGAGCCACCAGCACTTCTTATCATTTAAACTGCACCATACATGGTGTTATAATGAGTTTCCTTCACCTAGTCATTAAACAGGTATTTTCAAGGCCCATCCTGCCATAGAGACCCAGCCAGATGAGACACTGACTGCTTCTGTCCCCTGACAGCTCCAGGTATCTGGCCACACCCCTTCTCTCAGGGAAGGTGTGCACAGCTCTGAGAAAGGACCTGGAAAGGGAGTCACGGCTGACTGTTGACACCTTACCTTACAGTGTATGATTTTTGGAGAAGTTGTATGTGTTCATGGACTGAAGGTAATAATAATTTTAAAATAGAAAATTGAATGTAGGCCCTGCCTGGTGGCTCAATGGATAAGGTGCCGGCCTGTGAACCCAAAGGTCGCTGGTTCAATTCCCAGCCAGGGCACATACCCAGGTGGCAAGCCAGGTCTCCAGCCAGGTCCGCAGCTGGAGGCAGGTGAAAGGCAACCATACATTGATGTCTCTCTCCCTCTCTGCCTCTCTCTCTACCCTTCTCTCTGGAAATAATAAACAAAATAAACAAAAAAATTTTTCTTAAAAATAAATAAATAATTGAATGTAAAACCCCTGAAGTCCATCTCCTCAAAACATACTCGTTTTTTAAAATTGTTTGGCATTCTTTGAGATCTCTTCCCTCCTTCCCTCCCTCCCTCCCTTTCTCTTCTCTTCTCTTCCCCCTCCCTCATCTCTCCAACTCTTTCTCCCTCTCTCCCTCCCCCTGTTTCTCGCCACCACACATAACTAGGCACAGATCCCCACACTTGAGAACAATGATGGTAACGTTCTAGAAGCCCATCACCTAGTTAAGGATATCTGTTGAGACCCAGAAGTATAAAAGAACAGGGGGCCACCTGGGGTGGGTAGGGCCGCAGGTGGCAGGGCATTCAGCAGGGCCTGGGGCGTGGAGGACCCACAGGCCCTGGCACCCTAACCGGAAAAGGGAGCCATGAAAAGCTCTAGGCAGGAGAACTGATTCCATTTTCCCTTTTAGGGAGAACTCCCCCGTGGCTGGTGTGCGGGGTGGACTGCACAGAGATGTGGAGCAGGGAAGCTGGCCATGTCACATTCACCAGAGCCGAGGAATTTGAAAACAATAATAATAAAAAACCAATGAGGGGGTATGTTTGGCTTCTGGACATTTCCTGATCAAAGGAAAAGGGAATCCTGGCTCTGATGCCTCTCTTCTGCAAACTCCAGGGCAAGGTGTAGCAAAAAACAAACAAACAAAAAACCCCAGACTTCCCCTGTGTAACTCTTGTGATCTCTCTGAGTCTCAGTCTTGACATCTGTGAAATCAGATTCAAATTCCTACTTAGCAAAGTGTTCAGACAGCAAATTGATAGAGCTGGGTTTTGCAGATTATAAGGTGCTTATTTACCAAGTGATAGTGGTCACTGTGGTTATTCTTACAGTTGATTGTGTTTATAGCTCTTTCCTTGCTTCATAGAACTTTTCACAGACTACCTTTTGTTTCCATCCTTGTGTCTTGCGCCTCTTCTGCCTCCAGCTCAGCGCTATCAAAGAGAACTTTCTGTGGTGATGAAAATGCCGTGTCTCTGCTGTCCAACACAAGGGCTGCTAGTTTCATGTGAAGAAACTGACACGTACTAGAAGACAGTATGAGCTGGGGACTGGAGACCTAATTCTGGTCTTGGTAGCGGCATTGGGTGGGCCTCTCTGGGACTCAGTGGCCCCATCTGTAAAATGGGCAGGCAGGTGGGCCAAGGAGCTCTCTAAGCTCCCTTCCAGTTTTGACCCTCATTGGCTCTGCTCCTCAGACCTCTGAGTTCTGACTTGAGTGTAACCTAGGCAGCTGCCTAAGTGGGGTGTGTCCCCTTCCCAGGGGTACTTGTGTTCCCTGATTCAAAGTCCCCATAGAGAATACCAGCTTCCATCTTGAAGGGGTAAACCTAGCGCTTAGGTGGGATGGAAGGGAGGTGGTCCTGAGCAGGAGGGGCTGAGTCCCCGTGCTGTCCCTCTGCTCCCACACACCACCACCACACCCCTCCTCATTTAGGCATAACTGGCCCTAGAATAGCTCAGTCCTGGGAAAACTCCTTCCACTTTTTTGTAATATTTTCTGAGTGATACTGTCGAGAATGTATGGATGTGACACGATGCTCACAATCCATTCTGAAGTGGAAAAAGTTATTAAGTAAAAAAAAGCAAGTTACAGTACATAGGGTATGAGACTACACTTTAAAGCTATGTGCTATTTGAACACGTTTATATGTATACGTATACACTTTATAGGGGAACGAACCTGGAAGCACACACAGCAAAATGCTAATGGTCATTTTTGCTGGCAAGTAGGGAAAAGTGGGGATTTATTTTGTTCTCCTCCCGCAATTCCATGCCCCGCGCGTCGCTGAAGCAAGAATGGCCTGGTTTACTCACCTGAATGCATTCAGCACCTGGCATAGCCCCGACACATAGTAGGTACACAATATATATTTGCTAAATGAGTGGAGGGGATTATTTTCCTCCACCTTTTCTGTAATGCACATGCCTTAGTCTAATAAAGAGAAAATGTTAATGAAGTAAATACTTTTAAAACGGGCAGGGTGCTGGTCTGAAGGAAGTGCCGTTACGGGGTCCTGGGTAGAAAAGGGAAGGGCTGTCCAGGAGGTCGGAGTCAGGAGATGGTGGTATGTGGGGTGAAAGCCAGAGCCCAGCACGTGGTCTGAGGCTGCAGGGGCATTGAGGGGCACCTGAGCTCAGCCTCAGGGGCAAAGGGAGCTGCAGACCACACCCCAGGGTGCTGTCATTCACCTTATATCGATGACAAACCTGTCGTCCCCAGGCAGGGGCAAGGCAGCAGCTTCCACACGTCCGGAAGATGGACATGACATGGGAGCCCATCGCTGACCCAACTTGTATATCATCCGTGCTAGGAAAGCCCCTCAGAGCAGAACACCCCGCCCTCACGGCCAGCCCTTCAGGCCAGGCCCCCAACCTAACTCCAGCCAGAAGCCATGGCATGCGGGTGTAAGGCCACATCCTGGCCCCCTTGCCCAGCTCCTGTCAGAGCCCTAGACCAAGGCTGAGCAAGTGTGCAGGTCACAGGCAGCCCCTCGGAGACGGGAGTTGGGCCAGGTGACATAGGAGGCCAGCCAGGGGTACGCAGGCTGCCGAGCCTCGCCGGGATTGGCAGGGCAGCTGGAGGTGGTGAGGACAACCAGCGGGAGAGGGACACACCTGGGACCTGGAAGGGGAATGGTCTGGGTCCTATAAGTCTGAGGAGCTGAGGGAGGTGATGCCACCAGAGTGGAATCTCCATGCTCAAGCCGGCATGGAAACCTGTATGAGATGATGATGACGATGATGATGACGATGATGATGGTGATGACCGTGATGATGGTCATGGCCGCAGCTTTTACTGAGCACTTCCTATGTGTCCAGCCCCACATGAGTACTTTATCTGCACTCATGTAATCCTTCCAGCCCCACTTTGAGGTGAACACTATTACTATCCCTCATGCACAGGTGAGGAAATCGAGGCACAGAGAGGGATAAGGTCTTCCCCCAGACCACACAGCTGGTGCGGGGAGAGGGAGGTGGGAAACCCAGCCAGCCAGTCAGACCACAGGGGCCCCTCTCCCTCTCAGCCCAGCCTTTGCACAAGGCGCACGGTCCAACCCACTGAGACGTTATTTGCAGTGATAAATAACACGTGTAACAGAAGTTTATACAAATTGTTAGCGGAGGATTTACGTGGCGAAGGCTGGGGCAATGGCCTGTGACCGGTACCTGTAGCTGTTAGCACTCCACAAATGACAGCACTGCTGCCCGCCGAGCCTGCAGCCCGCCCCGCGGGAGCCGGAAGCCCAGCGCAGTGGGAGGGTCCCGAGACCGCGGTGCCCCGAAGGGCTTCCGTGGGCCCCCCTGAAGGGTAGCAAAAGGCACGGTGAATTCCCTCGCAATGCCAAGCAGGTGTTGAGGTGTCCTTAGAATAATATATTTAGATAGATAGATAGATAGAGAGAGATACTATAGATATAGATAGATAGATATAATTTATTATACATATTACATGTGTATGAAGATGAAATGCATCCATTTCATCCATCTTGGGATGGTAAAGTAGGTGTTATAAAATAGTATACGTAACGACAAGAGCGTGTTGGGTCTCCTGGAGTAGAAACACACAGTCCCGGACTAGCTCCCCTACTGATGGAACAACATTGCCATTTAAGGGGCAGAAGACAGAGACTCTAGCTATACTGTGATTCACAAAACAGTGCCGATCAGTAAAAAATTGTCCCAAGACCCACACGAATCGTAACTATTCTGCAGAGCATATGAAGGCCAACCTCTGTTTATAATCATCTGAATCTAACTACTTTATAAGGCAGCTTTTGCCATGTAACGACCAGGCCCCAAAATCTCAGTAGCTGATAACAAGCATTTATTTCCCTTACCCCCAGATTCACAGGCTGGCTGAACTTGACTCTGGGCTGCTCCACCCGCTCTGTTCCTGGTAGGCCAGCATCTCCCCGGGCCATGCTGCTCTCAAGCAAGTAGCAGGAGTGCAAGATGTCAGGCCAAGCCCCGCAAAACATTTAAAACCACTGTTTGCATCATGTCTGCTCATAGGCCTTTGGTTAAAGTCACATGGGCAAACCCAGTAACAATAGGGTGAGAAATTAAGCCCCCCTCCACTGGAAGGGGCTTCGAAGTCACATGAAAAAGAACATGGAAAGGTGAAAAAAATGGGAACAATAATCAATAATTCAGCCTATTTATTCTACAGCTAAACACAAGTTCCTGTCAGTGTTCTTCTTTCCCCTGCTTAGGAACAGGTTATCGGATACGTGTTTCCACCGCAGGGTAAAAAATGGCACCTAAACTTTGAAAAAGAGAAGAAAGGGGTGAGTAACCCCACCTGTCTCAACCCTCACAATCCCTGTACTGAAAACCTCCTACGTGCCAGACACTACGTGGGAGATACCGTTGTCTTCAACCCGTGGTTGGCTTCATGTTGTGGATGACCAAACAGAGACCCAGAGAGGCTAAGAAAATCACTCGACGTCCCACAGCTCACTCACGTTGGAACCAGCATTTGAACTTACAGGCACGACTCCTAAGCCTGCCTGTGTCACCGGAGCGTCCTATGGATTGGGAGAACCAGCCCTGTCCCAACCAACCCCTGGAATCTTCAGACAACAGACCAGGGCTCTAGCATTGGCTTGAGTCATTTCTAGTTGCGGAAGGCAAGTTGAGGAGCTGGGACATGTGACATTTATTTAGTTACATATCTCTGGTGGGAGGTTTCGTGGGCCATTAATGTAGTGTGTCTGCATGGCTAGTTTACATGCTACTTCTCGTTATTGCTGTCTCTATTCCAGGACCCTCACACTCAATTTCAATTCAAAGTTTGGCAGTCAAGGTGTCAGCACTAAAAAATGGAATGGCCTCCCTCCGAAATGAAATAATTTTGTTGTTCAGTTCCGAGCGATTTTGTAATTTCATGCTTGTGTATGATAATTTTATGCTGTCCTGCCTCACGTAACTCAGTTCTGGCAGATCCTGACAGGTGATAAATACAATCTTTTCCGCCCCGCATGCGACAGGCCAGAGCGAGGGGGGGGGAGGGGGAAACGGCAATTTCACATCTGAGGCCAGAGCACAACCGGAGGCGGTGGCAGCCCCATTCTTTCATAATTTCACGCCTGGATTCCGGTCGGCGCCACCTCTGTGGTGGCTGAAGGACCCACGGGTCAAGGAAGCCTTCCTGAAAATAGAATGGTGTTGGGCAGGGGCTAGGACGTTGGTGGGCAGGGGGGGGGCGAGGAGAAAGTTATGACTCTGGGCCCACCCTGGGCTGGTGCGTCGTGGGCTGGCCGTGTTCAATTTATGGTTCTGCTCCCTGCCATGCGCTGTCCTCTGTTTGTCCCTATGGAATGAGGGCCTCTCGCCGGGATTGTTGTTACAAATCTGTTCAGCGTTTGTAAGATAGCCATTTTGATAAAAAGAGGGAGGGGTAAGGGAAGAGGGAGAAAGGGAGGAAGGAATGGAGAGATAGAGACATAAATAGAGACAGAGATGGGAAAACAGAGATTGAGAAAAAATAGGAGTCCTTAACGTTTATCACCAAGTTCGGTGTCTTTATAACTGCTCCCTGGTATTCTTCTTTTAAAGATTCTCTTTCCCCCTGAGAATGAACGAGTCAGAAATAGGAAGGAAATGCCAATGAGACAGAGGGATGCAGCAGTGGCTGATGTAATGGGAATGGAGGCAGCAATATTGTGGTCAGCAATGATAGCGCCATTGTGCCTCGGTCTCAATCTCTAAAGATGTTCCCGTCTCACTAAGGGAAGGATAAGGAGCTGCTTTGGCTTAAGATGGGAGAAATCCAAGGAATAGCTCATCTAAAATAGTCACCATTAACAATAACTACAGTTTATTGAGTGCCAACTGTATGCCAGGCCATGTCCCAAGCAATGTGAACGTCAGTTTTCTTGCCATTTTGCAAGGGCTCTACAGAATAGAGACTGCAAGGACACCCACTTTACAGATGAGAAAACTGATGCTCAAAAGTCTTACCAAGTTGGCCAACGCCATTGTATTAGTGTCCTAGGGCTGCCATAACAAATCTCAGCAAACTGGGTGACCTAGATCAATAGACATTTATTCTCCCGTGGTTCTGGTAGGTAAAAGTCTAAAATCAAGGTGCCAGCCCAGTTGGCTCCTCTGGTGGCTCTGAGAGAGGACCAGTTCCCTGCCTTCCTGCTAGCTTCTGGTGGTTGTCCGCAATCCTTGGCTTATAGACACATCACTCCAATACCTGCCTCTATCTTTATATGACATTCATCTTCATGTGTCTTCTCCCCTTCTTGTCTCTTATAAGAAACTTGTTAAATTTAGAGTTCATCCTAACCCAGGAAGATCTCACCTTAAGATCCTTTCCTTAATTATACCTGCAGGCCTTTATTTCAAACACAGTCACATCCTGAGGTTCCACGTAGACATATTTTGGAGCACCCACTAGTCATCTCTCTACGGTCACACAGTTACCCAATTCCCCCATGAGCTTCTCATACAGGGCCTGGCAGGGTGATGGTTCCAATGCTGGGAGTGGACAGCTTGGAGAGCCGACAAGTAAAGAAGAACAAGTCTGACTTCAAAGTTACTCGTCCACTTTTGAGAAGGCGCATGGCGTTTCATCCCTTCGTGAGACTTTTATGTTGAACTTGGGGGTCCTTTAAAATGTTTATTAGTGTGATTTCCAAGTATTTCAAAGTTGAAAGAGATCATTAATGTGTCATGGATGCTAGACCATGTTCATTGAATCATATATTAGGCTATCTTGAGGATCGCCACCGCAAGGACAAGAACACTACTGCCCTGAGACTATCCTCTGGCCCATTATGAATTCTATTGGCTACTCCGAGCTGGAGAGATAGGCATCGTGACTCCCATGCAGGCACAGGGGAAACTGAGGCTCAGTCATGAGGCTACTGCCTAGAGGCACTCTGGTGTTGAGAAAGCAAAAAGCAGTTCTGACACAGGTGTGTCTCATTCCAACAGCCTGGCTCTTTTCAGCCCCGCCATAAGGAGGCCATTTTTTTTAGCTCAGAGGTTCCCAAGTAAATAGAAGTCACAGAGTTCCTACGCTCTCAAAAAGTCCTGCTGGGTCTCCCTCTCTTCCCATGCACCACTCTCCCATCTGTGAAGACATTTCCACATCCACAATTTCACCTGGGTCCTGGGGGCATCAGACCTCTTTATAATCATGCAAATGATTATGGCCTCGTTGTTCCACTGCTACTGATGAAAAATGAAGGCGTGGGGACTGGAGTCATGGAGATAGCAGTGGGCAGACCTAAAGCAAACCCTGCCTTCGTGGAGTTTATAGTCTAGTGGAGAAGACAGAAGAGAAATAAGTAAACCTAAGAAAAGCGCTAAATTTTGATAAGCCCGATAAGAGATTTTTGAACTGGGTGCTAACATAGGAAACACCCCTGAGGAGGTATCTGGGAGGAGCTGCTCCAAGGGGTGATGATCAAGCTGAGACCTGGAAGACGAGTAACAGCCAGAAGTTGGGACGAGAGCATCCCCGTGCAGGGCCAGCAGCATGTGAGAGGGTCCTGGGGTAGGAAAGGGCTCGGTATAGCCAAGGAAATAAAAGGAGGCCCACCTGCTGGGAAAAAGATGTAAGGATAGGTGGAATGACAGAAGGATCTGAAATGGGCAGACCGAGCCTTTGGGTTAGGGCAAGAGTTGCAACTCCATCCACGAGAAGTCATTGAAGTGTTTCAACAGAAGAAGACAGTATTCCACTTAGGATTTTTAGAAGAGTGTTCCATTGTACTGTTGGAAAAAATATTGGGGCAGAAGCAGGAGTGGAATAAGCGTGGGACCAGTTGGGATCTCGCTGCCTCCCGGGGGTGAGAGGGTGGTGTCTTGGACCGGAGTGGAGCCCCGAAGTTAGCCAGGTGTGGTCTGACTCAGACAGATGCATAGATGTATCTGGAGACAGAACCGCAGGACCTGCGATGGATTCATTAGATGTTAGGAGAGGGAACAACTCAGACCAACGCCCCCTTCTTAAATTCCTGGGTTTCTTATAAGCATTTTCCCCCACTAGTGGAGCTTCCACAAGAAGAGCCTCCCTTCGGATCAACCCATTGATACGTAAAGAGGGTGTGTTAAGTGACATGCAGCAACCACAGGAAGGTCTCTGTTAACTCATGTCTGAGTGTTACGTGGACCCTCAGATCTGGACAGAGGAGGGAGCCCTCTTGGCCAGAGGGACAACCAAAACTTTCCCAGATACTCCGGAAAAGTCGCATCTGGGGTACAGACCATTTTAAAAAAGATTTTATTTATTATTTTTAAAGAGAGGGGAAGGGAGAGAAGCAGAGAGGGAGAGAGACATCAACGTATGGTTGCCTTTCACCTGCCTCCAGCTACAAACCTGGCTGGAGACCTGGCTTGCAACCTGGTTATGTGCCCTGGCTGGGAATCGAACCAGCGACTTTTGGGTTCGCAGGCCAGTGCCTTATCCATTGAGCCATCAGCCAGTCCTTGGACCATTTAATAGCTTCTCTTGGAAATGAGCTTGTACATAAACCAATTTTGTTCTTTTTTTGAGGACAGTCACATATATATCCCTTCTTATCAGCTCATTAAGACTATGAGGAAACGGAGGCCCAGAGTGGCCCATTGACTTTGGCAGATTTACACAATAATCACAGATTACCACGTGGAAAAACCAAGGAGACACCTGTCATGGAAACCATCAAGGGGACAGGTAGCCTAGAGAACCAGTTTGCACCAGTGTGCAAACAATGTCTGCTCTTATTCGTTACTATGTCCCAACACCATAGTACAGAGGCTACACAGAGTAGATTTCACCAGTATTTGTTGAAGGATATGCCACATTTACTGAGGACTTGCGGGCTTTGGGTTTCCATTCCACTTTCCTACTGAGCGTACTTGATGTTAAAAGAGAAAGGGGTGGAGCTGGGGTGTGAAGCCCACCCCTTTAGCCTCAGGGTCTGCATCCCCCTCCCCATGTAGAAGCAGAGCTCACCCACCAATTCACAGAACATCTGATGGTTCCTTCAACTAATTTGAGAGGTTCAATTGCCACTTCCCATGAGTGCCATTGAATCCCAGGCCAATGACCACGATGCTGAGAGGAAGGCCATGTGGCCACCATCCTTCCAGTCAAAACCTGAGTCTTCGCTCTGACACTTCCTGGCCATGTGACTTTTCTGGGGACTCAACTTTGATGCCTGGAAATCTGAGGGGGAAAATGGCTGTCTCGTTTTGCCACATGAACATGCTGCGACTATCAAAGAATACTGTAGAGGAATAAAGTGTTTTACCAACTGGAAAGGGATCTGGCCTGCCCAGACAGAGTAAAATTCCCCATCTTCCTCTCGTTACACACAGTGGGTCTCCTCCAAACCCCTGTCACATTTCTGACTCCCCGTGATAGAGTAAGGTTGTGAGGCCAAGATCGCATCTGCCTCAATCCACCCCACACAGCCATTTATTCTTGTTTTGAGGAATTGTGCATGGAACAGCTACTCTGCTAGAATAAGAGATGCTGTGGTCACAGAACAAAATAAGCTCGCATGAGGGTTGGCACATTATAAACAGCAAACATTAAAGTATACTGGCAGGTCATGATAAATGCTCTGAAGAGAAAATAAAGCAAGATAACATAAATCTTTATTGGCCAGAAAAGAATACAATGATGTGCTTACTCATTCATTGGGTCTACTTGGCTTTGATCTCCTTCAATGTAGAGACTGTGTCTGATTTCTGATTTGTGCGTCTCTGTTACCCTGGTGGCTGCTGCGAAGTTAAGTATATAAGAGGTATTCAATAAATATTTGATGATTTACTGAATAAATGTATCATTAATAAGCCATCATCCCTAGCTAAGTGCCATATGTAAATTCATGCCCTTCTAGACCATCAAGTGGGTGGCACTGCCAGCTTTCAGGTCCCTGGTCCCCAGGGTGGATTCCCCAAGCCATCCATGTAAATGTCAGCTCCTGTGGAGTTTTTGCACAAGCCAGTTCTGCGCTGCCCTGAGCTTGCCTTTATTCGCCCCCTTCAAAGCTATCCCATGTCTTCCTGCAATGTGGAGGCTGAAAGGAAGGCCATGAAACCACTCACAGATTCTTAAGCAGCTTTAGGACAGCCCAAGGAGGAGTCATAGCAGGGTGTCTTATCTGAACGCTGTCATTTGCTTGCTGTGTGACGTTAGGAAACTAACTTAACCTCTCTGGGTACCACCTTCCCTATCTGTAACTCCCCACTGACTCTACATCACTTCCTTAAAAGCCCTGGCCTCATGAGCAACCTTACAACAAAGTTGCCACCAAATCCAGCTTTCGCGCACCCCTTGACACTGCTACAGGCCACAGCTCCACCCCATCTCCACGCATCTAGAAATTAACTTCATAACTTGCCGTCTTGCTACCGCTCTGTGAACACCATAAATCACCACTGGTTTGGGTTGTGTTTTTTTTTTACCCATCGCCCTTTTAATGTCTCTCAGAAAATATAAATAGAGCATACATAACCATTAGAACACTCCGAATCCTGAAAAGTACATAAGAATTTATTTGTCTCCATGCGGATCATACATATTGTATTAAAGCCGCAGAAAGGGGTTTCATAAAATGGCAGGAAGAGAGGCAGGAGAGCAGCAGTGTCTCAGCAGTGGGGCGAGGCGGAAGTGATCTTTCTTTGATGCCTGTTAAATGTTCCAGCAGATGAACCCTATATTCTGCCAGGAAATGAGTTTGCCACCAGCCGATTGGGCCTGTCGTAAGAGGTTGGTCTCACTGCGGTCATCCCTCTTCCGCACGCGGCAATACATTATGCCGCCTCAATTTTTCATTCCTTGCTGCCCGAGATGCAAATTTCTTCTCTGTTGTTTATATTAGGTTTTCAAATATATGGAAATCCGGAGATCTGGAGGGAAATGCCAGGGCCACGGAGGCACTCAATCTGTCTTTTTCCTCTGACTGACTTCTTTCCATCACTTACCGGCCGTGAGATAGGGGCTGAGCACGGGGTACAGTGCACCCGGGCAGGAAAGTGCCCCCGGGGAAGGGATGACTGAGGGCAGCTTTGGAATTGGGAGCTGTGCTTGGAGCACCAAGGCTGGGAGTGGCCTCATAAATTGCCCGCAGTGGACTGGCAGTTACTGCAGACGCCGTAGGCAGAGATAATGTCCCCTTCCCTGCCGACAAGGTGGCATTGGGGGAAATGCTCAGCAGTTTATTGAGCACCTACCGTATACCAGGGACCATGACACCCTATGGTCTGGAGATTCTTTGAGCTCTTCAACACGTAGCAAAGCATCTCATCTCCTAGTCCCAATCACCCCATAAAGTACCTCTATCCCTTCAGTGTGGCAAATGAGGACTAGTGATTTCACATAGCATACCTGACATCAAGCAGCAAGGAAACGCGGAGGCTGAGCTTTAAACTCTGCTCTTAGAAGTGCCCAAGTCCATGTTCTTTTACTCTGGGTATCAGCAAACTTTCTATAAAGGGCTGGGTGGTAAATATTTTAGGCTTTGCAGGTGTACAGTCTCTGTTGTAATTAATCAACTCTGATATTGCATTCCAAAACAAACAAACAAGCAAACAAAAAACAGGCCCATGTTCCAATAAAACTTTATTTACAGAAACAGAGCAGGAGGCACCAAGGCTGACCCCTGACATGACCCAGGAACCTGACCTTTCATGGTAATTTACCAAGATCACACCTGGAAGGTGCCTGTCCTCTAGGAACCGACTAGGCCTTCCAGGAAATCCTGTCATTGTTATCATGATATGCATAGTCTTATTTCAATTTCATAGCAACCCAACTGCCAGGTAGGGATTTCATTATTTTTATTTCTAAGGGGGAACCAAGGCTCAGAGAGTGCTCGTGGCGGAGTTCACACACCAGGCAGTGGCGGAGCTGGGACTCAAGCCCACCGGACTAGAGATCTTTGCCTCAGCAGGGAGGTTCAGGGACAGTGTGACTCAGCGGAGGCTGCTCCTAGTGGGACCTGGGACAGGCATCAGAACCAAAAGAGCCTCCGCCGTGAGTCTAGGTGGCCATCTTAAGAATGGAGCCCTGTCCACACCCACTCTTCTCACAATGACCACACTCAGGGAGAACGCCACATGGGTGAGGATGGCGGTGGTGATGGGGGTGCTGTTCCCACAAGCCAAGGAATGCCAGAGTCCCAGCACACCATCAGGAGCTCAGGCAGAGGCATGGGAACAGGTGCTCCCCACAGCCCTCAAGAGAAACCAACCCGGCCAACACCTTGACCTTAGACTTCTAACTTCCAGAACTATCAGAGAATAAATGTATTCTCCCAGCCGCCCAGCTTGCAGTACTTTGTTAGGGCAGCTTCAGGACACCAACACAGCTCCGTGTGTGTCCGGGGTCCTGAACACCAGCTCTGAAGTACCCCTGAGTTGTCCAGCCATGATCCCAGCTCTGGAAGGCTGGTGTGCCTTCCTTTCTCACATTAACAGGTCCATCTGGAGATTGAACTTGTGACCTTGGCCATCTTAGGTTGTGCCCTCACTAACCCTCCACTGGGAAAACATTTACTGGGTGCCCACTGGGTGCCATGCCCTTCACTCAACAAAAGTTAATTAGCACCCACTCTTTGCCAGCTCTGGGGACACAGAGCTGAGAGCCAGGTGTGCAAGGTCCCTAACCTCATTGAGCTTGGGGGCATGGAGGAATCAGTCAGGAAAATATTAGCTGTGATACAGCCCACAGTGTCAGTAACTTCACCCAGTGGAAGTTTGTTTCTCGGTCCCCAGGATCCCAGTCACCAGCAGGATGGAGAAACGCTGTGACCACAGGTGATATTTAAGGACCAGGATGAAGGAGCCTTCCTCTACTTCAACAAGCACCCACCAGGCAATGATGTCAGCCAGTGAGGGGAGAAATTGAGGGACCTCATGGCCGGGACATGGTGAACATCAATCCTGCTCATCCCATTGTCCACACAGCGTGGCACGATCCCACCTCAAAGCCGGAGAGGCCGGTGGACACGCAGCCACATGGCTGTAGGGAACGCAGCTCGGGTTTGCTGAACAACCAACCAATCTCTACTTTATCTCCATCCTAGGCATCACTGAATGAGGATTAGCCCCATAGAGCCCCTCCCCGCCCCCAAAACTTGGCCTGAACCAAAAAGCAGGAATGGGGAGGACTCTAGTTCCCATCCGGCCCCACTGCCCGCACACCACCCGCACTTTGCAAGACCCTCCTCCCACCCCTCCAGGGTGCCCCTTAAGTCTGAGTATCCATCATGTCGAAAATGCTGGAGGAAAGCACCACACCACTGCCATCTGAGTCGCCCTATACAGTGCTCACCAGGACCTGGCCCTCCTCTCCCCAGGGAAATGGCATCAGCAGAATTACCCCTCACCTTCTGAGATCACAGGGCAGGGCGGCAGACCGGTCTTCTCTTTCCTTCCACCTGGCTCTCTGGATGGATGCTCCAGCCCCTGGGTCTTTGGCTCTTGATCTCTGTCCACGTGGGTCTATCCATCATTAGCCAAGGTCAAGTCCCAGGTACCTCCTATTGTTTCTTAATCACGGGCGGCCCTGGGCCAGCACCATAAAGTGGGCTCTGCTCGGTTCATATTAATTAAATATCATGGGCTGCAGGGGAGCCGGCAGGGAGGGAGGCTTGGCAGCTGGCCTCTCTGGAGTAGCAGCTTCTTCTGGAGGTAAAAACATCCTCAGTCATTCATTTGACAGATGTTTATTAAGACCCACTCGTGCGTGTGCCAGGCACCTTTCTAGTCTCTGGATTCCCAGCAGCAAAGAAGACCAACACAGACGATGCCCCATGGTGTACACACAGCAGTAGGAACATCCCAAGACTTCAGGGCACATCCATGACCTGGAGTGGTAGCCTGGGAAGCACAAGCCTCCATACCAGTGGCCAAGGAGAGATCCCAGGTGAAGGGCCAGCGGAGAATGGCCTGTATTTATGAATCAATAAGTGTTAAAGGAACCCCAAGGCAGCGTGGCCCAGTGGTCTAGCATCCAAGGAAGCAGACCTGATTTCTGAGGCTTTGCTTAGCCCTATCACTCAGAGCTAGTTTTTGGCATTTTCCCTGCCACTGTCGAGAAAACCGCATGAATGAGCTCATGGTGAGCATGCGCCATGAGTCAGCAGCTGTGAAAGTGTGATCCCCACCAACCCGCAAGGCTCCATCTCTGCCTTCCTGATGCTAAAGAGAAAGAGAGTCTCGGGGAGGCGCAGTCATCTGCCCAAACGTGCTGTGAGAACGGGAACACTTCAGGGCCGCTGCTTATGAAGAGGAAGGAGTCTGCTCTGCGTCCGAGTTCCCATCATTGCAATCTACCGGCTTCTCTGCCCCCCTTTCTTCATTCACTCCGAGAGACATGGCATAGCAAGCGCCTGTCTCATGGGCCACCTGGCACATAGGACGCGTTCAGCAAGTGACCCCAGAAAGAGCATCCATGCCTGTGCCCATGCCCATGCCCATGACCGTGCTGTGGGTCAGTGACCACAGCAGCTGGCATGCTGGCACAGACCGAACGCCAGGCACACACATGCTCATTGATTCTCCCAGTGAGCTGGGAGTACCTGTTCCCATTTACAGGTGACACTCAGGCTCACAGACAGGAAACTACTTTCCTGAGGTTTCCTGGTGTGAAAGGGACAGAGTGTCAGTCCCACCCCCGGCCTCTTTGTACCTACTGCCCTGAGAGGACCGTTAGGACCACAGGGTTAACGAACCACATAAGGGTATTCCCTGCCCACTAAAGTTTCTGCCTTACTAAAGAAGATGCAATCAAACAATCAATGTCACCTATAGGTAACCAATGGTGATTGTGACATGCATGATATAGGACATAGGCAATGGCATCAAATGGCAGAGCGATAATCATCAGCTTGAATGGGGAGGAAGAGGTCAGGGAGGGCTTCCAGGAGGAAGTGGTGTTTAGGCTATACTCTGGAAAGTAGGAGACATTCAATAGCAGAGGAGAGAGAAAAACCCTCTAGGCAGAGAGATCGGCAGTCATCAAAGGGCTGAGAGGGGGTGTTCAGCCCTTTCCAGGAACAAAGGGAAAGCCGGCAGGGTGGGGTGGGGGTGGTGAGCAAGAGGTGGGAGGGGGTTGTTTTGCCCTAAGTCTGAGATTAATGGTGATTTTTTTTTTCTTTTTGTCTTTGTAGTGAGCGTGTATGTCTTTAATAATAAGGAGCAGGGTTTAAAAAGGGTTAAAACGAAGAGTAAAGCTTCCTGAGGAAGACATGGAAAATTCAGGAAAGGTTGTCATCACGGAAAAGAGACTGGGGTCAGAAGCAGAGCTGGGGCCGATGAGGGAGGGGAAGACCCTATGAACCCGGACTGCAACCTTCCTTCCTTCCTTGCTGGGTCCTCCTCTGGGGGCTCCGAGCAGGGGAAGCAAGGAGGGCAGAAGTTGGAGGGATCTGGCATGTGGACTAGATGTTAATGTCGCCGAAGGGGGGAGCGTGGAAGAGGGGAGGGCAGACTATTAAAATTCTGTAGTCCTGAAAAATACATAAGTCTAAAATAAGACTAATGAGACATTTACTGGTGTGGTTGCCTTGCATTAATGACCCTGCTGAGGATAAGATCGCAGAAGGCTTTCAATGTAATTACCAGGCTAATGATTCGCTGTGACATCACTGGAGACCAGGAAGGCAGACCTTGTTTTGGATTGCTTTCAAAGTCAGGACGCCGCTGAGCACTCTGCTGCCTGACCTACCTCGGGGTGCCTGCACCCACCGCCCGCGTCCTCATCGGGCTGCTGGGGCTCCTGGCTTCTAGCCAAACACACCCCCACCCCCATCCTCACCCCACTCCTACCCCTGCCTGCATTCCCGGACTTTTAAAGGAGGCCTTCGGGACCTTGAACTTCAAGCAGCAATTTGTCAGCACCAGTGGGGGCGGAGGGGTCGAACGCTTGGAAAAGTAGGAACCACGAGGATGTCCAGAAAGAATCTTTAATGAACAAGTGATGCATTAACTGGTAAATGCCTCACAGCCCTCCTGCCCCAGGAGACCCGCGCACGACACAGCAGGTACCATAGAAGGCTTCCTCTCAGAGCTTCGCTGGCCCTGAGCCCACCCAACCCGCCCATTGGAACAGATGGGGATCACTGAGGCTCACAGAGGAGGGCAGCTTCCTGAACATCACCCAGCAAGCTTTGTACTATCCATGTGGGTTACCGGAAAATAAAAGCGGAGAATGACGGTCTCGCCCAGTCTTTCCCATGTGGAAGCCACCGCTCTTTAAACTCCTGCTTGCAACCCCTACCAGCAACGCTTGGGAGGGGTTCTAACTAGCGGCTGACCTTGGATTAGGACTCACACCTTCCAGAGTGGGTGTAGAGGGAGTAGCTTGGGCGATGGTGTGGCGGTGGGAAAGATTTTACTGAGGCCCATTGTGGAGTGGCTGAAAAACAAAACCCAAGCACAACAGAAACAGACCCTTAGACATCAAGTACAAACGGATGGTTGCTCTCGGGAAGGGGTGAAAAAGGTGGAGGGCAAAGAGAGGGATAAACCTAGTTATAAAACAAAGAAGTCACAAGGATGTAGCGCACAACGCAGAGAACGGAATCAATGCTACCGTTCAAAAATGTGTACAGTGATAGATGGTTAATAGACTTATTGGGATCCCATCATAAGGTCTATAAATGCCGAATCGCTATGCTGTACACCTGGAGCTAATACAATATTGTATGCCAACTATACTTTAATAAATAAATTTGTAAAGCAATTAGGGACATTTATATAATGCACATCCTAGGCCTAAGATAATCAAATTTATAGGTGGTCTTGGATTCCTGATATGTGAAATTGAAGACTAGGGGGCAGAACTGGTAGGATTCCATTACTAAATCTAATTTGGATACTTGAATAACTATGCTTTGAAAGTATCGTCTTCATTATATCAGTGGGGCCGTTAGAAATGGAGGAATGAGGCCTCCCTCCCAACATGTCTTGGTCGGGTGCTTTAAAGTTAATCACATTTTTCAAAACGGGAACGTTCTACAAGATGCAAAACAAAAACGGTTCAGGTTTTTATTTTCTAGATGCCGGGGAGGTGGATAAAGTATACGAAGATGCCTGCTCTTCAGCCCATTCCAGGCTGGCGGCACTCAGGACCACAGGTCTCCAGTAAGGGCAACCCTCTTCATCAAGAATTCATGAAGAACCAGGCTTCAGGAAGCAGCCTGGAGCAGAGAGGCTGGAGGGAGGAGCAGAGGGTTATGGGCATGAGGAAAGGACTGGAGTAAGCGGTTGAGGACCAAGACTCTAAAGGACGGGGTGCTGCCATGGCTGACGTGGCTCAGTTGGCTGGAGCATTGTCACCCCATAACCAAAAGGTTGCAGGTTCAATTCCCAGTCAAAGCACATACTCAGGTTGCAGGTTTGATCCCCAGTCTGTGCACTAACGGGAGGCAACCAATTGATGCTTCTCTCTCCCTCCCGCTCTCTCTAAAAGCAATGAAAAAATGTCAAGTGAAGATTTTTTTAAAAACTGGAGCTCTTCTTTTGCATGAGTTTGGCATGAAGCCATGGATGGTGCCTTAAAAAAAGCCATTTTGACCTACATAGAGAGCTTGCAACGAAATAGTTTCCAGAGTGCAGAAGACTGAAACAATAGGGGATCAGACTAGAGGGAAACAGGGCATGAGAAGGTGGATGCAGAGAAATTCACTCAGAGGACCCCCCTTCAGCAACACCCCCCGGTAGTGGGGTGCACAATGGTGCATGATCAACACCTGTTGCACGTCTGAGTTCCCAGAAGTCCGCAGCCTAGAACCTGCCCCTCCCCAGCCTGGCTACACCATGAGCTCACGCTCCTTGGCATCTGCAAGTGCATAGTCTGGGGAGTGGAGGTCAGCTTGGAGGATGGGCAGGGGAAATAGAATTGGATGGAGTCACCCTTCCACCAGTTGACCCAAGAAGAAACTGAGCCCAAGGTGGGCCACAAGAAGCCCAGGTTCACACACAGCCGGGGCCTCCATGCCACATTTCAATTCCTTCCTGCCTGCACTTCAACCTGAGTCATTTCAAGGTGGCCAGCGTCATGGGCGCCTCAGCTCAAAGCGAACCTAGAAAAGGGGAAAAACATCTTAAGCAGGTGGGTTATAGCAGTACAACCCACTGGGGGAAACAGACAATAATAAGATTGAAAGGACAGTAAAGGAGAGCTAGTCCTCCTTGAGACCTGAACATGTCAGAACTCAACAGAAGGGCAGCTGTGGGGATATAAATGGGTGCCAGGCAGACTCCAAACCCACCCTAAGAAACACCCTCACATATCCAGGCTGACAGATATAGAGGGGAGCCCCCAACCCTCTGGAACCTGGTGCAGATCCAAGTTTTGCCCTTCTTGAATAATGCTAGTCATGCCTGGTGATGCCACCTGCCTCCAACCACCCCCCATGCACACACCCGTACTACCTGCCGGTCTCACTCAGCCTCCAAGACCATCTCAGGCCCTGGCTGGTGGCACAGTGGATCAGGCACCAGCCTGTAAACCCAAAGGTCGCTGGTTCGATTCCCAGCCAGGGCACATAACCAGGTTGCAAGCCAGGCCTCCAGCCAGGTCCATAGATGGAGGCAGGTGGAAGGCAACCATAAATTGATGTCTTTCTCTTCCTCTCTGCCCCTCTTCCTTCCCTTCCCTTTGAAAACAATAAATAAAATCTTTAAAAAAAAATGAAAAAGAAAAGGCCATCTCAAGATGTCAAGGCCAGAGAGACGTCCAATGTTCAAGTCTTGATTGTATCCCTGAACAAGAGTGAGTTATGTCCTCAAAGTGGCTTACATCTGTCTGGATGCTTAGCCACCTTCATCTCATTTGTCAGATCCTTAAAATGGTCACAGCACCTATCTGAGAGGCTAGAAGGCAGGGGCTGCACCAAATGAAACTGGAGGCCTCTCCCAGGATCTGATTTCTTTTCTCAACTTGTCTCGTCTTTGAATCTCTGCTCCCCCAGCTAATTTGGCACATTGTCCCCAAGGCAATAAGATCACAGGAAAAAATATATACCTAAACTTGGGTTTTAACCCATCTGAGCTCCACCGTGTATGAATTTTGGAATCATTTGTGAGTCTCCTACTCTGGATTAGGCACAATGGAGAAACTATCTGCGGATGTGATCCCTGAAAGAACCTAAGAGCATGACCAAGGCCGGCATGAGAATGAGGCCATCCAGTGCCCAGGGTGCAAAACGTAAGCAAAGCCTCACCCTTGGGCTCACACAAGTGCAAGGCCAGCCCCTGAGAATGAGCGCCTCCTTGAATGTCATGCCCTGGGTGCCATGCTTGCTGTGCCCTTAGCTGCATCCCTGAGGCCTGGACGAGGGCTCTTAGGCAAGAGCTTAAGTGCCCGAGGGCTGGAGAGAAAATCCTGCAAGGATGGGGGGAGCTGGTCAGCAAAGAAACAGCAGCCAAGCCAACATGTGGCTTTAGCCAAGGTCCAGGGGCCGCCTGACCCCACTGGGGCTCTGGAGCATAGATGGCACCACGGGACGCCAACGGAGCTCTTGCAAGAGCTGGTCATAGACCATCCATGGACGCACTTAACTACCCATGCAATTCTGAGCAAGGTGGCTCTAGGGCGAGTCTCCAGAGTGGGGCAGGGGGTGCAATGAGCTGTCAACAGTCAACACTGAGCACACCTGGGGGCTGGGTACACTGGCTGGGTAAACAGGACCCACAATGTCTGCCAGGAGCACCTACCCAGCAGAGTGGCTACAAGATTCATAAAAGGGGGTATGTATATGACACATCTTGTTTCTATGGCGCATAGTAGGTTTCCAACAAAGCGTAGCTAATATTGCCCCAGACAAGACAAGACTGCTTCAGGGGAGGACAGGGGTGGTGAGCTCCATCTCTGCCTTCTTCTTTGTCCTTTCCTCAGTGCCTAGCTCTGGGTCAGGCTCGCAGTACGTGCCCACTTACCTGCCATGTGAATGAATCGCTGCTTCGGGTCTCCCTCATTACCATTCTTCGGGCTGAATCGGGGCCTGCAAAGATGTGGCAGATGGATTGAATTACTCTTTCCAAACTTGAGCTGTCAAGATGCTTCCAGAGGCAAGAACCTTACATTTTACTTTTTTTTTACTGATTCATCCTGTATTCTTTCCGGTTTTTGTTATCTTCCTTCTGAAGCCCCAGTGGACTGATACTCAAGGCAGCTTCTCAACCTCCCAAGCCCTGAGGTGAGCAACCCACTCTGATATCTTCTCTGCTTTGTCTGACCGAGGTGTCTGGCTCTCCGAGGACTGTTGGCATCGTCAGGTTGTCCTTTTAGCTATTTCCAAGCCAGGCTCCTTTGTAGGTCACGGTGACACTGGGCTTTTTCTCTGGGACACTATTGGCCGTGGGTCTTACATTCTAACCTAAGCCCCTTGACCTTTGTCAAATCCTCACCAACGCTAATTCCAGGGGAGGAAATTCTCTCACATTTTGGAATCTGAACCTTCTTTGTTTTAACAAGTCCAGAACATTGGGCTGGAAAATCTATACTCAGTCACTTACCGCCTTTAGGACACAACAGGCCCAGTATTCTCCTCCCTTGCTGTGTGACTTTAAGCAAATCACTTTACCTCTATGAGCTGCAGTTCCCTCATCCAAATAATGAGGAACGGTTGTGTTTATCTCCCCAGGTTGCATTGAGGATTTTATGAGGTACCTTGAAGAAAGAGAATCTGGTCAATAACTCTCTCATTTTAGAACCTTCAGTAGCTCCCCATTGTTCTATGATGGGTCCAATCATTTAAAACACCCACAAGGCAATGCCTGGTGTGGCTTCTGCCTACATCTCAGACTTCTGAGCCCTGGCTGTCTAGGCATCAACCACGCTGGCCTCCTTTCTGTTGTTCACAAGTTAAAACAAGCACCCTACTGCCTCAGAGCCTCCATATATGTTTCTCCTCTGTCCTCTACCCCCGGTTACACATATGCACACTCCACCAAGTTAACCCCTCATTCTTCTTTCAGCCCTCGTTTCAAATGTCCCCTCTTCTAGGCATGGCCTCCACCTAAGCCATAGGGGCTCTCAACACCTCCTGTTCTTTTCCCTAACATGCTCTATACGCCATTGGCATGATAGCCTGCTCAGTTCTGACTGCCCCACCACGCTGGGAGCCCCAGGAGGGGAGCATTCTGTCCGGGTTTTCAGCCCTGTGCCCCCAGGGCCTGGCACCAAGTAGGTGCTCAATAAACAAAAAAATGACTAACCGATTGGACTCCTGCAGCTCACCCAAAGTAGGCATCCTGGGCATCCACTCCCAGAGTCTTTTCAGTGGCTCTGGTCATTGTGATTGCAAGCAGATGCCGTTCCCCACCACCACCTCTCTTCACCCCACCGTCATCTGTCTGCCTGCTTGGATGCTATATATTTTCAAGGCATTACCTTGTGTGATATGCATTCACGCCACCCCAGCAGCTCAATCTTCCCCTCCCTGACGTCCATTGGCATAATCAACCAGGGGCCTGCCCAGAACCTGCCAAGCTTGTATTAATGTTGGCTCACAGAGAGATTTATTTCTTCCCAGCACAGCTCAGGCTGGACCCGACTCAGCTAGATCTCCCCCATCCTACATCCCTCAACACACACACACACGCACACACACGCTCAGTGTTGAGCCAGCTCTGATTACCTTTTGGGAGGGGAAGCCCCCCATCCTTTGCCAAATACAGTCAACTAACCCCAGAGAGTTTCAGAGCTTCTGTGTCATTGGACCTGGTGGAGGCCATGGGCACATTGGGACTGTGGCCTCACTTAGAAAATTAAGTGCCAACCCTGGGGCCAGACAGCGGTGTGATTTGAGTGGTAGTTTACTGCTCTGATCTTCGGCTTGTTCATTCATAAAATGGGGATAATGTTAGTGAGAGGATGTGATTACGTTGCATTCCCATTAAGTGTGTAATTAGAAAAAGAGGAACAAAAGAAAGAAAAGGAAGAACAGAACTGTCCCTGTCCGTGGAGGTGGGGCTGGCATAGGGCAATGTCTGCGCCCACCCCACTCACCCTGCAGGCAGGAGGAAAAGAGCAGCTGCCCAGGATTCCAGCGGCAGCCCTGCTCACCTGATTCTGTCCTCGCCACATACACTTGATCTCCTGTCGCACCAGACTTTTCGCCCATCCCATGGCATACCCACTTTGCACATGCTGTTCCCTCTGCCCGATTTCCCTTCCACCTTTTCTCCGCCAAGAAAACTTATATTCATCCCTCCATGCCCAGGTCAAAAGCCCCCAGTGGTTTGTAGTTTTCCCTGTTCCCTCCCCTACAAACAGAGTTCAGGTCAGCAGAGAACTGCGGTGGGGGAGGGGTTCTGCTCCCCTTGTTCCTTTACAGACAAAATACACTGATGACTCTACCAGAGGCGACAATGGCCTCCTAAGGTCACCTCAGTGTTACCACGCAGCTGGCAGGCTGAGAAGAGAGCCTTGAAGATCACATGTAGAATGATTGTCTGGGTCAGGCTAGGGAGTGACCCCCCTCACTTCTGTTGGCTAGAGTTCAGTCTTATGGCCACACCGAATTGCAAGCGAAGCTGGAAGGCCTAGCCTGACTCTGCGTCAGGAAGTAGAGGAAATGGTTTTGATGCATAGTCTAACATTTCTACAAACTAGTGAATCATCAATAACTATTTGAATGAATAATGTGAGTGAAAAGTTTTTCCTCTTTCTGGGTTCCAACACAATGTTTACATGCCATATATGCACATTAGATAGTTGACATAATTTATCTCTGTGTCCTCAAAGCTTCACGTAGGGTCTGGCATGAAGATGATACTTAAGACATAGATGGATAGAAGGAAAAGGGTGGAAGGAAGGAAGGAAGAAAAGAAGGAAGGAAGTGAGGGAGGGAGGGAGGAAGGAAAGAAGGGAAAGGAGGGAGGGAGGGAGGGAAGATCTTTATACTAGAATCAAATATAATTCTTGGGTTATATTAAGTGCTTAGGAAATTATTACCTCCATAAACCAGAAAATGGGCAATGCCTGCAGACTTGCCAACCTAACCTTTAGATCCAGACCTGTGGGATCTGTCCTTGGTCTTAACCCTTTGGTCCACACCAGCCCCATTTCAACCTCCACAGTGACCCTGCCCAACTTCCAGCTTCTGAGCAGCAGCGAGGTGGCCCCCATGCTTCCCAAATCATGTGTGTTTCCCACAGCCCTGACAGCGGGTGGGGAGACAGAGCGGGGTTTTCCATTCAAGGTCTGCTCCCTGCTTGAGTGATCAACATCATTTCCATACTATAATTACATTGCCCAATCCTCTCCTGATTTTACTGCTATCCTGTAAGCCGTCCCAGTTGTGAGTAATTTAAAGCTATATGAGATGTCAGACTCCGTGAAACAATCACCCCTCAAAGAAATATGGCCCTAGATCATAATTGATAAGTCCCATTAGGCAATGGGGCCTCTTATTTCCTATTTGGTCTCTTCTGAGATGGCCTTGTTGATTCGTCTAATGGAGACTGTGTCCCCAGCATTGTTAGGAAAGAAAGATTCCTCCAGCATTTGGGGGATGAGGTCCCAGAGGCGCCAGGACCGGCAGTGGAAGGAGGATGAGGCTGAAATTGAGGAGGGCTGGGGCTCCTGGGTAGACCAGTTGCACCCTGGCTGATTTTCCTCCACAGTCCGATTTGTCTGGTACAGAGAGCTCCTACGAGGAAAGCTTGCCACTACTGAAATTCAGATCTGGGGCCACAGAATCTGCCCTCATCAAGCATGTTTAGGACTTAAAAAAGAGGAGGAGCATCTCACTCAAACCCAAGAAGTACTTCCTAAAGGATGTCCCAGAACCTTGCAGGTGGTCCAGAGGGGCACACATTTTTACAAAGGCACCCCAGCGCCTTCAATCTTACTGTCCCCTCTCCTCAGCCTTGCTCCCCTAGCCCTAACACTTCAGCTGAGCTGGGACGTATTGAAACAAGATGACGGTATTGTGTCCTTCCAATACTTAGGACCGGTTTGCTCAAACATCTTCCCCAACAGACTATTCCTTCCATCGCCTTTCTTAGGCATCTTCTGCCAAACTGGAAAGTAGGCTGGAGAAAAGGAAAGAGAACACAGAACTGGGAGTCAAGTGCCGGGGTTCTAGGCCCAACCCTGCAGCCCACTTCCTGAGCAGCTTTGAGCAAGTGTCTTCCCCTCTCTGGGCTTTGATCTCCCCATCTTAAAATGAGAGTCCAGCCTAGCATAAGGTTAGCACCAGCATTTAAAACTCACGATTCTTTCACACAAAATGGGGTTATTGCTTCTCTTATAAATTCTCAAGCTTCCTCATGGCCTCCAGCAACTGGAACCCTGGGGCAGCTGCCTCTTGTAGGCGTGGCATTGCCCTCTAGTTAGCCGCAATCCCCACCACTCTCTATTGTTGCAACTTGTTCCTCTTGTGTGTGGCCCCTATAGGCTTGAGAGGTTGGAGTTATGAATAACTGTCCTCCACTCCACCTTCATTAATTCACAATAAACTCACCCTCCCACAGGAGCAAACGGCTGATAGCTGTGACTACCGTGACCACTCCTCTCCAGCACTAATTAATTAACCCTAAACAGTGGTGATTTAGCACTGTGCACAGACCATGCGCAGGGCCCACGGAGTCCTGGGCAGTCCTACATTTGCCCAAGTTTGACAATACATGGATACCTAGCACACGGGCACTCCATCTTGCTGTTTCCACCCAAGCCCTGAGTCTCTGCTGCCGCTGTTCTCTGCCTGATTGATTTGTTTGTAATTCTGTCATTCCTCATGATGGGGCCAGGAGGGTGGGGGGACGAGGGTGGGGTGGGTGATTCTTCTCTGGCAAGACATGTCAAAGCTGCCTGTCTATCTTTTGGGTGCAACTGCTGTTTCCCAAACGCCATCGTCCATGTTGCTGTAAAGAATGACGGGTCTGATATCATATATTACTGTTGTGCACTTTTCGATTTTGATATCTGTTTTTCCTTCCAAAATTCGCTGAGTGATTGAGAGGCTGCGGTTGCTTCTTTGAGATGCATCATGAGGCTCCTTCACGAACAACTTGGCCAGACAACGTGGATCATCGGCGATACGGGAAAATTGTCAAGTACCTCCAAGCTGTTTCCTGCCGGTGTCTCTTTTCGGGCCACCACTCCCACCCCCGCAGTCCCTCTCCGGGAGTTCATGGCTGTCAGGAGATTGGTGGGTGAAGCTGATTTAAACTCCTTATAACCACTTGGCGCAATACTCAAAGCCCACCGCAGTATGAAGCCCACCAAGTGCCCTCTCCATGCCAAGCACGGCACTAGGAACTAGGAAATGGGTGAAAAGGTAACGTCTCCAGTCTTGGGGAGCTCCTATTCCAGTGGGCAAGACAGACCATGGAAAGCAATATATACACTAGCTAGTGAGGTTAAGCATGGGGCAAAAATTTAATCTGAGTGAAGAAAGAGGGTGGCAAGGGCTCTTGTAGGTGAGAATGGTTGGGAAGGTTCTCTCCAGGAAGTAATGCTGAAGGAGAGATCTGGACAAAGTGGCAGTGCGGGTCACGCATGGACCTGCAGGGAGGAGCGTTCCTGGGCAGAAGGGGCAGCAAAAGCCAAGGTGTGGCAGATAGTGTGGGCGTGGCACACGGGGGGACTGGAAAGCACTTTGTGGCTGGAGCAGCGAGGGGAAGCGTGGGAGAGGCTGTTCCTCACCTCCCACTGCTCAACTCCACCCTCCCCTGGAAAAGGCAGCAGTCCGCATTGGCATGTGCTGGAGAACGTGCAGTCCTGCTTTAAGAAAAGCAAGTAAATAAAACATCCTGTATTAAAAGTAAGAGCATCTGTTCTTCAATTGTCACCATGCAGAAAATGAGGAGGCAACCCACCCCTCAGAGTGGGGGAGATCTCAAGGGCAAATGCAATCATCTCTAGAATATACAAAGAGCACTTTCTAGCCAACAAGAAAAAGGTAGACAACCCAATAGGAAGAAGGAACAGGCCAATGACCTGAGCAAAGCCCTTTACCAACAGGGGAGCAAATGGGCAACGAACAGGAAACCATGCCCAACTGCATCAGCCGTCGAGGGAACGCCACTCGAAACTGCAATGCAGGGCCACCGCACCCCCTGAGGGGTAAAAATGAAAAGCAATGGAGCCAAGTGAAGATGACAGAAAATAGCGCGTGTTAGCAAGGATACGTTGCTCAAACGCTCATATGCTTCCGGTGGAAGTGTTAATTGGCGCAACCATTTTGGAAACCCAGTTGGCAGTACCTACTAAAGCTCAGCATATGCACACCCCTTGACCCAGCAAGTTTACTCCTTGGTTGTACCCAACAGAAATGTGCACATATGCTCACCAAAAGGCATGTACTTGAATGTCAGAGCAGCACCACCAGCAATGGCCAAAAATGGAAACCACTTAAGTCTCCTAGAATAGCAGAAGAGGCACACACGCACAAAAAATATCGTGGTGTATTCACACATTGAGGTTCTGCCTAGCAATGGGAGTAAATGAGATACAATTACTCACAACATGGATGAACCTCGCAAACATCTTGAGCAAGAGAAGCCAGACACAAAAGGGGACATGCTGTATAGAAGAACAGGCAACATTAACCGATGCTGTTAGAAAGCAGGTTAGGGGTTGCCTGGGCGTGGCCGCAAGGAGTGTGAAGGGACTTCAGAGAAGGCGGCTGGACTCTGCTTCTTGATCAGGGTCTTGGGTACAGCCGGAGCATTCATCTTGTGAAAATGCATCAGGCTGGGCATTGGTATAATGTATTTACGTTACTAAAACCAGGAGTTCCTAGAAATTCCACTTGCCTTCAAAGTGTAGGGCAGGACTTTGATCCACTTCATATGCCCAGAGCTTTGCAGTGTGGCTTGTAAAAAGTAGGGTTTAAACAAAATTTTGGAAGAGAAGAAGGAAGGAAGGAAGGAAGGAAGGAAGGAAGGAAGGAAGGAAGGAAGGAAGGAAGGAAGTGAAGGGGGAAAGAAGGGAGGATTAGAATACTCTCTGCACGCCAAAGTCCTAGTCCCTGGACATGGACCATTAGAAGGAAGAAATTAATAAAGTTTCGACTGACATTCTTAAGTCTGAAAAATGACAAGTTCCCAGCAAGGTTTATTTTTTCTCATTGTCTCCCCATTTTTTTCCTGTTTCCTCTCCCAGTGCTTTATTTATCTCTGTCTATTTAATGATGATACAACTCACTTCCTCCTTTTTTCATGCCCTTAAACTTCTGAATTTTTAATGGAGTAATATAAACTTAATTTTTTTTGGTCTACCAAATATAAAAGGTCTGGGGCCCTGACAGGAAAATGAGTGATTTATTATGCAGCTAGTAAGTGCCAATCTGACTTCTGTGATATGTCGAGTTATAATTGCACAAACTATTGTGTCCCCGGATCCGGGAAATGTGGTTTTACTTTCTCAGACATCTTTACAAAAGGGTGACAGCAGATTTCACAAGTAGAGAGGAATAAGAAAATTGGACTGCTTTTCCGGAAACAGCACGGACCAGGACACCCGCCTTCTCCTGGCCCTTCTGAGTTTGGACACCGCTCCTTCACCCGCACTTGGCAGGAGACACTGGTGTCAGCTCCAGCCGAGAAATAAGGTCTGGTGCCTTCCAATAATGATGGCCATTTATCAGGCGTGACACTTGGTGACTCAGGGGACTGGAAATGGGATGTGGCATCTCCTATCTGAGATTCAGAGGGTCGGTGTCCATCCGTAGCATGGCGTCCCCACAGAACGTGGGGTAGGATTCATTTATTCACGGCTTTATTCCGCTAGTATTTATTAAGTGCCTATTTTTTGCCATTCACTTATTCAGACAGTTGAGGATATCCCAATAATCAAGATAGACACAGCCCAGCTTTCGCAGGGCATATGTTTTCATCCTGCAGACAGAGAATAGGAAAAACTGATGGGGCAATTCCAGCTGATTGGGTGGGCACTGCGAAGACAGTAGGGCCATACTCTCAGGAGGGAGGGGATGAGGCAGGCGACACTTCTTTAGATAAGATGGGCGGGAAGACTTACCTGTGAGCTGGTGTCTGAGCTGATGCTCCAGCACATGGCGGGGAAAGCAGCTAAACCTCCCGTGCAAAGGCCCTGAGATGGGCCCAAAGATGGAATATTTAATGGACAAAAACATCAGCCAGGGGATGAGAGCATGCTGAGCAAGGAGCATGTTCCTATCAATCTTGCCAACAGGAAAGCCCAGTATTTAGGTGTTATGTCTTTTTCGTTCAGTGTTTGAAGAAAGCACTCTATGTTGCTACTTGGAGGTCATTGAATGTAAGAGGCAGAGGACTTATCAGGGATTCATTTAAGCATTGAAACTGAGCATGAGAGGTTTCACTGGACTGTCAAAAGCATGAAGATATTGACTTACCAAGGCATTGGAATTGACGGTATGCCAACAGCATGGAAACCTCTGGTGTATAAATCACTTCCACACCTATGATTTTAGAAACCCTCATCCCTGCCCAATGAGGCAAGTGTTGTCACGAATAAGGTAAGTGTCATCGTTAATGAGGTAGCTGTCATCATTCCCATTTCACCCACAAGAAAACTGAGTTTCAGTGAGATGCAGTGGCATACCCAAGTTCATGCGCTACTAAGAAGCAAGGTTAGAATTAGGATCTAAGGATCCTGCCTCTGTGTTCTCTTCTGTGTCAAGGCCCCTAAATCTCTGCGACTTCTCCCACAATGGAAAAAGTTGAAAATGCCTGTCTCTTGGGCTGTGTGATCAATGATTGCCTGGTTATTATTACACTGAAGATGTTCGTTGATACCATGGCCAAGAAAAGTATTAGAACTTCATGGGTGAGGGCAGAGGTAGACCATCTGGAGGTCAAGTCGCAACTCTACCTCTTCCCTGCCAGATGCCTCTCAACAAGTGCTTTGAGCCTCATTCCTTCATATGTAAAATAATGGAAATAATATATGTAGGTATTGTAAGAGTCATGTGACATAATGCATGTCTGCTATCTAGAAGATAATCACAGTTCAGAAAATGGTATCATTATCATCGCCACCATCACCATCGCCACCATCACCATCGCCACCATCACGCCATCATGATTATCGTCATCATAATCATCGCTATCTTCGTCACTATCCCCATCATCATTGTCACCAGCCTTATCATCATTTTCACCGAGTGACTCGGCAGTATTAAGTGCTATGAAAGCTATAAACTCACAGTCTAAATGCAAAGAGTCGTGCTCGCTGAGTTTCCTTGCTAACTGCCCACCCCTCTCCCACACTGAGTGTGATGCCCGAAACGAGCTTGGCCATGGACCCCTGAACCCGTTCATTCCTTTGTTCAAGCAGCATTTGCTGAGAATCACCTAGGTGCCAAACACCGAGGCAGACAACAGCAACCCAGCTGGAGTGAAAACGGATGCAGTCCTTGCCCTCATGAAGCTCACACGCTAGAGGCAGAGCCCAGGAGTAAACAATTAAACCAACAAATCAATACCCTAATTACAGGTTGCTGTGTTACTTAATTACAGAGGGTGATTAATGACTGGACTGGGAGGAACTTTTCAGAACGTGTGGTGCCCTGGAGGGGACAGGCAAACCGAGTTCTTAAATCAACAAAACATTGGCACACAGTCAAACAGCCTCCCTCGGGCAGGAGGAACAGGCCTGTGGTAAAGCGGCTGAACTGGCTGTGGCTTTGAAGCCACGTATCCCACACTCACTGGACGCAAATTAAAGGAACCTCATTTGCCTCCCCCAGAGCTGGTGTGTGAAGGAAGGGGGGGAAGGAAGGAGGGAGGGAAGGGAGGAGGGAAGAGAGGAAGGGAAGGAAGGAAGGGAGGAAGGAGGGAGGGAAGAAAGGAAGGAAGGAAGGAAGGTAGGAAGAATGAAAGAATGGAAGGAAAGAAGAAAGGAAGGAAGGTAGGAAGGAAGGAAGGAGGAATGGAAGGAAGGAAAGGAGGAAGGAAGGAGGAAGGAAGGAGGGACACAAGGAAGGAAGGAGGGATGGAAGGAAGGAAGGAAGAAAGGCATTGTCGTGCTATTTGTGCTGCTTCATTTAAAGTTTAAGAAGTAATGTAGGAGGGAACTGAACTGCCAGGTGGGGAAGTCACCAGAGTCACATAGCTAGGACAGCCAGAGGAGGGAGCACATCCATGTCTATTGACTCAAGGGTCTCAGGTTAGAACCATCATACAGACAAAGGCCCAGTCCCATACTTTAATCTGGGGCTAATCAATCTGAAGGTTTATTTCAGCTCCAGAGCTCCCTGCACAATCAGCTGAGGGCTCAGCAGCAGCTGCATGGTGCCTCACTGTCTGGGCCTACCAGTCTTCCCTCCCCGCTTCCTTCCTTCCTTCCTTTCCTCCCTCCCTCCTTCCTTCCTTCCTTCCTTCCTTCCTTCCCTCCCTCCGTCCTTCCGGGTACATCTACCAAGGCCACTTTCCAATAAGCCTTCCACATGCAACTGCCCATCTCAGAACCTGTCCCTGGGAACCTAATCTGGGACAACGCTGAGCTTTAGTTGACTCATCTCAAACAGAGGGGCCCTGAGGACATGTCCTAACTATGATTAGCCCCCAGGCAATATATCTTAACTGAATATTCTTAAATGTCCCTCCTGTAACGTGATTCATTCTGTTGGGCCAAACGGGGCCAGTTTCGCTCACAAATATTCAACTCCGACCATGTTCCAGGTTCCGGGCTGGGGCCAAGGACACACAATAGTCCGGCTTTCAGTCTTAAACTCCAGTCCTTCCTGCTACAGAAATATTGCCCTGAGATCTTACCCAACTTCATGCCATGAGCATTTCTGAGCACCTCCTACAGGTCCTGCACTGTGCTAGAGATTGTTACCCAGGAGGTGACAATGACAACAGCATGTGATACAAATGGGACATGAAAGATTGTGTCAGGTGGGAAGTCCAGATGTTTTGCTCTAAGGTTGTCTGGGTTTGGATCCCACATGCGCCACATTCCAGCTTCATGGCTTTAGGGCAAGTTACAAATATTTATGGAGCAGTAACAATGAATGACTTCCTGTGTTAGCATTAGAGGGGTAACGATGAGCAAAATGAGTGACACGAGTGGCTTCTTTCCTCCTGGAGCAGAGTCTAGTGCCTACTGCGACTTTTTATTACTTGCCCAAGGTGACAGCTATTGGTCCCATAGCACCAAGTAGGTTGGGCTACCTTAGGTCCAAAGATAGCCATTGGCAAGTCGACCCTTCTCCTAGACCCAGCTGTGGGGTCTCCACCCCTTGGGCCAGTCCCCTACACTCAGAAAGTGAGCCCAATGGATCCCCCTAAAAGCATAGTAGACCCCCCCGCTTGTCTCCAATGCTGTTCATGATGAGGCTCTTGCCGTCACAGTCCTGGTCTCAGTAGTGGATACACTCATGGAGGCCAGTGGAACCGCCAACCTGGAGAGCAACTGACCAGGCTGCTGGCAGATGGGCCCGATTGATGAGCACTGGGTTTTCTGATCAGGTCTGACTAGCCCACCCCAGCGTCATCAGCAGGCTGGTCGGGAAGAGCTGCAAAAGTTCCGGCTCAGTTACACTTAGTGTGGCATTGATGGGAGTCTATCTCAACATGTCCTGCCTGGTTTGCAGATGGAAATGCCGGGCTCTTCTGTCTACCTCACCCCTGGCCCTGAAACATGAATGAGAATCTGATAAAACAGGCCTCTTCATATCCCCTAGAAGGCTTCTTCCAGGTAGGGAGGCCCCTTTTGGAAAGTCTAGAGATGTCCAGAACTGGGGCACGTTGGAACAGGAAGTAGTTGGGAAATCATCTGGATCAACCCCCATTTTACAGATGGAAAGACAGAGGCCCAAATTGGGGAAGGGAGATTCCCAAGGTCACAGAGGAAAATCAAAAGCTGAGTTCAGGCCTCCTGATGTTCAGTCCAGAGCTCTACTTACCATCTCATACTAATTTTTTAATCTCACTCTAGTGTGGTTCCTATTCATCACACCCCTTCCACTCTTTACCCAAAGGAGGGTATATTAGAGAATACACTAGTGGCCAAACAAACCATGGCACAGACACATGATGAAATATGATTCAGCCCCAAAGAGGAATAAAACATTGACATGCGTCATAATGTGGATGAACGTTGAAAACATTATGCTTAGTGAAAGAAGCCAGACACAAAGGCCATGTTTATACAATTCCATTTATATGAAACAGCCAGAGTAGATTACTAAAGAGAGAGAGCAGATTGGCGGCTACCAGGGGCTGGGGGAAAGGGAATGGGAATGACCGCTAATGGCTATCAGATTTCCTTTGGAAGTGAGGAAAATGTCTTGGAACCAGATAAACATGGTGGTGGCATGGCAGCATGGATGTACTAAATGCCACTGAATGGTGCACGTTGAAATGGTTGATTTTATGTTATGTGAAATTAACCTCAGTAAACACCCACCACACTCATGCGTGCACACACTAGAATGCACTGAATATTTTCCAGAAATCCCTCCTTTCATTGACATTATTCAGTACCTTCTTGCTTGACCTAGCAGTGACACTGGTATAAGTGTCACGGCCCTAGTTAACAAGTGAGTAAACTGAATCATGAGAGTTTTAACAACAGGTCCAGGAAAGCTCAGTCACTCAGTGGTGGGGACTGGGATTTGAACTTGGGTCCCAGTAGTCCAACCAGAGACAAACTCTGAAGAAGAGATGACTGTGACAATTCTCCACCCAGAGTCTCAAACTTATCTCTTCTGGACTCAGATGAGAGGTAATTAGTTCCTCCTCAAGAAGCCGGTGCCCCTCAGAAAGCAGAACATAGAAAAAAATCTTTAAAAATAAGGGGTGAAGCCCTGGCTGGCGGCACAGTGGACAAGATGCCGGCCTGCAAACCCAAAGGTCGCTGGTTCGATTCCCAGCCAGGGCACATAACCAGGTTGCAAGCCAGGTCTCCAGCCAGGTCCGTAGCTGCAGGCACATGAAAGGCAACCGTACACTGATGTCTCTCTCCTCCTCTGCCTCTCTCCCTTCCCCTCTCTCTAAAAATAATCAATAAAATATTTTTAAATAAAATAAAATAATAAATAAAAATAAGGGGCGGGAGTAGCAGTTTGATTGCCAAAGAAGGAGAAGAGAGTGAACCTGTTCATATGAAGCCAACACTTCTCAAGGGAGTCAGTCCCTATAGCACTTGGGAAAATGGATCCATTTAGAAGTCTTTGGATGAAACAAACTTTAACAAGTTCCCTCCTGCCAGCCTTCTCGGAGCCTTTACTTTCCCAAAGTGCTCCATGATTCGCCAAGAGATCGTGAAGCATTTCCCAAGTTACTAGACTTCAAGCCCTTCTCCTCCTGCCCCCTGCCCAGGGATCCCTGGGGCTCATGTGGTCACACATCTGGGGAAACCCTAGCTTCACGGCCGCTGGGGCTCCACTGGGTCAGAAGGGCACATTTCCGGCAGGCATCGGTGAGCCTGTCAGAGGACCTCCATCCCAGCGGGCCCTCTGGGTTGCGAAGGCACGGGGCCTTTGCCTGCCAGGTCCTCACAGGCAAGCTAGTCTGAATTCTCCTTCCCGGAAAGGAGGAGAGGCTGGGTGAGACTGCTTCAAGGTTGGAAGAGGGAGAGGGAGACAGAGGCAGAGAGGGAGGGAGGGAGGAAGGGAAGGAGAAGGACAAGAGAGGATGGAGACAAACCAGTGAACAGGAGGGTTGAAGAGGGCAGCACGCCAAGCTGACTGGGTCCCCTCCGGGCCCAGCGCTGCCAGCTGCAGAGAAACCCCCAAAGGCTATGGCCGCCCTGGGAGAGGCAGGCAACTGGTACATTAATGAGGTATTCCCCCAGATGAAGGAAACATTTAGGACATCCAGCACCAAAGATAAAGCAAACACTTCTTGCATCAAAAAATATTAAAGTGAAATCAGTTGGAATAGCGGCAACGGGGAGAGGGTCTCGGAAGCCCAGGGAGGGGGATAAAGGACTCACTGATGAGTGTGAAGAAGTGTATCCAAACTCGAATGTGTGCGTGAGGAGGAGGAAGGGGTGCTCTGGGGGACTCCCCGGCTGGGCTTGAATAAACAAGTCGATGTCTGCTTTTCTTTCCGTGATAAGTGAGAGGGTGATGGGCGAACCACACTTCCCCCGGTTGGCAGACTTGAAATGAGTGATCGATAGGGCAATAGCACCGAGCTAATTAAATCAGAGCTCCGAGGGACTTGTTTCTTTATAGTCCGGGGCCAGGGAGAGACTCTGGAGGGTGAGGCAGGGTGGCGCTCGAAGGCCTTGTCCCGTCTCCTGCCCCGGTTTGATGGTGGAGACTCTCCTGCCAGGCCGGCCCCTCCTTCCCCACTCTCCCCACGTCGCCCAAGGCGGTCCGTTCTGCTATCAGGAAACACGAACAGTAACAATAAGAAATAGATGCACAGGGCAGAGCTATGAGCATCAGACTTGAAGTCTAGGGCTTTTTTATCTCCTTTTGCCCTGAGACAACACTCCGTGGTGGGTACACGGATGACCACCGTTTGACAGACGAAGATGCTGAGGACCAGAGAGGCAAAAGAATTGGCTCAAGGTCACACAGGATACGTTAGATGAGTGTTAGGGTAGGAGTCCAGGCTTCCTGATTCTGAGGAAGCCCAGCCTTAATAGCCCAGGGCCATACTTTTGTTTGTTCATTCATTCTACACATATTTATAGCTATTATTCGGACTCCACCAGGCTTGACAATGGGACTAAAAGTGGGGGAAACTCAGATGGGGAAGAGGAGGGGGTAAAAAGATAACCAGCCAGTCAACGGACACTCACGAAGCAGGCAGGAGCTACATGGAGGAAAGAGTGCTACCCTGGAGAGCAATGGGCTCCTGCAGAGGCAGTGTAGTCAGGGAAGGCTTCTCAGAAGAGGTGGCATTTATAGTGAGGCCCAAAAGATGAAAAGAAGCCAGGGAGGTGGAAAGTGGAGGAGTCCATGTTGAAGACACTAAGGTGGGAAAAAGCTTGGTGCTTAAATGAGCAGAAGGAAGCCCGAGAAGAGTGACCATGGAGGAGGAAGGAGACCCTAACATTTCCAGTGACTTTTCTCAAAATAATAATGCCGATTTGTGGCTGCATCAGCCCAAAGCCCAGGCTTCCTGTTGCCTAGCCCAGAACTCTTTCATCTGGCCATGTGGCCTCTCCTGCCACATGGCAAGGATCATGGGAACAACCACCATGTCTGTATGATTTGTTAATATATTCCTGGTATCCAGTCCTGGATCTGGTAAGTTTGAAACATCCATTGGACATTTATTGAGTGAATCAATGATATTAGAACAGGGACTAAAGGTACTCAGCACCTATTTGCTGCAAGGCACTATGGTCATTACAATGGAACCAGACATGATGAAAGATCCTCTTCTTTATGGAACACTAATCTTCGTCTCCCACACTTTCTAACTCACTGCCTCTCTCCAGCCAAGCCAAGATACCCTGTAATGCTGATGCATAGCTCTCCTCTCCAACTCTTTGCCTTTGACCTTGCTGTAACCCCACCTGACCTATCTGCCATCAATCTTTTCAGAGGCTCAGATTAGCTCCGTCTCCAAACTTCTCCTCCTGTGATGCTCTCTCTTCACAAGTTCTCTGGACTCTCTTTGTACACACTACTTACCTGTCTGCTCTCAGCAATGCACACTCCTCAAGAGTCCAAGCAAGGCCCCTATCTTTCTTGCCATACAGGGTCGAAGGGTGTGGGGTGAATAAATTCTTGCCCAAGAGACTCATCAGGGCCTTGGGCAAGTCATTCCCATTCTTTGATAAGATACCCAAAAGGTAAGGAAATTGAACTTTATCAAGCATGACACTTGTGTGATATCCGCATCACTGCACCCATTCCCTGAGTCAGAGCAGACATTACTAGTTGATCACTGATCATTTTTCTACGGTGGCCAGATCTTCATTTAGAATGCTTCCCCAATGCAACATTCCAAGCGGCCATTGCTAAGAGATGCAAAATTTGTGAGCAGCACAAAACCTGTTTGCCACTCTTTAATACAAAATACCTAAGGGATTTTCATATCTGAACTATGGGAAATCTACCATGAGCCTAATGCCAGGAATATGAGGTTAGGAAACTAAAGCCTAATTTACCGATTATGCAACCCTGAGTAAGTCCCAACTTTCTTCCGTAAGCCTGTATTTCCTTTCCTGCCAGATGTGGCATATTTTATAACATGTGATCTATATATGCATCCTTGGTTGTTGACGGTTTTTTTTTAACCTGTTGTAACCAGGAAAATCAGATTACCAGGCGTGTTCTAATTGTGCGTATATATAAAGTTCCTAGGCTACAAGTAAGGAGGTCTGAGGATTTCTCCTAGCAGTGCAGGAACATAATTCATCACTTTGGGATATTTTGTACAGCCTGCCCAAGATCATGTTTGCTTTTCTTTCTTGTTCCAGGCTGCACTACCCTTACATATAGTTGTCCCAATTAGCAATTCCTAAAGAGTGTGGCCTTACCCAATTCACTGCTATCCCTCATCCTCTCTATGGACAACGCTCCTGTGAATTCTCTAGTAGGTACGGGTGCTAGCAAGGGTTGGTTCAGTTGCCTTGGCACATATAGACTGGATAAGGGGATGCCACGCCTTGGGGTTCCAAAGCCCAGCAGACGGTAAGCTCCTTGAGGGCAGAGGATGTGTGTGGTGCACAGCTGTGTCTCCAGTGCCCAGCACCCAGCCAGGAAGTTTGCTGAACAGCTAGATGGCGGGAGGAGAGACACGAGCACCCCTTAGTGCCCACCCTACACGTTCCACGCGCCATGCCTGTGCGCACACACTGCTCTCACTCGGACACAATTCTGTTAAAAGAGCAATTAACAACCTTTTAAGCCTGATTGCCAACTCCCCCATTAATCACTTGCAATTATAAACCCCAAATCTTCAAAACAATTGGTCCCAGGCGCCCACTGGAGAGAAACGCTAATAACCTTTCTTCTTCATCTGGAAATTTCCGCTCAGTTGGAGTGTCTGGGTCACCGAGGAGTGAAGAGGCCACAAATGGCTAGATAGCCTGACATGGAACTGGCAGCCCTGGAGAAGGCAGGAGAAAAGTCACCCTGCAGAGACCAGAGGACACGCGGGGAGGCCACCTCATCTCCCCCCTGCCTGCTTCTCCCCTGTTACCACCTCCAACCCAGACCGTATATCTCCCTGTGCTTTTACCAACCCCCTCTAATTCCACATTATGAAGACACTCTCTCTAATTACTGCAGCTAATTAGCTCGTCGCAGCCACCCCAGTTGAGGCGTGCACAGGGACAGAACAGCCTGCGAGGCCTTGGATGTGGCTGGCCGCCTCCAGCCACCAGCCACCACTTTGCCACCGCGATGGCTCCCCGTGAGCTGACCCCCATGTTTCCGGGGGAAAGGAGGAGGAGGGTGAGAGATGGCAGAGCCTGCTCGGTCAATCTGAGCCCTCTCTCTCTCTGCCGGTCCCCTGCTGCGGGCAGCAGGCAATTCAGACCTGAGTGCAGCAGCTAATTAAATCAATATGAGATAATGAACAGCAATTAGAGGTCCGGCTAGGCACATCTTCTCTTGTAAATACTGTTTCTCTCCCAACGGGGAGCTCTTTTTTAATAATCTGTTTGTGTTTCATTTCCAGGAGCCGTAATTCCCCCAAGAAGCACTTTGGGAAAGTGATTTGTTTGTCTGTATAATCGCCAAAGCATTCCGCTAGACTTGTTTGTTTTGCTCGGCGCCTGTTACTACTGGAGAGAAACAATTTGTTTCTCTCCTCTGCTTTTTCCTCTTTTTTCCTCATTTCTATGTCCTGCATTTTAGGAGTCTAAGATATTGCTTCCTCTATTCTCCCAGATCCCCGCTCACCCATTTTGAGGGATGAACAAAATATTAAAAATTTAAGAGATTACCAAAGGATTAAAGGAAGCCTAGTGACTCCCATTTTACAGACAGAAAAACTGAGGCTTAGGAGGACCACCAGCGACTGACAAGCTATCCATTGTCCTCTCCCTCATTCATACACCTCATAAATTTTATTGGGTGCCCAGGGAGAGGCTTGAAGATTAATATAAAGATCCCTCTGCCCTCAAGGAGCTTGCAAATTTATCTGGTGAGACAAGCTAAGGCGCGTATCAATTAGAAAGCAATTAAGTGCCTAATTGTGTGGCACCAACAAGCTCACAGAGTTCAGGGAAGGGAAATATCCTTTGGGGAATAGAGTAGGAGAGAGCTTCACAGTCATTTGCATCTTAACTCTATCCTTATCCTCCATCAAGATCTCTTTTCTGTGCTCTGGACTTTCATATCTTCATTTGGAGTCTCCATCACCCCACAAAGTCAAAATGCCCTATGGGGAATACTACCCCTTACCCCCAGCCCCTCTTGTTTCCATACCTGTGTTTTTTGCTCAATAAATAGACCTCCAGAACACCCAGCTTCCCAAAAAAGGAATTCAGTTCCTTTTCTAATGCCACCTACACCCAACCAGTAGACAGGACCTTGTAAATGCCTCTCAAGTTTATTAACTTCGCTTCATCACACTATCACTACCTCAATCCCAGCTACCAACCCCTGGGTCTTATAACACTTAACCTACTGATGCCCAGGTCTAGCCCCATGCCCTTCCAATACAATACCCACACTGCAGCCAGGGCTACTTTCTACCATGCCATCTGACCAAATCATCATGCTGATGAAGCCTTCCATGCTTTCCTCAGAGTAAAGGTCAAACACTCTAAAGTTGACCTCTAGCTGCTGCTTACATCTTTAACCTGGCTTTTGCCCTCTGCACTCTCCCCTTGAACACACACTTCACAATTTACATATTACCTGCATTCTTTTTAACAAGTGTCATCCTCCACACTATTCCACAGGTTATGAAGGGTGTTCCACACCCAAACAACCACCATCACCTCCAATTTTCAGAAGAGGACACAGAGGTACACAGAGGCTAAGTGATTTACCCAGAGCTACAGGTGAATAAAGGGAAACCACCACTGTGCATTTTTTGAGGGAGGGCAGTAAAAGGCAAAGCTTTGGATTAAAAATCCCTTTTATTAACATTAGTTGTTCATATATATGAAGCCCTAGTAGGATCTGGTCTCCCTGCATAGAACTATCTTGTTTATCTTCTCGGATGCCCTCCCCTATTGTAGAGATGATGAGATGAAATCTAAGAGACATTAAACAATTTGTGCAAGACATATATCTGGTCAATATTGAAGCCATCCTTCCACCCAGGTCTTTTTGCTGCCTTCTGCTTCTTTTGCACAGAACACAGCCCTGTTTAAAGACAGCTTGAAGTCTGCCAGATGTGTGCTGGTAGAGCATATATGGACCTCCTGTAGCATTTGGAATAAGAAGTTGGGGACCAAGTCAAGGATTCAAATTGTCCGTTTGTTTTCCAGCCAAAGCAATGATAAGATGAGACTAGACAAGGCTCAGGGCTGTTGGGTAGTTGAAGGTTATTTCTGAACACATGGGACATGTGTCGTAGCCTCAAGATTTATTACAGAGAGGAATTCAGGAGGATTTCTTAAAGGTAGAGAGGCCATGGACCAGAGATGGACTCTGCTTCACCACGTGAAGGTAAATATTTCAGCACCGTGGACAGCTGCAGGGGGCGAGCTGTCTGGGGCGATCCTTGCACAACTTCATACAATTGCGGTAAATGAGCAATGAAAGCCTGTTCAATTAAATTTTTTTTTTTTAAAGGAAAACAGGGTCTTAATGTGAACCGCCCTTGCCAGAAGGTCATAAAGTCTCCCTTTGGTAGAATAACATGTACAAAACCCTAAACTACCCACAGAGCCGCACCTACAATGTCACAGCCCCAGTTCCTGCATGACGTTCCAGCTAAGGTAAGAATTTCCCACAAAGTGCTTGGCTTGGGCTTCCTCTGAGAATCTGAAACATCAAACCACCTTTTAAGGAAAGGTGGACCATTAATAATCTGTCTTCCTTGCAATCCAATCTTCCTAAGGCTTAAGCCAGGTTTAGTCCAAGCCCAGGTTCATGAAAGGCAAATGTAAAGAAAACAGTGCCAGCTCCATCAGTCTTCCCATAGGGGAAAGCCAGATTCAGAAGGGGACATCAATTTAACTTGCATTAGGAATTGGGGAAATGCTAAGTCATTACCATGTCATTGTTAATACGCAGTATTGCCATTTTCTACATTGCATGCACACATAAACATGATCTCATTTAATTTGCCCAGTCACTCTGTAGGAAATGCACTACTAACCCCATGATATAGATAAGGGATCTAAGGCTCTGAGAAGGGAATTGACTGAACACAGGCCACAAAGCCAGTCATTGACAGAACCTGACTTCAGCTCTGACTCAAGTTCTTGATGCTTTAAATTTTTTTTTATTGATTGATTTTAGAGAGAGAAAGGAAGAAAGAGAAAAAGAGATGGAGGGACATTGATTTGTTGTTCGACTTACTTATGCACTCACCAGCTGGTTCTTATTTATGTTGTGACAAGGGATCAAACCTGAAACCTTGGCGTATCGGGATGATGCTCTAACTAACCGAGCTACCTGGCCAGGCCCTGTTTGATATTTCTATTATGCTACATTATCTTTGGCAAACCTCCTTGATCTTCGAACCAGTAAGAGTTGTGATACTTGGCCTAGGAGCCAGACACGTATAATCTGTCCTAAGTCCAGTTGAGTTATTTCCCCTCTGGTCCTTGTTGGGTCCCACATGAATTTTGTGCTCTTTTCAGTATTGGCCATGATACCAGTCATGACCATGCCAGACTTCACTCCTCTTAACTACGCACTCTCTCTTCCTGTTGCGCTCACAGCTTAAGGACGTGAAACCTGATTTTCTCAGGACAGCACAAAGCCCTGGACAGAAACATTCTCATTCACAAGGCACTATTGCCAAAAGGCCAAACTCACCTTCTCCTCTTCTCTTCTTTCTTATCTGTATGGTAAGATCCGATCTAAATCTGTTAACCTGAACTTTTGGTTACACTCTCCTGCCTAAAACCATAGACACACCAGCTTTCCACTTACACTCTCCTGTCTTCAGTTTCTCCCTTTCTCCTCCCCTGTGCACCACCACAGTCACTTTGGACCTGGAAAAAGCTCAACCCAAGCCTGATGTAATGGAAGAAAATGGGCCTTGGAATCAGGTAGAAAAGGATTCAAACACGTGCTTTTTTCCTTCTAATTCTGTGAACTTTGGCAAGTTTCTGGGGTTCATTTATCTCCTGGGTAAGTTGGAGACAATGCCAACCTCTAGCACTATCAAAATTAGCAATGATGTATTGTAACTATAGGTTACAAACACTGTGATAGCAGTAATAGCAACATTGATAATAAAAATAACAATTACTAACTTATCGAATGCTCACCAGTTACTTCACACAGTTCTTCATTTTTTACATATAATAATTAGATCCCCATAGAAATTCCATATATACTATAAATTCCCTCGCTTTCTGGATAAGAAAATGAGGTACATTGAAGTAGTAGGCACAAGTTTACACAATTAGCAATTTTCACGGCTTATACAGAATACATGCTCAATCCATAATAACTCCATACCCCATCATGTCTCCTTCCTCCTCCTGCTAATGTCCTAGTTGTCACCTGGAGCACTGTGAGCTCCATTTTTCTCATCCATAACATGGGTCTCATGCCTTACTCTTTAGGAATATAATCAAAATCCAATGGCGTAAATGTGAAGTGTATTAACCACACATCAAATGTGCTTAGTACATATGTGTTGAAAAGTAATCATACTCATTTATATTTTGCTCCACCCCACTTCAACTTCTGGAAATGTAGTTCTGATCTCACTACCACAATGGCTCTGCAAAGTCATTAATGATAGAACCACTATGTCTAAGAGCCTATTCCCATTCTCATCCTTAACATTTCAGTTAGTCTTGCCACTGCTGATCAACACAGCTAAGCCTCCCTCCTCCCTCACTCCCAGAATCCTGTCCTTTCCTGTTTTCTCCTTACCTCAGAGCAAGCTTCCCAATTCTGTGCGTGAAATATATCCCATACCCAAGTTTGGGTTCTGACTTCTTGACTTGCCTCCTTCACTTAGCTTCAAGGTCCAGGTCTTTGAGGAAGACTTCTGTTTTAGTTTGAGTTCCCCAATAATAAAGATTCTGAGCTGAATTTTGAATGTAAGTAGTCTATTTGGCAGTCCCCTTAGACAGTGGGGAGGAGTATGCATGCGTAAGTAAAACAAGCAGGGAAAGATGGTTGACCGAAGGTACAAAATCAAGCCAGATCAGCTACGGATCAACCAGAGCTATCCCCGCTGGAGACTACTGGGAAGCAGTACAGACGTGCTGCTCAGGGTCATTTTGCTCAAGGAGCCAGGAGGCTGGGCCATTTATTCACCAACTCCCTCCAGTCATTGGTTGAGGGTTGTTCCTGGCAGGTGTTGATTGTCAGGCACTTCTAGTTGCTTGCACAGGAGCAGAGCAGGTGCCAGCCACACCAATGCCCTTAGGCTGTTGGCACTCAGCCCAGCCAGCTCTACAAAGTAAGGCTCCAGAGACATGGGTTGGGGACCCCAACATTGTCTGCAACAACTGCCAGATTTTTGTCTCCATCCACAGCTCCTCTCTCAGGTTCTAGGTCCAAAGTCTCAACTCAGGGTAGTCATGGCCACTGGACCGGACCCTTCGGAGTGCCTCAAACCCAGTAAGACTGTATTAAATGTCCCGCCTTAACCCCAACCTAAACCAGAAGCCCTAACCCCAGCTGCCATCATTTCAGGCTCATCGTGCGCCTTCAGTGTGCCCACGGTGTGTTCTCATTCTGTCACCCTCAGCGCCTCCCCCAGAGACATGGTGCCACCGAGGCGAGGCTAGTCTAACTCTGGAAAGACAAGGTCTCAAACACTGGCTTCCTAACTGCACTCACGCTGGGCACTCCCATCACTTCTCAGGTATTCGGTGGCATCATCCACAAAACAGGCATTTTAATAGGATTTTGTGAGTGTTCATGAGATTACGTATGAAAAAGTGCCTGGTCCAGCTTGTAACATGTAGTGGGTATTCCATTTACAGCTATGTTTATTTTAATCCGAGTTCAAATTACAGCACTTTATTCTAATGCTATTGCACATCGCATATTCGTCCCCTTTATTCTTATTTTCTTGGCTATTTCAAGAGTTCACAGGCTTGACAGAAGGTGGGATTGCTCCAACAGCACCCTAACCTTTGTCCAGATTCCAGCCCTCCGTGTATGGCAATGCCAGGCTTATCTTCTTAGAGTAACACATTCACATCAGATATGGCAGATGGCTCGCAGCTGTCTTCATAGTAACCTTAACCTCCTTATTCTGGGATTTAAGGCCCCCTGGCCCTGGCCAGGTAGCTCAGTTGGTTAGAGCGTTGTCCCCACACACCAAGGTTGTAGGTTCAATCTCTGGTCAGGGCACATACAAGAAACAACCATTGGATGCACAAATAAATGGAACAAGAAATATCTCTCTCTCTCTCTCTCTCTCTCTCTCTCTCTCTCTCCCTTCCTCCTTCCCTCTCTTCCTTCCCTTTTCTCTCTCTCTCTCTCTCTCTCTCAAATTAATAAATGTTTTTTTAAAGATCCTTTGCAATCTGACACCCTGATTATAGCCTCCATTTTATCACTGCCTTTCTTTTGGTAAAATGCCTCATGCTTTCTTCATGTTGTTTCCTTCACCAAATGTTAACTGAGCACCTGTTATGGGCCCAGGCATTGTGCTAAGTACTGAGATGTTGATAAACAAACAAACAAGAGAGGACTAACTCTCCTGAAGTCCTTTATCTAGCCTATACCCACGGTGTTCTCCAGTCCCTAACCCCAGTGCACCACTGCCCCCCACCTCCAGAGAGGCAGCTCAGTGCGCTGAAAGCAAGGACAGGCCCAGGTGCAAGCCTGGTCACTCACAACGGCTTACCTGTTGCAGCCACTTCCCTCTTTGAGTCTCTGTTTTCACAAAAGGAGAAGAAATGCCATCGGCAAGGGCTAGTGTGGTAACCAAGTAAATTACCATTTAGGGGGCTTCCATTTCCCTACAGATACCCACATTTCATTCCCCAGAGCGTGAATATGCTACCTTCGCTATCAGAAGGGACTTGTCTGCTGTGGTTACATTGAGGATCTTGAGGCAGGGAGACTGGTCTGCAATCACGAGGTCTTTACCAGGAGGCAAGAGGCCCCGGGTGGGCTGTGGGAAGTGCGGTGATAGAAGCCGAGGTGGGCATGATGCTGTGAACCAGGGGACACACGTGGCCACCAGAAGCTGAAGATGCCAAGAATAGAGACCTCCCCGACAGCCCCCAGAAGGAACACAACCCTGCTGGCACCTCGATTTTAGACTTCTCACCTCCGAAACTGTAAGGTAATAAAGCTGCACAGTTTTACGCTGCCAAGTTGCGGTCATTTGTCACAGCAAGAGTCGGTGTGAGGATGCGGATGGCTGTAGGGACTTGACCTTCAGCAGATCGCTGTCAATGGCCAGGCCAGCATTATACTCGGGCTGTCCCTGCTCCCACGGACCTAGGATGCCTCTCTGGAGAGTACAGGATGGGGTGCAGAATGGCCAGTACACAGGTCAGGCTGGCTAGGTCCTCAAATGGAGGAAGTGAGCGGAGCAGTTCAGGTTCCTGCTCCCCAGAGATGCTCCTCATCCCGGCAGCTCACCTCGCCTGCTCCCTCACCTGAGCTTCTAGAGCGTGTGGTCTCTGGAAAGCGTGTGCCTGTGAGACATGCTTTCGTATCTGAGCCCCAGGTGTGGTAGGGAACAGAGACCTAGGAGCCATCTCACAGGCAACATGCTTAGTAGATGGATGTCACTTCGCAGGTGAGGCCACAGAGGCCACAGAGTGACTTGCCCAAGGTTGTGTCCAGAAAGTGCACCGGAGCAAAAATGCATGCCCAGCGGCCGTGCCCCCTGGTCCACAGCCACGTGAATTTCTCCCTGGCCTGGTCTCTGCCTGCAAGCCTGCAGCCACCTGCCCCGGAGAAATCAGTGTTTGAGTTCAATCGTGGAAGTCTCCACAGAGGGCCCACCCATCGTCCCTCTTCCAAGGGGAGAAAGTGGGCTGAGGAGAAATGGTAATTTCCTGTAAGTCCGTGACGGGATGAGAAATGGTGCCGGCATGAAATATGTCCTATCTCCTATTTAGCTTGGACACCAGCCCAGGAGGCGTGCGGCGCTGGGACTGCGCTGAGGTGTGTGGAGGGGGAAGGGCAGGAAGGAGGGGGCTGGTGGAGGCAGGGCAGGAAGAGATAAGGTGGGACAGGTCGGGGAATTCGCTGAGGCACTAGGACATCTGGAAGTGGGGCCTAGCACCCTTGCAGTATGGCAGAGAGAGTGCTGGTCTCCACGCTCGGCTCTTGCAGGCTGAGGCTGAGGCTGAGCCCACCTTAGCCATGTAGCATCCCCACAGCCTGGAGTGGTGCTTGGTGCATCATATGTGCCCAGTAAATTCCAGTTGAAAGAATAACTCCAAATTATTATGGTTCCCCAGCCCTACGATCTATGAGCTGGGAAGCTTAGATGCCACTTCCTCTTTCTGGGTCTCTGTTCGGTCACCTGAAAATCTACCCACCAGACAATTGGTTAAAAAATTAAGTCAAGTATGCATTAGTTGAGCTTCAGCACCCAGACTCTGGAGTCAGATAGTCTTGGGCTCAAATCCTCTCTCTACTCCTTTCTAATAATTTGTTTCACCTCTCTGAGTTTCATTTCCTCCTCTAAAACTAAGTGGAGTTACGTAAGAATCATTAGTATGTTGACTAGCAGTTGACTGTATCAGTCATTTGCACTTTAGTATGAATAAAGGCTTTTGGTAGGAGCTAAAGGGAATTGCTATTTGTTGAGTGTTTACTATGTACCATACATTCTTCCAAGCACTTAAAAATTTATTTGATATTCTCAACAACCCTGTGAGGCTCAAGCAAGGAAGAAAATCACACAAAGCCACACACACACACCTGTTATGTGACTAAGTTAAGATTTAGCACAAAGTATGTGCACATCCAGACCCTGGGTTCTTAACAAGCCTCCTTCTTCTGATGAGAATTGCTCATGTGCCATGAAAATTAACTGACAATTTATCCTGTGGTCCAGTGTTTCTCAAACTTTTCTGTGCACAGAAATCAGATTCCTGAATTGACAGCTTGGGACTTGGGGTCCAAGAGTCTACATTTTGAACCAGTTCCCAGGGGAAACGAAGCTGCTGGTCCGCTTTGATTGGTGAAGTTCTAGGCAAAGACATGGAATTGGTGTTTTTTATGCGAGGGTGCAATATGGTCAGATCAGGCCTGTGGGAGCTTGTCTGGTGATAGTGTGGAGGGTGGATTAGAGGTGTAAGTTGGAGGTGGGTGCTTGTGTCTTGAGGTTCCTCCAAGCTCAAACACCTCCTGATTTGATTCTTAAAGATGGTCTAAGCCTCCCAGGGAAATGGATGGGATGGAAGAATGTGGAATCTCCCAGATCCACCCCCTCTCCAGGCACTAAAAGAGGAATACCAGCTTTGAGGCAGCAGCTTCTGCTTAAAAATGATGCTCTGAGCAGCCATTCAGTATTCCAGGGACCACGCTGGATTCAATACATCAAAGGTTGAAGGATCATATAGCCCCATTAGCTGCAAAGTTTAATTTCCCTTCGGGGCTGGTGGTTACAATGAAACTACAGCAGCAATTACAACTTCCCCTTCTGTGACAACCTGCTCAGATCAATAACAGCCGAGTCGCCGGGATCAGCCTCATTCTTCAGCAGACTGGGCCACCCAAGGCCCGTCACCAGCCCCTGCACACTCTCCTTGTGGGATGATGAGGAGAAAGCATGGGGACCCCTTCCAAGACCCCACATCGCCACTCCTGAGGGCAGCCTAAAGCCCCCAGAGAGGGTGACACCTCATTAATTAATTAATCCACCACCCAGTTAATCAAGTGTCAACTCTTCTAGGCCTTGGGGGCACCACCGTGAATGAAGGAAATGTGGTCCTTGTCTCCAAGGGAGACAGGGGAAACAAGCAAACAAGCCAGAAAACTTGAGATTCAAGTGGGTATCTCTTTAGTTGAGTGGCCACGGATAATGGCATGGGGACCTGGAAGCAGAGCCTCAAGGATGCAAAGGAGTCAGCCACCCGAAGATCAGGGGAAGGGCATTCCAGGGAGGGGACACTGCATCTGCAAAGGCCAGGTGGTGGGAACAAACTCAATGAGGGAAGCAGAAGCAAAATTGCTATGATCGAGGGGTAAAGGGATAGCAGATTAGGCCAGGAAGATGACAGACACTGGCGAGGGTTTTACATTTTATTCTGCACACAGTGGGGGCCCAGGAAAGATTTCCTGAAGGGAATGGCTTACATGAGGTCCCCAGGGGAGTCCAATGGCCAATACTAGGTAGAACCAGCATTTCCTGAGCCCTCCCGATCAACTGTGTGACCTTGGGTCAGGCCAGGGCTCTCCCCACCATGCCATGCTGGGCTCTGTTTTGCAGGATCATGGGCCAAACTTAAAAATTCTCAGTCAGACGTTTGGACTCAGCAGCTATTGTCCACAGTGTCCCGGTGGGCGAACGGAGATTCAGAGCCCCACCACATCTTTGGGACATTAACGGGAGACTCGAGACTCCATATTCCTTGTGGTTTAGTGTGGCTGCTGTTTCTCAAGGCCACCCGTTCTCCCATCAGAACCTCACAGCCAGCCTGGACCGCTAGGGCCTGGGCGAGTGTCTCATTTTGACCAACCAAGAAACTGAAAGTCAGGGGCATGCAAAGGCCTTGCTCCCCAGCCTGCAACTGGTCTTGAGTGGTCTTCAGTCTCCCGTCAGGGCCTCTCCAAATCCACACACGGCTAAAGCCAAGCCCACCTCTGGGACTTCCAGCAAAGGCCGGAGTTGCCTTTTTCAAAATTTCTGTGAGCCTGGAACAAGCTTCCTCCTTCCTCTCTTCTGCTGTGCCTTTCCTTTCAGTCTTTTCTTTTTTCATGCTGTCATTGTTCCCTTGATATATCGATACAACCGATATGGAGTTCCTGCTCCAGGCTAGGCAACGAGAAACTGATACATACATACACACACACACACACACACACACACACACACCAAGATTTGGGAATAAAACGCACAAAGGAAAGAAGCCAAATTTCAAGCCAAATGCTGTTCCATTTGTTCGAGGTTTATTCCCCCACGGCTTGATTTAGCCATGCCTTTTCTGCGTTTACACCTTCCACCCAGCTTCATAGTAGTCTTCTGCAGACAAGCTCCAGCCGCGGTCTTTGGTGCAGCGCCGAGCTGAGCATCTTGTACAGACTGTCCATCTAAATGTAATTCAGTGTGAATAATAAGGGCACATACCCTGGGGCCAGGTTGCCAGGGTATGACACCCAGATCCAACAGGTACCAGCTGTGTGACCTTGGGCAAGAGACTTAACCTCTCTGAGCATCCGTGTCCTCACCTGATGGGGTGTCCGTTAACATTAGTAGTAGAGTGTGACAACGTTATCCACACATTCACCTGCAGCAAAATGTTGGGGACTGACATCATATGGTTGCTGTCCTGCCCTGGAAAATCCATGCTATCTCTTTGCACTTAGACTTTCCCTTTGCCCTCTTGATGCAACCGCCTGAGTGGGGCACAGTGGCCAGAACCAGGGAGACCTCTAGCCTCCCACAAGGCTCGAGAGGAAGGTGGGAGATAGCCCCCTGCGCAGCTGGTCCTGGACCGACAGAGTTGGCAAGATGAATGGGACCTGAGAGCCAGCCCAGCCGGGGACTTGGGGGTCAGTACTCAGAGACTCAGAGGGGGATTAGGCAGGGTATGCACCGTGCTGACAAGCCCAGGTGGTTGTGATAAGATAGAAATGGAGCCCTTCTCTGGCCATGAAACATGGCATTGGGCCCATACATAGAAATGCTTTGGAAGAATTAATGCACAGAATGTTGATCTGTAGTTCACTGGCCAGGTGGAGGCATGTGTGGGAGACAGGCAGGTCTGTGAGTGGATTCCCAACACTCTCCAGGTTCCCAGGAAACTTGGGCATTTCCCCTACTCTAGAGAGGAAAGAGCCACTCATGCAGAGATGCTGAAATGGAAAGAATTTCTGTCTTTACTCCAATCAGTGAAGAAGACATGGCTGGGAACCAGCAGCACACTTGGTGCTGGGCTGACACCTTCACATGTCACCCCAACGGATCCTGTTCCCAACTCAGAGGGAGGGTGAATATGTCCACGTGCAGATTAGAAAACTGAAAATCAGGGAACAGAATTGTATTCTGGCTATTCTCCTCTAAAATACTCCACCTGTAAGGAGAAATTCAAGAAAGAGGGGACATTAGGGTCTATGTAACCTGATGTCCCTCTCCAACGTAGGAATCTAATATCCAGCTTCCTTCTGCAAACTTCTGAGAACACATGAAATGATGGCTAGTTCATTCTCACCAGCAGAGCCCTCAGAAACCTGAAGACAGATCCTCTCCCAGCCCTAGCGGTCCTTCCCTATTTATTTATCAAGTATTTATTGGGGGAGAAGAGGAGGAAATGAAGTTTTGTGAAAGAGGCATGTTCTTTATCAAGTGAAGTCATTACTCAGCTGAGTGAGGGGAACGGGGAAGGTAAATATTATAACCACTCCCAGAATTTGGGATCATGTCTGTGACAGCCCCTTTTTAGCTGAGTGGTGTTGGGTACTTGACTTCACATCTTTGAGCTTCATTTTCTCCTTAAAGTGAGAAGAATACATCACCTCAAAAGAACAGAGAAACAAATTATGATTATCCATGCAATGGAATACTACTCAGCAATGGAAAGGAATGACCTATGGATACATTCAACTATGTGGAAGAATCACGAAATCATTATGCAAAATGAAAGAGGGCAAATACAAAACACCACCTACTGTGAGATTCTATTATGTGACATTTGGAGGGGGGAAGCAAAACTGTAGGGACAGAAGTCGAATTGGTCCTTGTCAGAGCTGAAGCTGGAAGTAGGAAATGGACTGCAAAGTAGAATGGGGGAATTTGGGAAGGAGATGAAAATATTCTATATCTTGATTGTGTTGGTAGTTCTCAAAACTCATCAAAATGCATGCTTTTAAAAGACAAAAGTTTACTATACATAAATTATATCAAAATAAACCTGAATTTTAAAAATAACTGTGAGGATTTGGTGAATATTTGACCCACGTGAACCCAAACGCTGATTTCAGCCTTGCAAAGCTGGTAAAATAGGTAAAGCTGGGTTGCTATATCCTACTCAACCAGTAGGTGTTGCTAACAGACAACACGTCACTGTCCAATTTCACAGTCCATTTATTCACCCTTTCAGCGTTGAATAAGATAAATCTACATTCAAACTGTGATTTTTATAAAAAATTCTGTTGAATGCAAGAGCTATCTGCATGCCTTTGACAAACTGACTGTAGGTGATAAACTTGACCCTGTCTTCCATGGAGAGAAACAATATCATGGACTTGGTCCAATTCCATACACCAAGCAGCAGAGCTGACAGCCAAGATGGCAATGGGCAACGTGTGACATTTGAAGCCCCTTTGTGACAATCCCCACTGGATATGACTGAAGCATTTCTTGAAAGTTCCAGACCACAATTGACCCCAGCACCCTGGGAGGCCGAGATCCCGCCAGGGCCAGGCCTGCAGGCAGCAGCAAACTTTGACGGTAGGTGGACATGCTACCACCCCCAGCTCCTCGCGGCTGCGCCTCTTCCAATAACAATATTTTCTCTGAAGAGAAAGTCATGTGTTAAATGGAAGATTTGCTTGAGTGAGTCACTGGGAACCTACGTGAAATCATATTAAGGAAGTAATATTTATTATGTCCATAAAGCCACTCGCACAGCAATGTGCGAGGGCCAGATGGGAGGCCCAGATGTGCAGGGAGTCAAATTAAGTCTGTCAAAAGGGGACCCTGGGCTTTTGAGTTAAAGCCCTTCAGCCAGGGAGGAATTGAAGGTAGATTTGGCCCCTCTAGTCGCCTCAGAGGTGGGACTCTCAGAGGGAGGAAAAGGGTTTCCTATAATGGCCGTGACCATGGTAATAGTATAGAAAAATGCAGGGGGAGGCAGCTGAATGGCCAAAGACAAAGGAGGCCAGCTTTGCACGCTGTGTGTAATAGGAACTGGGAGGGGTGGGGGAGGAGGAGGAAGGAAGGGAAGTAAAGACAGATAGAAGAAGGCTGTTGGGGATAGCTGTCCAAGTGACTGCTTGTTCAAGGATGCTCAGTCAAGGAGGCAAGAAGGGGCTGAAATCCGACTCACACTGCACCGTGAAGCTGTGTATCTTGGGCAGGAATGGGTTGTCCCTGGAGGAGGACTTTGCTAACTTGCGCAGAGGTGCCAGATGGGTTAGCTATGGTCCTCGATGGAGGAATGAAAAGAAGGCAGGGCAAGTTGGGGAGTGGAAGTGGAGAAAATGCCCAGCATCTCTAACTTTTCTGCTCTGCACCTTACCAGCTCGTCCACTCTCTCATGGTTAACATTCGTCTCCCCAGCTGCTATTCCTTGGTCCCTGCTAATCTACTTATACGCCAAAGCCCAGTCGCTACCAACTTCCAAAAGCCTTCCTGGGGGACCTGCTCATTGCCATGAGAACCAGCTTCTTTACTGTAGGATGGGAATTGCTATCTTTAAATAACCAGAGACTATACTCAATGCGTTCTGTGTTTCCCCATGATGGATCTTCACAAAATCTTTATGAGTTAAGTCCTATCTTTATTTGTACTTTACAGAAAAGAAAACTCAGGCTTTGAGAGGTAAGGACTAAAAGTCTTAAGATTTGAATCTAGGGCTGTTTGATTCCAGAGCTCAAATACTAGTATGTATTAGCTTTACATGTATACAAGACATAGTTCAACACATAGTTGATACTCAAAGGAGTAGGTCTAAACACACTACTGTCTAATAAAATTCCCGTAATAATGGGAATGTGTTAGTGCCATCCTGCCTGCTATGATGAGTAGTCCACGTGTGCTTCTCATGAGTGAAGAACTGAGTTTTAACTTTTATTTAATTTTAATTAAAGAGCCACCGTGTGTGGCTCATGGCTAGCATATTGGACAGCATAAGACTGGACACTGCTCTCTGAAGGGAAGATGAAATGTGCTTGTGAAACAAATATACCTGAAGTCAGGCTGGCCCGTGTTTAAATCGCAGTTGGCCATTTCCTGGAATTTTGCACTTCGACAAGCGATTTCAATTTACCTCATAGAATAGTCATGCCATTCACTCACATATTCATTCAACAATATTCAACAACTCCTGTATCTGGGGCTCTGTGCTGGATGGCAGGACTGTGGTGGTAAATAGGACGGAAAAGAGCCAGTGCTCAAAAGATCCTTGTCCCTAATATAAAGAATGTACACAAGGCAGAGGCACAGTACCGGGCTGGAGATATGGAAGCTTATTTCAAAAACCAGAACATCTTAAACTGCCACAATGTGTCAATTTTAACTCAATAAAGCTGGAGGGGGTACTAAGGAATAGAAGGAGGAGGAGAAGAAAAAGAAGGAGAGGGAGGAGGAGGAGGAGGAGAAGAGGAAGAGGAAGAAGAAGAAGAAGAAGAAGAAGAAGAAGAAGAAGAAGAAGAAGAAGAAGAAGAAGAAGAAAAGAAAGAGAAGAAAGAGTAGCCTTTCGGAACAGACTTGGCAGTGTCTCCAGAGCATTTTGTGTTAGCTTGGGAGAGTTGGGAAGGTTATGCAAATGGGCCTGTTGAATAAAGAATATTCCTAGGTAAAATCATTATGCAGAACGATTTCCCCTTTGCATAAGGTGGCAAAAATTATCTCCCCAGTGCCAATTATGTGCTTGTTAGCACTGACATTCTCAGAGTCATTACACCGAATGGGTGCCGTTTATGGAAGATCTACACTGGGTTCTATTGTAATTTTTCCTCTGTTTACAACTCGATATAATAAATGTCATTTTTTCTCAAATGTATTTGGTATTTAATCTAACATTAAGGCTTGGAATATGTTTGCCCCTAAAAGGGACTCACTTCCAAACACCCTCAGGTGTCATGAAATGGAACAAATATGCAGGGGTGCTTGCTGAAGGGTGGGGTTCAGGAGGCAAGAATCTCATTTCTATGTCCTTGAATGTGGAGCTTCCATCCTCGGAGCTTAATTGCCCCGTGTGTGATCCGACGTGATCAGATCTTCATTTCCTGTAATCCTGTGGAGGGGCTCAGCTTTTGTTATTGATTAAAACCGTATTAAGAGTGTATTTATTAAAATACAAATAAAGTAAAATGAAGAGTACAGAGGTCAGTTGGATAGATAGGTGACGTAAACTGTGGGAACATGATGAGTTATCAAATAGATGTTATTTAAAAAGTGAATCAGGCCCTGGCTGGTAGCACAGCGGATAAGGTGCCAGCCTGCAAACCCAAAGGTCGCAGGTTCGATTCCCCAACCAGGGCACATGACAAGGTTGCAAACCAGGTCTCCAGTCAGGTCTGGGGCTGGAGGCAGGTGAAAAGCAACCATACATTGATGTCTCTCTCCCTCTCTGCCTCTCTCCCTTCCCCTCTTTCTAAAAATAATAAATAAATAAATCTTTTTTTTAAAAAAAAGTGAATCACTCTGTGGGGGTAAATCAAGGCAAATGTCTAGCTTGTACCATATGCAGAAATAAAGCCCAGACAAATAAATGCCTAAACACAGAAAGCAAAAGCTAGACAGCAAATAGAAGAAAATACAGGAGAATATTTTTGTGACCCTCAATGGGAGGGAGTAGGAATTCTCAAAAGCATCAGCTATTACAGCTCATAACAGTGATAAAGAATGAAATTCATGACATCAAAATTTTAAATATCTGTCCCATGGACACTATAAACAAAATTAGCATAGAGCTAATGGAGTAAAACAAGATATTTTCCAGGAAGAAAAAAAAAAAAAAGCTATCGAGAAAACACAGAGATCCACAAGTCAGAAATAAAAACAGAAAATCCAATAGTGAAATGAACAAAATATATTCATCAATAATCCACGGAGAAAGAAAATTATTAAGTATATCAAGATGCACTCCGAATTACCAGCAATGAATGGCATGGACATGAAAATAACCACGAAGTAACACATGATCCCCATTTGAAGAGCAAAAGTCAAAGGTGTCAGAGATGAGACTCACTGAAGCAAGATTAGGACCCGGACAGGAACAAACTCCTGTCTTCCCTGAGGGAATAGCTTCATCTTTGTTCTCAATCCAAAGTTTGGCTTTTCACTTTCTCTGATTTAAAAAAAAAAAAAAAAAAAAAATAGTAGGGGGAGAGGCCCCAAAGACTGCGCTGAAGGAGAAGCACACAATAGCAGGGCGGGGGGCGGGGGGGTGCATATAAGGTACAGAAAGGCTACCGGTCAAAGGTCCAGCAGGTTTAATTCCTGAGTCTGACTCAGCCATCAATTAGCTGTGTGACCTTGGAGAGGTCAGATACCTCTCTGGGCTTCAGCTTCTCCCTCCATAAGGTGGGCAGGAGACGGGTGGATGATTCATGTAGTCATGCATTCAGCTAGTATTCACTGAGTTCTTCACTGCTGGGTTCCGGAGATCAAGTGATGGCCAAGTCAAGGCCCTGGATCTGCATTTAAGAGGGCACCTCCCATTCCGCAAAGTCTACCAGCCCCTCCGGCCCCACACCACTGGATGCTGCTCCCCCAGACTTCTACTTCCCCATTTTTCTTTCTGCACTTCTTGCCTTTCATTTCTGACCAAACTTCAGATGACGGGAACACTGATAAATTAATGATTGTAATTAATAAAAATTGATGCTGTGCTAATAAATTATTATAAAATGGCCTGTCAGACTTTTTAATGAAATGCAAAAAGCTGCAGTAATGAGATGAGTGTGTGCACTTTTTCAGCCAAGAGATGAGGAAATGCATCCTTGGGGTACTCAGTTCTACAAGGAAAGAATCTGGGAAGAGAAAGATGGGTGGGAGCAATGTTCAGAGTGGGTAGGAGGAATTAGCCTACTATCTTAGACACTTTGCTTATGTTATGTTATACTCTTATGAGTCCAATAGGGTGGGTGTTATTATTAACTCACTTTTACAGATGAAGAAACTGAGGCCCCGAGAGGGTAAGGAATTAGTCTTGGTCACAGTAATTATGCTATAGAGCTGGAATCAAGCCGAGATACTTTAGATTCCAGACCCCTCCCCAAGCTCTGAACCAATCAATTATACCACCTGTCAAATACTCAGGATTTAGAAGCAAGGGTCATGAGTTCAAAGTCAGGTTCAGTCATTTGACATTGGGACTTGGAGTAGGTTACTTAACCTCCCTGAGCCTCAGTTTACCCGTCTGTTTAATGGAGATCGCAATACTTCTTTCAAGCATGTCCCCATATGAATGAAGTGAGATGAAGTATGTCAACACATGTAGTCCTAAGAAGCCCTCTTCTCCTCTTCCAAGAGTTTAACAAGAAGTTCTGTATGTGAGCAGATAACGCTTTGCCAAAAAAAAAAAAAATGTCCAGTGTCATGGGCAGGAGGCATGATAGTGTCCTCCATCATGCCTGATCCCAGCTCTATGGAGTGTTTACTATTACCAGGTTGTCCCACTTCTTTGTAAACTATAGCCATGAATGTAAAACAACTGATTTTTACAACAGAATTGTTTAACCCTGCACCAATTAAAAGTACCTGTTATTAAAAAAGGTAATTATGCTGTAATTAGTTTGACACAAGACATTAAGCAGATTATTATCAAAGCCAGGGAAATAGTAACTTCAAAGCAATTTTCTCTCTTGAAAGAGGCATTTACATGCCACCATTGGAACATGATCCTCACTCCAGGCACTTTTTAATGCAGGGAAATGCGGTTCCTAACTCTTCTGAGCAGTTTGGAGCTTTATGGCAAGGAAAGACCGCATTGTAATGAACTTGGGTGGCTGGGCTGTAGAAATCCTACCCAGGACAGCACATTCTGGGCCAGGAGCTGGATGGGCAGTACGCAGCCTGGACCAGAGCCATATGAACAGGGGCTACTGATAATACTGGGAAAAGAGTAGAGAATGCTCTCCACCATCATGCTTAGGTTTTCCTCTATTCTCTCCTTGACTCCCCAAAACATATCTGTGAGGTAGGGCACATGACACCCCATTTGTAAGGGAGACAAAGCAGGTTAATGGCCACTGGTGTGGAAAGAAGGAAGGGGTTGGATGTCCCAAAAAGTGTTTTCCTCAGCAACTTGGTTATCCAAAATATATCAAATCAAGTCAATTCCTCCTTAGCAATCCTTCAGGAGCTTTGTATCTCCAAAATACCCTGATTCTCTCTCTCTCTCTCACTGTTCCTATGTCCTCCCTTCTGGGCCCTTTCCCACTGCCTCTGCTCTTGCCTGTCAACGGGAGGTGGCACTGGTAACAAAACATTCTAACCAGCAGCACATCCTGCCTGGGCACTGGTGTTTCAGAACCAAGGCCAGCGGCTCTGGCTACCCCTTGCTCCCATCCTCAACAATGAACTCCATCCTTGACTGATGTCCCACCTCTGCCACTGAACCAGCTGTGTGACCTTGGAGGAAATATGGAACCTCTCTGAGCCTCAATTTCCTCTCTTACGAAAAAGGAATCATAAAAGCACCTAACATCTAAGAGTTATTGTAAAGAATTCATGTCAAATACTTAGCACAGAGCATGGCATTTTGTAAGTCCCTAATAAATAAGAACTGTTATTATTATTAACCTGTGTCTCCTGACTACTGACCTACGTGCTCCCATTAGCCCAGAGAACTCTGCTCTCTAAGAGACAGGAAAATGTAAATATAAATGTTAGGCAGGCAAAGGGGCAAAACCAGATGGTTCAAAAAGAAAATGATATCCTACCATTCCTGCATCTACACAAATACAGTCGGTTTTTAGGAAAAAAATGCAAATTTCATTTTCTATGCATAGCCTTGCAATATTATTACATGTGACATTTATTGAGCATTTATGCTTTACCAAGCACTACATGGAGCATTTTATATCGATTGTCATCCAAAAATCTCAACCATTCTATGAGGCAGATAATATTATATAGTGTAAACTTTATCCTTTTCATGTTGAGAAAACTGAGCCTCGGAGAAGAGAGATAACACATATTCCCGTCCACCTGGTAAGTGACGGAGACCTAATCTTTATTCAGGATTCCTCCCTGTGCTCCCAGATCACGTGGTCTGGAGGCTGGGGAGGGTGGAAGGCAGATAAGTAATGAGAGACTAGCTGAAAGTACCAGGTACATAGTAGGTGCTCAAGGAGTCTGTGTCCTCAACACTCTCCTCAGTCTTCAGTTTCCCCATCTTTTAATTCAGAGGTTTGGCAGGTCTTCTCCAAGAGCCCATTGAGTCAGCAGATGCCTCTAGAAGAGTATCCTCTCACTAGCCGTCACCCTGAGGCGCCACCTGTGTTCTTAGGGCCCCTATCCAAGCCTTTTACCTACCCGCAAAGGCTCCAGAATCTGAGATCAGCTAGAAGAGCTGCTCCCGGCAGTGGGGCCTCTAGCCCATCTTGCCGTTGCCATGACAACAATGCCAGCATCAATCTTCTTCAAGCCCCTCTTTCCAGCTCTGCCTCTCTCCCTCTCCTGTCATGTCTGCGCCCGCCGAGCGCCCCTGCGGTAGGATTCAAGGCGAGGGGCCAAGGCCACGTGTGCACGCAGGAATGGGGCAGGCGGGAGGAGACCAGGTTCGGGGCTGAGGTGAATCGGACTGAGAGGTTGCGGAGCCAACCCCAGCTCCCCTTCTCTCCCTTCTTCTTTCTGATCACATAATTCATATCAGGTATTGTGCCAAGCGTTTTGAATTTATTATCCCCATTAAAGTTCAGTTTAGCTACCTCCTATAGAAAGTTCCTGTGATTGTCACCCGACTACCACCACCACTGTCAGAGTTAATACTTCCCACACTTCCTCCTGCCTCCTGCAAGTCATAGTAATTGTCATGCATCTTTTTTCAGATTAACATATTGATTCTCATAATGGCAGTATGAGGTCAGCTGTTTATTATCCCCGTTTATCAGGTGGATAAACTAAGGCTCGTGGAGGTTAAGCAATCTACTCACAAACAACTGGCCCAGCCACCACTTAAATTCACCTTAGCTTGGTTGCAAAACCCTAGTCTTTGTACTGCGCCAGGAAGCCTCACGGGCAAACTTGGCTGAGTGAGCCCGTATTTACATGTTTAGCTGCTGATTGGCTCTGTGAGTTTGGTGAACAACTCGTGTGCCCGAGAACATGGACTAGACAAGAACAGACCAGTCAACTTCACCTGTGACCTCCGGATGCTCCCTTGACCCTAGCCCACCACCCGGGAAGGCAGGCGAAGGTCTCTGGAAAGAAAAAAGTGCATCAGGGAGACCACCATCAGCTCCGAGGCCTGTGAAAGCCTCCACAAAGAAGTAGCGTGCAATGCCACACTTGCAGAAAACCACTGCAAAGGTCTAGGCTGAGCTACAGAAGCTGCCAACCACCCCACACACACACACACACACTCACACATATACACCCTGATTTTCACAGCCAGTCCAATGCTTATGGCTCCTCTCCCTACACACTCATCACACGGACTGGAAGATTGAGATTCAGATCAGGGTGAAAACAAATCTAAGATCACCCATGATTAGTAAGAGAAAGAACCATAACTTGAACTCAGCCTGCCTGACCCTTAGCCTGGGATTCTTTCTTCTAGTCCCCCGTTAGTGCAGCCAACCAGAAGGCCAGACCTTTAGGCCTGGTTCTCATCCCATCCGGGACTTTAGTAGAAAAGAACATGTGGTGTTTGGCTAGGGGCTATGCTAAGGTTCGGTGTACATGACCTCAGTTTTCAACACACTACACAATAGACACGATTACCAAACCCATTTCTCAGGTGAAGAAGCAGGTGTTTGTGTTAGTTTCCTATTGCTGCTATGACGAATTTCCACTTACACATGGCTTGAAACAACGCAAGCTTGGTTTATTACAGTTGCGGAGGTCAGAAGTGTCCCGCTAGGCTAAAATGAACGTGCGAGTCGGGCTGTGTTCCACCTGGAGACTCTAGGGGATAATTAGTTTTCTTGCCCTTGATACCTTCCAGAGGCTGCCTGGGTTTTCGATCCCTTCCTTCATCTCCAAAGCCAGTTTTTCTCAAACTGGTTCTCTCCCTTCTACTTTTAAGGACTTGAGGGATTACTTTGGGCCCACCCATATAATCCAGAGTTATCTCCTCATTTTCAAGTCAGTGAATTTGCAGACTTAACACCTTTGCCATGTAACCTAACACAGTCCCAGGTTCACCAGGAGGTGTAAATAAGTTTCCCATCCTGGACGAAGGTCAGCGATGGTGGAGGTCATGAAGCCAGGCATCCACACCAATAATCAGAAACAGGAGGAGGTTTGGGGTAAAAGGCTGCTCCTCTTGTGTGCCAAAGGCTAAGTAGATGCAAGCAAGACTGCCCCCCCGCCCCATTCTCAAACTGGCCCAGGACAGTGGTTATCCACTGAGAGTGATTCTGTCCCTCCTGCCCCTGCCCACCCAGTAGTTACTTTTGGTTGTCACCAGTTTACGACATTGATCCTGTCGCCTTCGGGGAAAAGGCCAGGGACGCTAGTCAACATCCCACAGTGCACACCACCGCCCCCACCACAAGAATTATCCAGCCCAATACGTCAGTCGTGGGAAGGCCTGGTCTGGAGCGAGGCCCTTCATTGGTATGTTTGGGAAGCTCCTCAGGTGATTCTGATGAGAGCCTCTGGGTTAATCAAATGCTCGGCCATTAGCCTTGGGATATTAGTGTGTTTTAGATGAAGCCTCCATAATCAGCCAGCTGTTGTTAAAGCATCAATACCTGTGGCCAAATTAAACCCAAAATTAAGAGCACGTCAACCATTGACTTATCCATTCCTGCCAGGGCAACAACCACCCAGTTTTTCTCAGATGATTGGAGTTCCCAGCATATAAGACTCTTCTGTTTTAAACCCGAGACAGCCGGTACAACGTGCCAAGCCGATGCACACGTTTTATCCACGTTGGCTCATGTAACGCTCAGAACCCTAAGAGAGAGATGTTATGATCAGCTCACAGTAGCCCAAAGGTTAAATTACTTGACCACAGTCGTCCCTCATATAGTCAAGTGTTAGAGTCAGGACTTGAACTCAGGTCTCCTAACTCCATAATCCTCACTGCTACATCACACTGGCTCCTTCAGTGAGTGACTTGGCACCTAGCACGGGGACTCCGGGAGGCTAAATCCCCATCAGTCAGGAATGTCACTTCCAGGCTCTGCAGCATCTTGGTTATTTCCATTGATCCCATCTCACAGCCTTTTATTTCCAGGTTAGGGACCAGTCAGGTAACAAGAAAAGAATGCGAGCCCAGAAGATGACCGTCAGGCAAAGTGAACAAAGGCAGCTCAGAGTTCCTGCAATGCTGTGGACTTGCAGGTGAATGGGAGAGCAATGAAAACCGTCCGGGGGCTCCATTCTGGTTTCTCTGCGTCTCATGTCGGTATGTTCTATTGCACTGATGATGACCTCCATGGTGCAGAGAAGGAAACTGAGGCCAGAGAGGTGATCATCAGGCCATCTTCCTGATAGATGGTAACTCTGGTGTTAGAACCCATGTCTGTTTCCCCTAGCGCCCATGCGTTTAGCATCTTATTCCACTTCGTGTGAGGAAGCCTGACTTCCTGTTGATTTAACAGCCCAACATAGGCAGTGTGCCCCTAACAAACCCCAGAAGATTGTCTTCAGGGAGGTGTTCGTGTTGTACAAACTGCATTACACATGTCCTGAGCGTTGCAGCACACTTACAAATATTGAGGAGCCCATTAAAGAATTCCAGGGGAGCCGGCCGTCTTTACATGGAGTGGCTACTGAGTTCAGCATGGCTGGTGAGATGGCAGACCACAGGGTGCCCTGGAGCTCCCCAAGGCCATGGGATTCACCTGCATGCCCGCACCCACTGTCTTCTGCAGACCTCACCCCCCACCCCACGCCCACCCAGGTGCAAACCCTGCAGTGCCCTGTGCATTTCTATGAAATAATATTTTATTAAATAAACAAAGTGGAGCTGTTCCTGTAGATTTATGGACAGTTCCTCAAGTCTCACTTGTTCGACCCACTGCGGATTTACAACCCTGCATTAACCTCGTGAGTGCTCATAACATTTACTAAGATAACGTTGGCAGGAGGGAGAAGGGCTTTTTATGGCCCAGTAATAATTACAAAATGCAGAGAGTGCTCAGGAACCTGTTTATTAGTTATGCTGGGTGCGTGGTCAGCAGCGGGACGGCACATTCTAAGATCAGTCCCTGGCGAGCTGGTTTTCCCGTTGTGGCGTGTTTGGAGCCTGGCTCCTACTTTTAGAGAATGCATCAGCCCCAAGGTCAGACAGCAACCTCAGAAAGTGCAGAAGGAGCGGCTGCCCAGGTGGCCCTCAATTTAAACTTACCTCCTTCCCCCCAGATAATGGACCCCAAGTGCATCCTGAGCCTGGAAGCGGGTGCTGGCCCTGGAGAGAAGTCAGCGGCCTGGGGTGCGACACCTCTTCCCCATCAAGTGATTGGTTCTTCCAGCTCTTTCTGGCATCATGGGAGAAATGTACCCATTTAAGCATCCAGTACACGATGGGATTGGATGCTGAAGAGGAATTGGATGAGAGAAGGGTCTTGCAAAATAACCTGGAAATAGGAGGGGAATAAACACAAGAGGAGTAGTAATAATAACACCGCAACCATCTGATTGCATGTAAGAACAAAGGGAGAGGGGAATAAAACAACCAATTAAACTTGACCTTCAGGGGCATGGCTAGGCACTGAGCTGTCCAAATGGGTGCTGTCACACAGACGGCTTTAGGCCAGCGGATGGGACTGTCCCTGCCAAGGGCTGCTCCGTTGGTATGACCTGGCTCCCTGTTCAAAGGACAGTTCCCAAACCAGCGGCAACTGCCTCACCTACGAGCTGACTGGAAATGCAGATCTCAGTCCCCACCCCCTGCACTCGCTGAATCAGAGACCACACCCCAACATGAGCCCCCAGGATCCCTATAAATGTGCAGATCTGAGATGTGCTGCGACGTGGCATGCGAACCTCAGAGATGCCACCCCGTGCCAGAGTCGATGTCAAGAGCTGCCCGTGGGCTTTTCCATTTTACAGGGGAAGAAGCTGAGGCTCAGAGGGGTTTAGCCACCGCCTGAACTCACACAGCCAGAACTGGACACCAGCCTCCCACCCCAACCCCAGCATCTCAGTCACACTCAGCCACTGGTAGAGGGAGCACGGTGGCAGGTGCTTGCGGGCTGGAGCTGAAAATGAGAGCTGGAGGAGAGGGGTGCCCTGGGGGAAGGGGCTCCACGCCTAGTTGTCAATTAGTCACCCGGCCTACTGCAGCTGACAGAGTGGGGCCGTCTCACCGCCACCCCCTCTGCCACCCCTGCCCTCTCTCCCTTCCCCTTCCAGAGCCTCCTTGAGATCTGAAGCTCAAACAAGAGGGTATGAATAATGTAGCACGGTTTCTCCTCTCGTCTTCCCCAATCCTCAGAGGGTGAGCAAGGCTTCTTGTCTGCCTCATTAGTGGCCGTTCAACCATTTGATTTCCGTAACAATGAGTGTGCCTTCCTCGGAATTTTCATACCTATTTGCGTCACTGGAGTCAACACTGAATTTTTGAATCCACATGAAATTTTAATGGGGCCATCTGCATACTGTACACTCTCTCCTCCATGCCTGCTGCCCTGGCCCCAGTCCCTACAGGGAAAGAGAGGGGCTGAAGACAGCCCAGTCACAGAGAAGTGGGGAGGAACCTAGAGGGCTCCCAGCATGGACCCCAGTTGGGTAGGAGGCCACAGGGAGGTTCAAAAGGGTCCTTCCAGCTAAGCTCTCTGCACCCAAGGTGAGCAACCTCCAACTTCAGGTTAAAAGTTAAGAAGCCTGTAAGCTTCACCATTCCAAGGCTGTGTGACCCTACAGTATGGTGCTTTACCACTCTGAGCCTCAGTTTGCTCACCTGTAAAATGGGGATTATAATAGAAGCTTGCTGCCAGAATTAAAGATAGACTCCTTAACCCAGTGCCTGGCACATGAGGAACACCCAATGCATAGCAGACATTATTATTATTAGTTTTCCTCCATTCTCCATCCCACAGACATGACTGGAATTTCGTAGCTTGCAAAACATGATCCTATTTGAGTTCTTCCATCCGCACTTTAAATTTGGGAGCAGACAGAACTGAGTTGATTCCAGCTTCATGTCTCACAAACCGTGTAACTTAGAGGAAGTGACATCACCTCCCTGAACCTCAGTTTCCTCACCTGTGTAATGGGCTAAAAGCTAGCCCAGGTAACCCTCGCCGTGATTCACAGGGGCAGGTGTTATTCCTAAACACTCTCTGGGGGACCCAGAGAGCCGGTGCACCCTGGCCTGGGCCCCACAGCAGAGCCCAGAGGAGCCCAGATTGGCCAAGTCCATGGGACCCCAGCGGCCGAACCCTTTCTGCTAGGACCACAGCACCACCCCAGGGTGGGTGGGTGGCGGGATCGTCTGACAAACTGGCCCTACAGCCCCGGACCACCTTGCCAGAACCTGGGGTTCTGCTTCGAATTTCCAGCTGTCTTGCAAGTAACCCTGTATTTCCAAACCTCACTTTTTTCACCTATTAATGGGGGTGACAATTCCAACCTCTCAGAAACGTGATGACTACATGGCGCGGTGCATAGAAATGGGCTCTACAACACAGAAGAAGCCCTCAGAATTTTAGTGATGACCCAGAAGGAAAGGTGGGGGCCTAAAAGCCAGGGTGGGACTGGGGACTGCAAGGAGCAGCCAGGAGATCTTCAGGCCCTTTCATGCCACTAACCCCCTCCCTGTCAGGGGCCCAGTATGGGAATTTCCCCACCCCACCTGACACAGAGACTAGAGCGAAATCAAACGCAGCCCCTACCCCACCCCCTGCTGCCCGGTATTTCTCACCCGGTGTAATGAAATGGAAGGAATTTCTGCTGAGAATGGTGATTACTAACCTGCCAACATGAGTGAGAAAAATCAATTCAGAGAGTGCAGGAGGGTAGGAACTCGGCTGAGTGGGAAAGCATGGGAGAGGCCGAGAGTCAGGAGGAGAGAGAGAGAGAAAGAGAAGGAGAGAAAGAGAGGGAGATGGATCAACCTCAAGTTCTCTTTAGCGGGGGTGGGCTTCAAGGGGATTCATCCTCAATCCCTCTTGCCATCTCTCCCTTCAGTAGTTAGAAAAGAAGATTGAGGGTGGGCTCAGCAGGTGACCGTGTGCTTTGCGCAGACTCAGTAGGTGGGGATTAGAACCAAGGTTCAGCATCTCTCATAAGTTCCAGGTGTTGCTGATGCCATGGCTTTGGGGACCGGACTTGGCTGAAGATAGAGTCACCTTGTCGATTCATGAATCGATACCACAAATCTTTCCCAAGTGCCTACTGTATGCGTTTTTAAATGGAGAGCCTATCACCAAACACACAGTAGGTCTCCTTGAATGTTCCTTGGGCGAAGTTTTCAGTAATTGTTTCATGAGCTGTTCACATATCACAACATTAACCATTTTGAAGTGTGTAACTCAAGGGCATTTAGTAACTTCACCATGTTGTGTAACCGTCACTCCTAATTGCAGGACATTTTCGTCACCCCAAAGGAAACTCTCATCCATTAAGTAGTCACCCCCTTTTCCTCCTCTCTCCAGGCCCTCGCAACCACTAAGCCACTTCCTGCCTCTGTGGATTTACTTTTTCTGGATATGTCATATAAATGTGTGATGTTTTGTGTCTGGCTTCTTCCACTTAGCACCACGAATATTTATTAAGCATACACTATTCAAAGAGAAGAAATAACTCAAATAACAACTCAAATGTCCATCAATAAGTAAATGGAAAAACGAATGTGGTATATCCCTATAATGAAATATTATTCAGCCATAAAAAAGGAATGTACTGATACGTGCTATAATGCAGATGAACCTTGAAACTTTTGTACTGTATAATTAGTTCCTAAATGATGCTTCTTGCCGTCTATGGCTATAATTGCATTCCTGGATGACCCAACCCACTCCAAACAAATATTTGTTGAATGTCCACCATGAGCAGGACGCTGGATGCATCAAGGTGGAGGGTCAGTCAAACCAAGATTGGAATTTGGCTACTTACTGACCTGCCCCGTGACCTGAGGTGAATTCCCTTCCATTCTCCAAGCCTCAGATTTCTCAACTGCAGACTGGAATTCCAGATTTCTCCCTGGGTTGGCTCAAGACTTCTGTTAGGTTGGGCAAGAGCTCTGGGTCAGCTGCAGAACCAGACAAGTGTCAGTGACTGTCACTAGGTCAAACAATGGGAACCGCAGAACCTGCCACCAACCTTGGAGTTTGCGGGGCAGGACACAAATGGCGGCAGGAGAGTTCGCAGTGCCAGTGGAGCGGTGCTGGCAACAAGGAGGGATCACAGGAAGTGGCTGCTGTCACATTGGATCCAAGCTCCTGCCCATGGCCCAGCTGGTACATCTGATCCATCACTGCCCACCCCCCAGTCCTTGGCTGGACCCCAGCACTTATCCAGGCCAACTTTCTCATTTCATAGATAAAGAATCAGAGACCCAAGGAAGAAAAGCAATTTGCTCCAAGTCTAACAGAACTATTCTTTCATGTGCTATTGACTTTCAGTACGATGGCAGATTGAACTCACCCTTCTAATATATTTCCCCCCATAAAACCCAATAAAATTACAATGAAGGAATTTTTTAAAGGCTTAAACTTATAAGGACAGGGAGAATGGAGGAAAAATAACAGTCATATAGTTTGGAAATTAGAAAGCGGATGATAGTAACTGGCTTAGATCCAGGTCCAAGATAACATGAATGGACTCCCCAGACCTGCCCTCAATTGGCACCTTATCTTTTGGGGACAACAGAGAAGCAAAGCAAACAGGTCAACATGAAGGGTCCTTCAATAAAGGTGTATATATATATATATATATATATATATATATATATATATAAAGGAGGTTCCCCAAACAGCGAGCAATCAACTCTCTTAGGGGTGGGGTTGGTAGTTGGAGGGCTTAGGAGGACAAAGATTGGAAACAGCACAGGACTTTAAGCAAGTCACCAAAGGGTGACCAAGACAGGGGGGCGGGGCACTTCCAGATGTAGGAATAGCACACAGGCCAAGAGTGAGCATGTGAAACGATCAGAACATTGGAACCAATCAGAGAAGGTGCAGGTGGACACACCCTCAGGAACCACATCTTAGAAGCTGGAACTCAGGTGTCCCTGGGAACTACTGAAAGGTTTTGAATAGAAAGGGGCAAGGTTTCCAAAAGATCACTCTTCCAAGGTTGGAACCGAGGAGCCGTTGGAGTATCCTTTATGTCTCATTCCCTTTCCCCACCTTTCTTGCAGAAACTTTCATTGAACACCTACTGTGTGCACAGCCCCATGCCGAGTGCCTGGGACCAGGGGCCAGTGTCCACACATGAGGGAAAGGGGTTATCGGTCTGATTAGTTGTGAGCAACAGTCATTGGGCTCCGTCTACATCTGCCATCTCCTGTTTCTTGAAAAGACTTCCCACCAAGTGTCGAATGTGCACGTGCCGGCCAGCACACTCACATAAAAGTCTGTGAAAAAAAAATGGATTATATTTATTCTCTTAACCTCACCCCAACCCGGACATAAATCGTCTCTGTTTATAACACTTCTGGCATTTTGTGCATTTTGCCGAGTGACATAAAATGACAATAAATTTAGGCCCCACCAGCAGAAAAGTACCTAAGATGCCACATGTCACTAATATTGACAGGTTCTAAAAGTAAAACTTGGAAATGGTTCAGGCGACATAAATTAAAATAAAAATATATACTTTGTCCTTGAGAAAGAATCAGCTAAAATTAAACCTCAGTGTGGGCGGGATGTCCAGGAATATGAGAAAGAAATGTCAGGGATGCCTGGCTCAGAATGGGGTCGCAGACAAGGAGGTCACAAAGGACCTGAGAAAACCCCAGCCAGGTCTTTGATAGAAAAAAAAGGACTCAGTCCCATACTGTAGTCACTACTTTCACATGGCTATTCACATTTCAATTTAAAGTGATATTTAAATACAAGGCGACTTTCATTTAAATTGAAATACGATTCAAATTCATGCCCTGGCTGGGTGGCTCAGTTGGCTGGAGTATTGGTCTGTGCACTAAAATGTCACTGGTTCGATCCCTGGTCAGGGCACATACTTAGGTTACAGGTTTGAACCCTGGATAAGGCATGTCCCGAAATCAAGCGATCGATGTTTCTCTTTCACATAGATGTTTCTGTCTCTCTCACTCTCCCTTCCTCTCTCTCTAAAATCGATAGAGGCCTGTCCTTGGGTAAAAATATTTTTTAACTTAGTTCCTCAGTTGCCCTCGCCACATTTCAAGTGTGTGGTAGCCACTTCATGGCCCTTGTATTGGACAGCGGGTCTAGAACACCATCAGAGAGAGTCCTGTCGTAAAGCAAGAAACATGTCTGATGCTCTCCAGGGCAACTGTTATCTGTAAATTTCCTCCTTTCTTCTAATCTTCTGACCCACCTCCCCTTGATTTTTTCCTTTTCTTTTCTCTGTCTCTGGCAATATGCCTGCCTCTCCCCACCCCTCACTGCCTTTCTCTGCTTCTCTTCTATTTCCCTTCTCTTTCTCATATTTCTCCAAAACAAATAAATCAGATTCATAAGGTTCATCAGGATATGAGACAAGGAAGGGTCCAAGGTCCTGCCTGACCACCCACCGGCTGTGACTGCAGCAGCCTGTCTTCCCAGCCGCTAATTAGAGGGAAAATGATACCTACTGTGCATGGCTGTTGAATGCAATCACCAGTTTAGTGGCCACACAGTAGGTGCTCAGTAGAGGGGCTTTCTTCTCCTTGATCTCAAACCTTCAGAGGCTTGCAAGAATCTACCAGACCTATGTCAGCTCAGAATGCAAGGCTCCCACGCATTTCCAGTTTCACCTCTGGCCCCAACCAACTCAATCAACCCCCTTCCCACGTCCCAAATGTGCCAAGTACTTTCCGACCTCCCTGCCTCGGCACATGCTCTTGGTCCAGCCTGCGGCACCCTTTTCTCTTTGCTCCGCCTCTGATGACCCTATTCACAAGGGAGTGTCAAGCTCAAGCTCAGAGGCCACTACACCCTCCTGGTGATGTCTCCTCAACCACGTGACTCCTCACACAGGGAGGGTTGATGATCATGGGAAGAAAGAAGGTGGGTAGAGACCCCCAGATAAATGAAAGAGCTGAGCTCTGGCTGGTGGCACAGTGGATAAGGCCCCGGCCTGCAAACCCAAAGGTCGCTGGTTTGATTCCCAGCCAGGGCACCATAACCAGGTTGCAAGCCAGGTCTCCAGCCAGGTCTGTGGCTGGACTCAGGTGACAAGCAACCGTACATTGATGTCTCTCTCCCTCTCTGCCTCTCTCCCGTCCCTTCTCCCTGAAAATAATAAATTTAAAAATCTTTTTAAAAATAATAATAAATGAAAAAGCTGGACCGGCTCATTTGAGGAAAACTGGAATCTCTGGCTAAGATGACCCATTTCATCCATTCAATCAGCATTTATTAGGCGCCTACTGTTTACGTGCCCCTGCCCAGCTGGATAGAGAGATGTGCCAAGCAACCATCGTTTGCTGGAGAAGCCACTACCTGTTGGGGAAACAGACCTTCCCCCTGCGAGAGACCTACACGGTGTGATCAAGTCTGGGCACAGAAAGGCGATTTTTCGTCTCTCCCTGAGGAGGGCGCAGAAAATGCCTCAAGAGCTGCCTTTGAAGCAAGGGACCAGGGGTTTGCTGCGAAGAGGCTGGACTTTGTGGGATGGACATTCCAAGACAGGTGACAGCAGGAGCAAAGGCCTGTGAAAGCAGGTCAAGCTCAGGAACCTCTGTCAAGTTCAGGGACTGAGCTGAGGTAGGAAGGGGGCGCAAGAGGGAAGATGGGACTTAATCCTGGGAAGTCACAGAAGAGTTTTAAGCAAGGGAGAGCTGTGAACGAGGGGCGCTGGAGAAATCTCTGATACACTGGGGAGGCGGACGGCGCAGGGCACGCGGGTGCAAGGGCGGGAGCTGGAGTCAGAAAGCCTGGAGGAAGGTGCCTAGGGCGGCCAATGCGGAGGTAGACCAGGGCAGGGCGGAGACGAGGGGGTCCCGTGTAGGGTCTGGTCCTGCCCCCTGGGGCGGCTGCTCCTCGCGCACCGAGGCACGTAACCGCCTCCCCTGCCAGCCAGCCCAGCAGCCTTCTGGCGGCACAATGTGTGAAGAACATTATGTAAATGGCTTTATGCAAATCCAGCCTCTCTCCCCGCTCGCTGGACTCCTGAACCCTAATTAACTTGCCGGAGCCTAATGTTCCCCTCTCCGCCAGCCCTGCCCCCCGCCCGCTCCGCCACCGAGAAATCCGTCTTCAGAGGCGAGCGGTCTAATCGCTCCCTCATTTGGATGTGTGGGCTGTCGCGCGCGCCGTTCGCGGCGGGAGCAGGCGGCATTGCAGCCAGCTGACACCTCTACTCCTGATACCGCTCCAAAATAAATGCCTCTCCCCCCACCCCTGCTCTTTTTCCCCTCCCCGGCTTCGAAAACCAGAAACAGCTCTGGGAGAAGTTGCTGCGATGTCTCATTATCTTCAAGTCTTTCTTTTATCACCTTGCCTCACCCTCCCGTCCCCTATCGCAAAGTGTGGGGCCCAATACTCTCTTTTGCCTCTCCTCTAAAAAATGCACTCAGAAAAGGATCCGGGAGGGGTGGTTGTTTTTTTAAATCACACCAGCAAGGCTGTAATCTGCTTCTGTGTGGTGCAAGGCACTGTTTATGAGCTTACTCCTCAGCACAGGTCTTTGACCAACGGAAGACCTCGGAGGCATCTCCGCCGGCCTCCTTGATTTGAAAGACAGTGAACCCAGATTCAGTGAGTACCAATGACCTGTCCAGGGTCATACAGCGGAGGGGGGCTCGGATCCAGCCTCCCTGCCCTGGCACCGGCACCCTCCCTCTCCCCCCGCCCAACCTCCCCGTGTCCCAGACAGCCCAGCCCCAAGGAGGCTTTCGTGACAGTTTTGTGCATGCTCGCTTTCAAGTGCACAACAAAGCAAAATAAAGGCTTTTCCAGGAAACAGGAAGAATCGTGTTGTCAGCCGGTTCCTGCTGCTACAGCAAATCCCCTGGATGCAGCTCCAAAGGCAGAAGTGGGTGGAGGCGCAGGGGGGGCCTCTGGATCTCTGGAGGGCAGAGCCCAGTGCTCAAGGCTCCGTGTTGCAAAGGGGTTTTTGTTCAAGGCTCCGTGTTGTAAAGGGGTTTTTGAAAGATGCCGCGTACCAGGCATTTACCCGAGTTTGGTCTGACAATACAGAAGGGGAACAGCAGGGTAGGGTGACCGCTCATTCATTCATTCACCTCTTCATCGTTTCTTCAGGAGATATTGAGGGCCAGTAGTGGATTCCTAAAAAGAAACATTTCTGCCTGCAGAGCCTGGTAACCCACTTGTCACCCGATAAAGGAGACCAAGATCACCATATGCGAACAGCCGTCTGACACCACGTCTTTTCCTGCTGGCCCAGTGTCCCTCCCTCTATCCCCAGCATCTGTGCACATGAATTTAAAAAGGGTCCACATTTGGAAGTCCCCGAAATCATCCTGCCTGTTCATTTTTGTTTCTGAAAAGTAGTGGTGTCTGCTTGTGCTTAATCCCAAGAGGCAGTTGATCACAAAGAAAGAATTTGAAGTCCCACATACAGGCTTCAGATCCTACGACCCTGAGCCAGCCTTTATTTTCTCATCTGTTAAAGGGGCATCATAACAGTCCCCACCTCACAGGTTGAAGTCATGAAATGACCAAATAGGTAAATGGAGAAACTATCACCTTCGCCCTGAGGCAGAAGCCTGTCAATGTACCCTCTATTGAAGCCATTATTAGCTTCTGCTTGGTGGTTCAAAAACAAAGGTAGGAAAGCAGAATTCTTTCAAGCATGTCACGATGAGAATTCAGTTACATCAGATTTGCCATTGAAGAAAGTTTCAGGGAACACTTTGGTCTAGTTACTTCATCTTTGTCGAGCTCAAATTTTCTCAGCTGTAAAGTGGAAATAATAAAATTAGCTACCTGGTCAGAGAATGAGACCTAGATATACTGAATGATACACAGTGACAGGGGATTTCTTTAATCAATGCATTAAAAATCACTTCCTCAAGTTGTCCATTAAGAAAAGGGCTCTCCCCCAAAACTTATGCAGGGTGATTTAAATATAACCAATAAATATTGGATTATGATCTGATTTCTATTTGGAAGGAAAACACAATAAAAGTGTTTTAAAGGTTGTGGAAATGAAGAGAGTTTGCTTATTCCAAAGAAGACAAATCACTATCTCTAAACATACCTGTTTAGAGATATTCAGACCTGGATTTGTAGCAGGGCTTATGTCCCAAGATTCCAAACTCTCATCTTAAACAGATAGAAGGTATGGTCCAAAAGTTGTTCTTCGTGATATATTCAATGACAAATGCTAGGATATGCTTTTTAATTTTTATAGAGTTTTCCCACAATGTCTTCCCACCCCTTTTACTTTGGAATTTCTTCTAGGGGCAATGGAATGTCGTTACTGATATTACTACAGTTCAAATTCATGGCCAGCAATCAGTCTTACTCAGAGGCATTCTTAGTCCTGTATTGCAAAAAGACCTCATTTATCATGCCATCCCTTATTAATTGATAGCAGTGGCCTGTAGAACTGTGTTAAGAAAGATTCTCATGTCATGTTTAAGCTAGGTGATGGCCAGTGCGTGGATGCCAATTGGTCAACACATCCTATCAACTCAACTACAAAAATATTTCAAGTGCAACCATCTCTCCCCTTCTCCACCATGACTTCCTGGTCTAAGCCACCTTCCTTTCACATCTGGAGGGAAAGAAAGCCTTCCCTCTTACCTCCCTGCTTCCACTCTGCCCCTGCAGCCTATTCTCCAGACAGCAGCCGGAACAATCATTTTCTTTTTTATTTGTAAGGGTGTTAAACCATTTTTATTGTTGTTTTATTACAGTTATCCTAGTTTTCCCCCTTTGCCCATCCCAACCCTGCTCCCACAGTCAATCCCCACACTGTTGTCCATGTTCGTGGGTCATTCATACATGTTCTTTGTCCAGCCCCTGCCCCTTCTTTCCACACTCATCTCCCCTCCCCTCTGGTCACTGTCAGTCTGTTCCGTTTCCATGCCTATGGTTCTATTTTGTTCATTAGTTTATTTTGTTCATTAGAGTCCTCTTATAGATTAAATCATATGGTATTTGTCTCACCGACTGGCTTACTTTACTTAGCATAGATGCAGAGAAAAGGGAACCTTAGTGCGCTGTTGGTGGGAATGCAGACTGGTGCAGCTACCGTGAAAAACAGCATGGACTTTTCTCAAAAAATTAAACATGTAATGGCCTTTTGACCCAGGGATTGCACTGCTGGGAATATACCCTAAGAATCCCAAATCACCAGTTCAAAAGAACTTACACACCCCTATGTTCATAGCAGCGCTATTTATACTAGCCAAGTGCTGGAAACAGCCGAAGTGCCCATTAGTGGATGAATGGATCAAAAAAACATGGTACATTTACCCTCTGTTGAAGCTGTCATCAATTTCTGACGGTGGTTGAAATGCCACCTCCTCAGGGAAGTCTTCCCTGACTACCCTATTTTGTGAACCTTACTAGTCTCTCAACTTCTGCCAGCCTCGCTCTCAACTCTTATCAGCCTCCTACCCAATCCCTACCAGCATTCTTCCCACCTCTTACTATTATCTCTCACCCCTCTACCAGCTTCCCTCCCAAACTCCACCTGCTTTTCCCAACCACCACTAGAAAAAGGCCTCATCTGTCTCGTCCCCTCTCTGCTCTGTGAGAGCAAGGACATTTGCTTCATTGCTAACCACTGTATCCTCAGTACCCTGCACATAGTAGGTACTCAATAAACACATGTTGCATGAATGATTCTCTAATGGTTGGACTTATTCCCAATAAAATTCTGAACTAAAAACTCTGAGGTAATCCACCCGCAGGAGAGCAGGATGGATTCTGGGCCCCTCATCTGTGGTTGACTCCCCTGAAAGAACCTGCACTGAGGGTTTGCCTATGAGAGTGGTGCATGGAGTCATGTCTGTCCATTTGGCTGTGCCATCAGGGACACCCCAGTGACTTCCATAGTGTCCCCTCACCCATAAATATCCCCCTTGGTGTCAGCTGACTCCTGAGATCTCACCAGAAAAAAATTCTGTCAACAAACTCCAATAAATTGCTAAAGGCCCAAGCAGACTGGGCCAATTTACTGTAGGTTTTGACTTTAATAATGTTTTGTCTTCAATTTGACCCTAATTATAAATCATTTGCAACTGTACTTTAAACCATAAGCAAATCTTCCATGGCATTCTTATTATCTACTTAATATCGTGGCAAGAAAGATTTACAGAATCGTGTTCTGGGAATTAAGCAAACGAGGAAACTTTTAGGTGAGGGTGAAACACGTGAAAATTATAGTTTTGTCATAAAACGTTGATTGATCAATGATTATTGTAAAACTGTGGTAACTGCTAGCGTCAACATAAATCTGTAATTGGCTGGATTTATTCTGTTTCAAAATACTATATTTCCTACAGTTTTGACCATCGTGTTAATCTGCATCTGTCAGATTTACTGTGGTTTTAACCTAATCGACTTCATTTAGCTTATGCATATATGTATGTGCGAGTGTGTATGATGTGTGTGTGTGTACATGTTCTAGACGAATAGATAGATACATACATGGACAGACAGATGAATTGCTCCAGTGGCTCTTAATTTTCAGTGGTTTGTGCATTTCTTCAAATATAATTTTTGAAATATGTGAAGAAAACAACTCTACTATATGAAGCCAATTGTGCTGCAGAAATGGGTTGAAAGCAGTTTCTATAGTTGCTCCTCTGTGGGGCAACCACACAGGGTAATAATACTGCCTCTTAAGAGATAGGAGGATGGCAAAAATGTCATGAGTCAAGTTCAAATCTTGACTCTGCCATTCATAGGCTGTATCGCACTGAGGAACCTACTCCAATGCTCTTAGCCTCAGTCTCCTCTTCTGTAAAATGGGCATAATTATTCCTAGTTCAGAGGCTACTGTGAGGCTTGAATAAAATAACCAGTTTGAGTGGTTAGCCTGGGGCTTGGCACTCAGGGGAAGCTCAGTGCCTGTTGTGGGTGTCCCTACTTTCCCTTCCCATTCAGGGGATGGACCTGGGAGGCAGGGCAGGGGCAGCACACCCTGGAGAGAGGTCAGAACTGCATTCTATCTGCTAGAGGGACCATCTTAATGAGAGCTTGTCCTGGCACCTGGGGGAACCAGACCAGACACCAGAATCATCTTCTATCCCAACAGGACCAGGGAGATCACGGGTCCTGATCAAAGCCACACAGGAGCAGACAACCACATGATAATAAAAATATAAAATAAGTAAGAACTAGTCACACCCGTTCTCTACTAAGCACCTCCCCTGGGTCAGGTTCTATGCTCAGCTCCTTCTAGGCTTCATTTTGCTGAAGTCCAGCCATGGCTACCACCTTATCAGCTTTGACATGAGAAAGTTCAGATCTCAGAAATGGGGCTTGCCCAAGTCACACAGCTACCGGCTGGCAGAACCAAGACTCCAAACCTCATTGCTAACCACTGCATCCTCAGTACTTTGCACGTAGTAGGTACTCAAAACCCATGTTGCATGAATGATTGTCTAACGGTTGGGCATATTCCCAATACATTTGTCAACTAAAAACTCTGAGGCGATCAACCCACAGCAGGGTGGATTCTGGGTCCTGCTCATGAATGAATGAATGAATACACACCCATTCATATACACACACATACATACACCCACCATCAGAAGCGCTGAGTTTTGCTGCTCCAAGGATCTCTGGGCCTGTATGTCCCTTTAGCAGTGACCCTCTCTTCTGGACTCTGTTGCATCTTGAGCTGATGGCTCTTTGCCAAGGTTAACCCAAGGTCAAGACAAGCCAGATACAGCCATTTCGGTCTCTTCTTCCCTAATTGCTGAGGACAGAGCTGAGTAGTGGTTTCAGGTTGAAACCTACCCTTCTCTTCCGGCAGAGTTTTGCATTTCGATTGAAATGCTCTTTCTTTCCCTCAATTCCCACCATGTCTCCAGTGAAGGAATATTTTCTGAAGACCTATTCTGAGTCACTGATTCACACTCTCTGTTCTCATGTCATCCAGGGTCAAGAGAGTCAACCGTGGCTAAATGAACCCAGACATTCGATTTCACCAAAAAGTAAACACTCCAAGCCGTGAAAAAAAAAAATAATTGTTGGTTTCAAATATAACTTTCATGTTCAATCTCCTCTCCTCCGTTCTCCCCCCACCACTCACCATCTCCCTCCCTCCTTTCTTTTCCACCTTAATCTCTCTTCCTCTTATCTCCTTCCCTTCTTTCTTTCCTTCAATCTTCTCTCCCTCCTTCTTTTAACCTCTGCTTCTTTCTCTCATTTCCTTCTCCCTCCACCTTCTCTGTCCTCCTTCCTCTCTTTCTTCTCTCTTCCTTTCCTCTCTTCTGTTATAACCGTATACCCAGGATTTTGTCTTTATGGGGTAAGGGGAGGCCGCAGGGCAGGAGCTGGCAGCTGACTACAGAGGAGGCGTTGAGTCGCTACCCCCAGTTCCCAGCAGGAGTGGGCTCCCCGCCATGCAGGGCTGCTGGGAGCCGCACCAGGGTCAGCCAGCAGGTGGAAGGAGGACCGGAAAAGCTCACCTCCCAGCCTTGATTGTGGTTTTTGCAGGAAGGACCTGCCGGGGCAGGGTAAGCCAGTTTGGGACCCACTAGCTTGAATACTTTCAAGCGGACTCTGGGCTGCATAGGGTGGGCTCCCCCTGTCCCCTGGCCCTGGGGTCATTCAGGCAGGGACACAGTGTCCTGGTAACAGGAGGGGGTGGGGGGGTGGACTCCAGTTGGCCAGATTGTATTTCCAATGTGCTCTGGAAGGGGAGCTGTTGGCTATCTCAGAAACTAGGCAACCTCCCTGGGTCTGCAAGGCCCCAAGATGTCAAACCATCATAAAATACAGAAAATTTCAAAAAGAAATAAACATAATGAATACCGCTTCCTTGTTCTCTTTCTCTCCCCTCTCCACCTGTGAAGAACACATCACCAAGATCCAGGGGAGTGGTAATAAAGGGCTGGGCTGGGTGGTTGAGGAGAACCAGGAGAGGAACAGGCCGTTTTGAGAATTACTGGGGAGGTGGAACCCTCGTTTTCAGAGATGGGCTGTGGCTTCTGCCCGCAGAGGAGAAACCTCCACTTAACTCCACCAGGCTCTGCACTTCACCTCTCAGAAGCAGTCCCTCGTTCTGACGGCAGTGGCCGCCTTGTCCTTGCCCTGTCACCCTCCCGTGGGTTGGTTGTTTTGCCCAGGCCTGGAATTACTCAAATACCCTTAAATACATGGCTGTAAATGAGGACACTGGGAAAAAAAAAAAAAAAAAAAGCAATAATTGTGACAGTAACTCACAGGGCCAGGCCTGACACGTCTCTAATTGCCTGCTAAAATTGTCGCTGTCTCCTAAAGTGCAAATTATCACCCGAAATGACAAGAATAATGAATGAGTAACTCTGATGTAATGCAACAATTAGTCCTCAAAGACACTGTCTAATATGGTAATTCAGAACACCCACTCCTTGTTATTAAGTGCCTGATAATTATTTAATTATCTATCTGCCAGCATGATTTACTTGGTTTATTTAGCTGCAGATGTGGGCAGGAGCATTTGGGTTTAAGGTCAGACCGAGCAGGCCCCTCTGTTGGCCGCCACGTCGGTTTGCTTGGGTGCTGGGGCCTGCCATCTGTCTGCCGTCCCTAATTGGCTCTGGCAGGCCCGACCCAGAGTCAGAAAACCCTTCCCTCTCTACCCTCGGCCCTGACCTGGGTCACCCAAGGACCATGCAGGCCAGAGCTGAGGGTGCCTGCTTTCCCCTGGCCCATTTGGACCCCCCACAAGTGATCAGAGAATCTGGGGGGAATGGCTGCCCCACCAAGATCAATGAGAGTGTTTACTCCATGCTGGCTCAGTGCCATGTCTTGCCCCAAGTGTTAGCCCGTTTAACCCTCTCCGTCATGCCAGAAGGTACAGTAATTGGTATTGGCATCTGTCAGAGGAGGGAACTGAGGCTCAGAGAGGTAAGGTCACTTGTCACAGGTCCCACAGTGAGCGAGTGGTGGAGCTGCGAAGCTCTCCGGGACCCTGGTGGCTACAAGAGTGCAGCTGGCCCCAGAGTATGGGTCACAGATTATTCCAGAACCAGTGCATTACCAGAAGAGTCTGGGCCAAAACTCAGAAGGGCCAGGGTCAGGGTCTCCAAATCACAAAATGACTGACAAGGGGAGAAGAGACAGTATTTCATCAGAGCCAAGGAGTAGCGGCTACTACAAAGAGGTGAACGTGGCACCTAAAATGGGACCGCTTACTAGCTGAACGTGCTTGGGCAAGTTACTAAACCTCTCAAAGCCTTCGTTTCCTCATCTGTAAAATGGGTATGACCAAAATGTCGCTCCCTGACCCCCCTGTCAAAAGTACCCCTGGCCATGAGACACTCTCTTCAGCACCCTGTTGCTTTTCTTTAATAAATACATCAGTATCTAAAATTATCTTATATTTCTTTAATTGCCTTTACACACACACACAGAATATAAGCTCCCAGAGGGCAGGGGCCTTGTCTGTCTTATGCACCCATCGTCCTCCCTGCATCTAGCACAATGCTATGCACACTGTGTGTAACAGCACATCATAGGCTGCAGTAAATACCTGCTGAGTGAGTGAATGAATGAGGGAATGCCTGCATGGTCAGAAGCCAGCTCCCAGACAAGCCTCGCCCTTCCCGGGGCCTTTCTAGCTTCTCTCCCCTCCACTCTCTGCCCAGTCATCTACTCTAATGACATCAGGACGTCACACCCACGCGTCTCCAGCATTAAAAAGGCCACGATGGCCACCGCAGCTGTGACTCTGCGACAACCTCGCTGTGGTGCTCCGACCAAAAGGCCCCACGATTCCGCCAACTTCCCGAGCTCACACATCAGAAGGAGAGGTGACTGGCCCAGGCCATCGACAGCTCAACCGTGACCGTGGTTCTCTCCCATCTTTATTTCCTTGAGCCGCCCCTTTCTGAGCACATGGCCCAGCTGCCGCCCTCATTGCCCGAGACCTTCGGTCTGCTGCAGCTCTTCCAGCCAAGAGCAGGGCAGGCTGTGCTCACTCTGGCTGGGAACAGCTTGCAGGGACAACTGACAGCAGTCAAAGGGCGCATGACCCAGCTCCCTCCCGTGGAGGGGTGAGTGCCATGCTGTCTCCCCACTGTTTCTCAATGGGATGAAGGCCCAACTTTTCAGGCAGGAGATGCGATTGGTGTCCCACCCAGGTCCCTCTGAACGTGCAACGCACCCAGCCCCAGACATGGTGAAGATTGGCTGCGCACAGGGCTCACAAGCTGTACCCTGCAGCTCAGAATGGCCCTCAGCTAACTCCAGCTAAGGCGTTACCTGGAAATACCCACAAGGGTACACTCTCCCCACCCCTCTCCAGTTGGCCCACAGCTCTAGCTGAGAAAACAAGACTATAAAAGGCTAGCCTCCTTGCTGCAAGGCAGGGCAACTCTGGGATGCTGTTTACAACCCAGAGCTCCATGGGAGTCCGCTGGAGGCTGAACTTCCCCTGAACCCGCATCTTTCCCTAGGTCTCAGAGGTCAGATTACCTCTGTCTTGCTCAGGTAGCACAATATTCGTTGAGTCAGTGAATGAATGAATACATACATACATACATACCTACGTACATAATCATATACACATGCATACATACACACATATGTAAATGATTGGATCAGAACCCCGTGATTCTCAAATCAGGACCGGAATGCCACTTTTTTGACCTGTTGACTTGGGCATTGAAGTGGTAGAAAGTCACAGAAGGGGTGGGGGGTGTCTAGGCTGGGAGTCAGAACACCGTAGCTCTAGTCTTTGAATTGCTGGGTTGGGTAACTTTGAACCGTATGCTCTGGGGCTCCTCACCCTGGTTCTCCACCTGTCCAATGAGCAAAAGAGCATTTTTCTCCCTGTTCCCCTCCAGTTCAAACAGCGTAAGGCGCAGCGTAAGTTTATGTATTATGATGTACTTTTAATATTTTATTTTGAAATCACTTTAGACGACCAGGAACTTGAAAAAGAATAGCACAGAGCTCCCCTAAGCCCTTCTCCGGGCTTGCGAGAACTTCGGCAGCAGGTGAAGCCCTCAGTGTGCGGGTCGGGCGGTGGTCCCGGGGGAGGCGTGGCCTGCGCCCCAGGAAGGAAGTCAGTTGAAGCGGATTGGGACAGCGAACTCACCTGGCGCAGCAGCCTGCAAAAACCCGGCGGCAGCAGACGCGACGTCAGGCAGACGACGTCCTCCCGCTGTCATCTCTCCCCGCGTGTGCGCTGCAGATCCGCGCTTTCTTTTATTTGTGGCCTATCACCTCCTATGCCACTGCAAACAAGAGACTTTATAAATATTTCAAGCACTAATAATTTGTGCTGTCCCTGCTTAGACTTTTAAATGAATCGAAGAGCATTTCTCTTCGAGGAACCTGCCAAACTGCAAGCGGATGAAAGAAATACAGCTAGCCCTTGTCTGAGATGGTACTTGATGTAGAGGTGGGACCAGCGGCTGTGGTCGCGGGGGTGGGGCGCCCGGCGTCTCTTCCAGGCACGTCTGCAACTCCAGCCTCTGCTCTGGGGAAGCTCTGCTTGGCGGTGGAAACGGAACGCTAGTCTAACCCCCTGGGTCCGCAGGGTGGGGAAGTCGGGGTCAAGAGCTGGTAATTCCATGGCTGGTGTTTAGTTTTGGAATCTGACATTCCTGGGTTCAAATCCCCGCTCGTCTACTCATTAGCTCCGTGGCCTTAGGCAAGTCGCTTCACCTGCTTTAGTCTTTATTTCTTTACCTGTAAGGTGGATATTGTAAGAATTAAAATAAATTATGTATGTGAAGTACACACAGAGCCTGGTTTATGCCAGGAGCTCAAGGCACAGTAGCTGGTATTTTCCCTTTGAGTAGTTCCAAGATTTATTTCCAATATTTAGAGTGGCTCAGACACAATAGGAGTTACTTTTTGGTTCGCATAAACCATCCAACAAGGTGCCAGGGATGGCAGTAGGGGGGAAATTCTGCTTTACCCAAATGGATGGAGGCCCTGTCATCGCTTCCAGTACTGACCTGGAACCCAATGCCAGGAGCCAGAGAGGGGAAGCCCGTGGAGGGAGACCCCCAAAAGGTGCTGCTATCCTGCTTGCAGCTCACAGTAAAAGAGGAGAAGTGGGGCATAAAGCACAAACTATATGATCCCTCAGCTGAGGAGCAGCCAAATATTTGGGACAACAAAGAAAGAGACTTTTCAGGAGGCAAGCCGGGTCCTGGCTCACTTGCCTGAAATCCTTCAAAGGTTTCTCATTGCTCTGAGGATGGAGAATGAGCTCCTCCCTCTGTAAAGGCCCACGTAGTCCAGTCCCTGCCAATCCTAAAGCAGCTGTATAATTTATCTTGCAAGCCAGGACACCTTGTGTGTGTGTGGGGGGGGGGGGGGGGGAGGTGCTACTAATAAACAACTCTGGATAACTGGGACTATCTGGGACAGACATGAATGTGTGGGTGCTGTGCACCATTGGTCCTGCCACAGGACCTTTGTACATGCTGTTCTCCCTATTCCCACTCACCTGACTATCTTGTCCCAGTGCTTAAGAATCACTTCCTCAGGGAAGCCCTTTCTGATCCACCAGTCTCTAGAGCCTGTTTCTTTCATTAGTGGCACTAATTTAAAATCCTAAACTTACTCTTAATTGTACATGTTATTATCCCTCTTTTTCTAATTGGACTGTAAGCTCCATGAAGGCAGAGACTGAATTGCTTTTGTTGACCCTTTACCTCAAATGCCTGGCACATAATGAGCACTCACTAAACATCGGAATACATGAATAATTGCTTTTTTCTACCTAGAGGGATCAAAATAGAAACCTTCTGATGTGAAGGACATTTTAGTGGGGTCTGAAAGAGTATGTTTAGAATGGAGCTACATAGAGAATGAGATGAACAGCATTCTAGTGTGGGGGTGCACAAGAACACAGGTAAGCTGGACCATTTTTAATGTATTCAGAGAATGGCCTAGAGAAACAAAGAGGTGGGAGAAATATGGAAGTGAACTCAGGGTAAAGGGGCCGGAACACCAAGAAGGAGATCCTGGACTGAATCCTACAGGCAGTAGGATTCATGCGGAAAAGAGGCCTAACCTCAGATGTGTTTGAGAATGATGTCCCTGAGGTACATGACAGCCTGCTTCATACACCAAGGCACCACTGGCCACTACAGCAATTGTAGTGGAACATAAATCTATTTTAAAGGCACTTTAAGACGTCACATCAGACGTCAGGAGAGTGGCTGGGGACTGGGCATGGAAGTGAGCAGAGCCTCATCCATGACCCCTGAGACACATGTGTTCCCTGCAGCATCAGCTGATATACTAAGGTCACCCAGCTGGGACCTGAGAGATGACCCCTAGTCTGGTGACCTCCTGTGATGTTACTCTGTCTCCTGGATAATAATACAGACCTGGGAGATGAGTGGACTGGCACTAGAGTGGCCATTCAGTGAGGATCTTATATAGGCCCTGGGTTTAGAAAGAGCCGGATTCTCCCTAAGTGATGATGGGCAGCTCCCACCATTCTGATGCACACCAAGGTAAGTAGCAGAGGAATTGTGCTTGCTGAACTGATGTCTCCCTAAAATTATAGTTTCCACTCCCCACGCATTTGCTGTGATCTTTATCCCATCCAAAACCCACATCGACCTTTCAGCTGGGCACTATCCTCATCTTTCATTTTCACAGTAAGGTAATTGATGATCAGAGAGGTTTAGCAACTTGTCTGGGGTCACACAGCTTATAAGTGACTCAACCAGGAATTGAGCAAGGTCTTACTCCAGAAAGCTTTCACACTGAACTAACCATGACACAAGAAAAATAGAGGAGATCTAAGTGGATTCTTCTTTTTCCATAGTCATGAGAAAGAAAGTAGGCAAGCACTTCCCTGTCTGAGAGGAGCTAAGGGAGTCCCCACTAGACTCAGGGGAAGGACACAGTGACTTCATGGGTCCTGCCCACTCCCTCAGGTTCTATTTTCAGGGCTGGTCTTGTCAGGACATATGAAGCATCACCCAGCTGGGCACGCTGTCCATCTGGCTGTCTGCACAATGTTATTTATAATGCCTAACCCACAGCCAGGCTGTAATGAGGAGGAACTCAGCCCTGGCTCTTTGGCGGCGGTGGGAGGCAATCGCCTTCAGAGCCAGCTGTCCTGGCAGCCCAGGTCGGCAAATGTCACTTCTGCATGAGGCCAGATCGGAGGCAGCTTGGCACCCAGAGAGAAGGTGGTGGCCAAACCGTTCAGACGGGGCCATTTGTGTGTCTGACAGCAGCAAGGACTTTTCCAGTAGTTATGATGAAACGTGTGCCTCTGAGTGGAACATGGAGCCAGGCACACGTGTTCTTCGTCACTCAAGGATGACGGACGTGGCTTTGAGAAGTGAGGGCTGACTTCTTGGCCTAGAACTCTTGTTGACCCATATGTGTGCATGCGTGTTATGTGTTGTCACTAGCTACAGAGTGACCCATGCAAATGGATCCACGAGATCCATTGTTCTCAAGCTTATTTTAACTAAGGAACCAGAGTAAAACACAAACGAATGGTGGCTGTTCACTAATGAGCAGGCCAATGAAATCAGGACAGAAAAGGACGTGATTCTATAAGGATTCTAGAAGGGGTCCTAGAAGGGATTCTCGGAGAGATCTTGAGTCCTTCTGGTCCATCAAGGCAGCTGTTCCCAAACTGCAAAGTGAAAGTACTGAAAAAGGAAACTTAGAAATAATTAGAGTAGATATTTATTCAATGTCAATTCTATGTCAGACACAGTTGTAAGTGCTCTCCAGGTATCAACTCAGTATCTATCCTCAAAAGATCCCTAGAGCTGGTGCTATAGTCCTCACTGCAGGCTCAAGGAAGAGGGTCCAGAAAGATGATGGGGGCTTGCCCAGGGGCATGGGACGAGTAAGTGGCGGAGCCCGAGTTCAAACCTAGGACCGTCTGTGAGTTCTGCTCAGCACCCTCCTCAGTAGGACCCCAAAGAGGTAAAACTCTACGGACCCGTGTCAAAATTGGAGCTTCTCAGATTTTTTTTCTTCTGGTCATTCATCCATTTAAACCACATTCCCTTAACACTCTTTCAAAGACACTGAGGGCAGACAGATAAGTTACACATGGTCCCTGCCCCTCTCCCAAGTGTTAACAATCTAGGGCGAACAAGACCGGTAAAAGTTTAAAATAAAATGTTGTGAGTATTTCGGGGGCTAGAAAGGGGAGGGAGATGAATGGGGGGAAGATTGTAATTTCTAAGTTTTCTCATACCTATACTAAATAGACTAGATTTCAAGGGTTCCTTCAAAACTAACTGTAAACAAATAGACATTTTATAGACATTATTCTGATAGAGTATACAAAGTGCCCTACCTCCCTTTAACAGAAGAATTGTTGACAGTTTATTAAATTGCATTAGACTGAATTCCATCGCATGGCTGCCACACCTTGTGTCGGAATTGTTTGACTCGAATTGACTTGCGTTGGATCGAGTTAGGTTATGTGAGCTGAGGGGTGGCCTGTGGTGTTGCATGGAATTATATAGGACTGTAATTTGTTGAGGTCGTTTGGGTTTGTGAAGTAAGATCAGGGTGAATTGGGCTGCATCGTGTTAGCGAAGTGGACTAAGCTGAGTCGTTATGTGGCTAACTTGGTGGGGCTGGTGTGGAGTATGTCAAGCTGAGGAAATTTCATAGGGTCCAGTTGGCGCGGCTCCGCATGGATGAAACAAATCTGGATCCACATATTTTTAGAAAGTGCTTCTGTGTGTGGAGCCTTTTCCTGCCCAACAAGAAGAACTGCTGTTAAAAGATCTATATTGAGGGCCCAAACTACCAGGGAGGGGGCAAGAAGAAAGTATTTTCAACCAGCGATCTCTCTCTTGTGGACGTATATGCAAAATTCCAAACAAAATTTTGCAACTAATGGTTGGTGATTAAAAAAAAAATGATGATACATCATGAGCAATTGATACATATTCCAAAAATATAACGGTGAAAATCAATTAGTGGAATTTTCCACTTACAAAAAAGAGAGAATAATTCTATGATCACCTCAATAAATACAGAATGTCATTTGACAAAACTCTATGTACATTTATGATAAAGCTTTAAACTAGGAATAGAAGGGATCTTCTTTAATCTGATTTTTTAAATGTAAATAGAGCAAATATTATTCTTAATGGTACAAAATAGGGACCTAGACAAGAAAGTCTGCTATCACCAATTCCAGTTAGCACTGTACTGGGGATCCAAGCAAGAGCAATGGGAAAGAAAAAGAAATGAAAAACTTAAAGATTGACAGTGAAGAAATAAAATTGTCTTTATCCACTGGTGACACAATTATGTGTATATATAAGATTCTAAAGACTCCATAATTATTAGTATTTCAATTTGACAATGTAACTGTATACAAGGGAAATATACAAAGATCAATTATATTTTCATATACCAGCAATGGACAAATAGGAATAAAATTTGAGAAAATTATGAAACTGTAAGAGTATAAAATTTTTCAAATACCTAGAAATAAATCTAATAAACAATGAGAAATTCCATCACACTAAAATCTACAAAACAGTATAAGAATTAGAGATGAGAAAATGGACTATTTCTTAAATTGTGGTAGAAAAACAGGGTATATACATGCGAAACAAACTAAATTAGATTCCTACCCGACCCATTACACAAAAATAACTTCTAGGTTGATAAAAGACCTAGCAAAGACAAATGAAACTTTTGAAATCATACAATAAATTATAGGAAGCTATCCTGTAACCTTAGGATGGCCTGCGTACGTTAACCACCCACAAAAGCACAAATTGTAAAAATCAAAGATCAGTAAGGGTGATTAAACTTCAAAACATCTACACAGCAAAAGGTACCTCATACAATATTGAAAAACAAGAGGTTTACTGGCAGAAAAAAAAATTTTCACTTCATATAATCACCATCTTAGTAATGAGAATATATTTTTAATTGGTTTCCAAAAAAAAGATAAACAGCACTATTGAGGGGAATGGCATAAGAAATGAATAGGTAATTCACAAAAGAGAGAAACAAATGGCCAATGAACATATGTAAAATACATACAATCTTGCTAGCAATCAGGAAAATGCAAATTAAACCCACAAAGAGATATCATTTCACACCCATCAGATTGGAAAATATTAAACCATCTGACAATGCCAATTGTTGGCAAAAACTCTCATCCACTGCTGGTGGGGGTGTAAATTTGTACAACCATTTTGGGGAGCTATTTGGCAATACCTAGCAGAGATTAAAATATGCACAACATGTACCTAGAAATTCTACTTCTAAGTATATACCTTAAACGCTCTTGCATATGTGCACCAGGAGACATCTCCAAAATTTGGAAGTAGCCTAGATGCCCATCAGAAGTCAGAAAAGAAAAAAGTTATGTTGGTTTATTCATACAATGAAACACCATATAGAAATGAAAATGAATGAATTGGCATTACATATATAAACATGTATAAGCCTTCAAAAACACATAAAATGTATTTAAAAATAAAAGTTGTGGAATGATACATATGGTGTAATAGGTGGGTATAAATCTAAAGATATGCAAAATAATACCATGTATTATTTATGGACACATATGTAGTAAAAATATTTTTAAAACATGATACACACCATTTCGGGGATGGGATTGTATTTCTAGATCAAGACGCAAATGAATAGGATTATGGGGGGAATGATCCAGACGGAGTCAACTGTTTTTGTATTATTTTATATCTTACAAGAAAAATGAGAGGTCCCAAACAAATATAGTGAAGTATCAAGATTAGGTACATTAGTATTTGTTATATTAGTCTAGCGGGATGCTGGTAAATGTTTAACAACTAGTTCTCCTTGGAGGAAACCCTGGTCTGTAGTGTTGGCCAGTTTTCATGGTATAAATTCTCCCACCACAGCCAATTTCAAGCTATCAAGGTGACTCCATTGATTACAGTGCTGGGAAGAGACGAACACAACAGGTTTTTAAGAGCCAGGGGAACTGGCTGCAATGTACCATTGTATTAACCTCTGCTGCTTTCTGTGTGAAATGGGGCAAAATAAAAGCAAACCACTAAGCAAAAATAAATTTTAAAGTACACGTGCACGCGGAAGGAAATCATAGTGCCGGTGTTCCCTGAAAGCAGGAGGGGCGGGCCCCGACCCTTCCTCTTCCCTCCCAGGAGCACCACACAGACCTGTCAACCACCGACCTAGGCCGTCTCTGATGTGCTAGGGCTGGCCCTGATGCTCTCAAGTGTTCTCATCTCCTTTGTTGACAGTGAGACTGCCTTGCCCAGCAAGCAAGCAAGCAAGCAGTTATCCAGAGAGGTGGCTGCACAGGGACCTGAAAGTTGCCCCTCAGGACTTGACACACAAGCATGCCTGTGACCTGGAGGAAATTACAGACCATATCCCAAAACCATTTGGATATAAATGGCCAAGACCACTGTACCCTCTCTGTGCCCAGACTCTCAGGGCATTAGACTGGCTCTCCACTGCAAGGTTCTAACCCTGGGCTGAACTGCTCAGGATAGCAGGAGACGTAGAAGAGAAAGTAATCATAAGGGCCATTTGGTCATCTCTTTTCCAATTGTGCTCTGTGGCACACCGGTGTTCCGGCAGGTGCCTTGGGCATCCCTGGGGTGCTGAGAGGTAGGATCAACACCCCCACTGCCTCTCCACCTCAGCAGCCTCCTCTTATCTGACGGGTGTAAGCCTTTCTCCCAATGATCCCACCTGAGCAACCTGTTCCTCTACTTCACCAACAGAAACAGTATGGAAGCCACTGGAGTGTGAATCAACTCTTCCGCAACACTTCTGCAGTTGTGGAAACAGGAGTCCCGAACAGGAAGGGATGTTCCCAAAGTCACATTAATGGCAAGACCAGAACTCAAGTCCGAGTCCTGATCTTGACCCAGCTCTTCCCATCCACCCCTCCCTTGGGCTCGAGTCACTCCGGCCTCCCCTAGGCCATCAGGCCCATCTCTCTTCCACCTCAGTGGCAAAGGGGGCTCTTGGAAACGGGAGGAGGTGCAGGGTCAAAGCACCTCACAAAAATAACCAAGAAAAATTGCTACTTTCCTGCCCAGCTCCTACAGACCTTGGCCAAAAATCCAGACAGGACAAGAGCAGCTGGGGCCTCTTCCGAGACCATCTTCATTGAGCTTCTGGAAAAGAACACAGAGAGAGGAAAACATGGTTCTCCTTCACTGGCAGTGCAGCAAAGCAGACAAACTCAGGTGTTCCTGGTGCAGTTGGAATCCCAGCCATGACCATGAGCAGAATGGCTTAACCTCCCTGAGACTCAGTCTCCCCATTTGCAGAATAGGTTATTCATGGGTTCAGAGGGTGGTTATCACTCACAAGAAGTAATGTCACAAACAAAGCTTTTAGCACGCAGACTGGCCCCATAATAAATGCCAGAAGAAGACAGAGCTTCACACTCTTACCCCACAAAACATTCACTATGAAAGAGAGGGCATACTCGCAGACAACGGTCAATATAATACAAGTCAGCCAACAGCCAACATTTATTAAGCACTGACCGTGTGTGAGACAGTTCACTAAGCTCCTTTTGAGCACTTTCCTTAATTGTCACAACAGTTCTTCAAGGCAGGGGGTGTGCCCATTTGACAGATGAGGAACCTGAGGCTTAACTGACATCCCTAACTCAAGGTCAATGCATTGATTTAGTGACGGAAGCAAGATTTCAACCCAAGTGTATCTGAGTCCCTAGTTTAGCGATTTGCAATTGCTGTGCTGAAAGAATTTTTTGAATATGCAATACCTGACCTCTTTCCCCTTCAAATGTCAAACTAAAAATGGCAACAATAGCCATCTGGTATAAATATATCAGAATTATGTTTATTTTTTGTCAGATTGAGGCACAGAGTGGTTGAGTAACTTGTTCAAGGACACACAGCTGGTGAGTGGCATAGCTAAGCCTTGCATCCAGGTAGTCCGGCACCAGGGCACATATGTGTAGCACCTAAGTATATTGTTTTCCATCTCAAGACACTGCCAATGGTTCTTTTGCCCCACCTGTCATGCTGTGATCAGGCAGTGACCACATTAGTAGGTGAATCTACTGCAAGACCATCACGGACTGACAAACATATATTTTTTGGTGTGCCACAGAATTTTAGTAATTGGTTTATGTGTTCCATGATATAAAAAGATTAAAAATCACTGCCTCAGTTTTTGAGGGGTCTACTCGATGCCTTCCATTTCTTCCCATGGTACCAACAGCTCTGAACTTTCAAAGCATGGAGCAATCACTCCCACTTGTGGCAGAGCAGGATTGAGGGCTTCTTGGAGGAGGTGACCTTGAAGGAAGATCTGGTGGACTGGATAAGCTCCATCCACAAAAGCAAAAGACAGACCAGGGCAGGGTCACCTGGAAGATGGTCTTGCAGTAGATTCACCTACTAATGTGGTCACTGCCTGATCCACAGCATGACAGGTGGGGCAAAAGAATCATTGACAGTGTCTTGAGATGGAAAACAATATACTTAGGTGCTACACATATGTGCCCTGGTGCCGGACTACCTGGATGCAAGGCTTAGCTATGCCACTCACCAGCTGTGTGTCCTTGAACAAGTTACTCAACCACTCTGTGCCTCAACTTATCCAGCTATAAAATAGTTACAAATAATACCCAAATTAGGGTGACATGAAGATTAAATTTAGTGATTCATCTGACACATTTGGCACGGTACCTATGCATAATAAGCTCTCAATAAATATTAGTTATTATTGTGGCTGTTGTCAATATCATTCTAAATCTGAGACACTTGTCCACAGACCTCAATATTGAACTGTTGGATTAATTTATTCTAAAAATAAAACACTTTGGGAACTTGGACACATAGAATTTCAACATCTCAGAATCATTAAACATTAGACTCCTAGAATTATAGAACCTTCATGGCTTAGACTAAAAACACAGTTCGAGCCAATAAAATTTACAGCATAAATTTCCCCTAAGTGGCTGCCCTCCTCCTCTCTCTTTGGAGGACTGGAACTATTATTTTGTCACTGGGATCTCTGATTTTTCTCCCTGGAACTAGATGCTAGTGTCTGTGTGTGTGTGTGTGTGTTTCAAGGAGAAGCATTTATGTTCTTTTTTCCCCTCCCCTCTTCTTTTTGCTCTCTTGTATGGAGAATATGATGTGATGGGTAAAATATCAAGTGCAGTAAGTCAAAATTTCTGACAGAAATAATAGAGCCCGCATCCATTTCCAGCCATTCTCCCAGTGATAACAATTAAGTCCCGGACAGTTTGAACTTTTTACAAAGAATTAATGATGCATGCAAACACAGGAGGAGAACATGGCTAATAATTTATAAAGTCTTCCCTGGCTCAAAGCAGTAAGTTTGGTAATGTGAAGGGGGGAAGCTTAGAGAGGTAAACACTTTGAAAAGCCATTCTGAGGATCTGCTCTGTCAATTGAGAATTTACTACATTCCATTAAACAACCTAAAATAACTTCTATGGTAATCACCCTTCAGATACAGGCGCCAGTGCTGACAAAGGTATTATTAAGTTAAATTACCCTAAAAGTGTTGGATTGACAGAAAGGTTCAGTCAATGGTTTGGAAAGCTGGGGTCCCTAAATGACACCAGCAAACAGATACCGATGTTCAATGTTCGAGGGCTGGAGAACTTGACGCCACACGACCTGGCGCTAACAGGGTTTCAACCGGAGCTTTTAAATATTTCATGCTCCCTCTACAGATCTCCGGAGGAGAGGTGTGGGATTCACAGAGGCAGAGCCCCGGCCCCTCCTTGCCTTTTGGGGCCAGGATTCGAAAGGGAGCTCTAGGTGGCAATAAACACAGAGACACATATGGTGGGGAGGGTTGTCGCTTGGAAGGGAGCAGGGAGCAGTGAAGAGGGAATTCACCAGCTAGGTTTGATTGGGGGAAAGAGTTCGGATTTTCAATTTACAGATAAGGGAGATGAGGCCCAGTGGCGTTACCTGCAAGGGGAATGAGGTCTCTCCCCTGAGGTCACCCCGTGAGCCGAGGGTGTTCACGAGAAGCCAGTGTGCTCAAGGTTTTCATTCTCTCTCTTGATTCTGATGGCTTCCCAGAGTCCAGGCCAGTGTGCATGTTTTTGCAGGATCCCCTAAATATTTTTAAATAAGCTCTGTTAATGCGTAATACCCATTGAAAAAGAGAAAAGTGAACGAGTCGCAGAGGGCAAACAATTTTCCCAAACCAAACAGACGTGTGCAATCAGCATTGAGCTCAACCCTCCCTCAACCCTTCCCCAAACCCCAGAAGATTCACAAGTCCCCGATCACTGCCTGTACCCCTGCGGGAGAGCAACCACCCTCGTACCTCCAAACACATAGATTACTTTGGCGTTAACGTAGATAAGACTTACGTGGTTTGTATTCGTTTTTGTCTGCCTTCTTTTACTCAAAATTATGTTTGTGAGATTCACCCATGTTTCTATACGTATTTGTGGTTTGTTTGCCGTCATGGGTGCTTAGTTTGCTGCTGTGTGAATGGACCACAATTTTTTTCACTGTGTTTTATTGTGAGCATTTGGGTTGTTTCTACTTGGGACTAATACAAATAGTGCTGCTATAAACTTCCCTGGACAAGTCTCTTGGTGCACATATGTATGTGTTTCTGCTGGATTTATACCGAGAGGTGGAATTACTGGGTCCTAAGATATGCATAAGCTTGGCTTTAGTAGATGCTGGCAAATAGATTTCCCAAATGGTTGTATCAATTTAGTTTCCCACCAGCGATGCATAATAGTTCCAGCTACTCTACCTTGTCACCAACACTTGGTATTCCCCAGCTTCCTAAAAAGTTTAAACACTTTGATATATGTGCAGTAGTAGCATATTGTGCTTTTAATCTGCATTTTTCTGTTGACTCCTAAAACTGAATACTTATTTTTCTCAGTTGCTTCGATGTCTGCTATAACAATGCATCTGTTCAAGCCCTTTGCCCATTTCTCTGTAGGATCTTACTCAGGTTGACTGTGAAAGTCTATTACGTAGTTCAGATGGTTCTTGTCCAGCACGCTCATATATGAATCCTAAATATCTTATCCCACACTGTTTCTGACCTCTCTGTTCTCTTGAAAACGTCTTTCGATGAACAAATGTTCTCAATTTTGATCTTTTTAAATAAAATTTATTGAAGTAACATTGGTTAACAATGTTACACAAATGTTGGGTGTGCACCATTATAATGCGATATCCGTATTTAAAAGATGAAGCATTGTCCTGCGCAGCAAAAGGGATGGATCTCAATTTTAATCTTAAATTTAACATGACATCTATTTTTGGCCCTGGCAAATATCTGTCGGGTGAAAAAATGATGCTGGGAATAGGACCAAGGTGTCTTGGCAGCCTGAGTACTCTTACGTCACATGCCTAAAATGAGGAAATCCAACAGTGGGTGGAGTATTTTATAAGAATTTCCTGGGTAATGTGTGATATCCTACATCTGGCCAACTGATGCCCCCGTGCAAGTCAACACGTATGTTTAGAGACCAACTCGGTGCCAGGCTCTGTCCTCAGCACTGGAGGTCTGACAGCAGAGAGCAAGACGACTAAGCCCCTGTTCCCAAGAAGTTTGTGTTTTACTGGGGGACAAAGACCAAGCACATGTCAACAGCAGGAGAGAATGTGGAGACGCGCTGGTAAGTGCTAAAAGGAAGATCAAAAGCTGGTCGGGGTGGAGTGGCTTCACATGAAGGAACTACAACCACAGCTATGACACACTGGGTGTTCACTCTATGCTGAACCCTTGCCCCCACGCCATCTCGTTTTATCCTCACAGATATCCTAGAAGGTGGGTGCTATTGTTGTCTCATTTTGCCGACTGGAAAACTGAGGCTTCAGGAGGTAAAATGGCCCTTCACCTGATTATCCTCTGGTCCTGAGTGCCAGTGTCACTCCCACAGGAATGCCCTTCCTGGCCAATCCTGCAGGGACGTCAGACTTTGCTGCAAGGACCGGTGGCTCCCTGACAGAGCCCCAGGCGCAGCTGGGTGTCCCAGGAGTTTAGTGAGCCGGTCCATGCTGATATTCCCAGAACATGACCTAGATAGGTGCCCAGAACTAACTGTGGAAGAAGAACAGACAGGAAGGGAGATCGCACAAAAAGAATAAAGAGGGGAGAAACAGATTCTCCTGGGATTCTCTTCCAGTTTTATAATTCTGAGACTACATGGGGAAAGGGACCTTGGGGTCTACCATCTCCAGGATCTTCCTTACCCACCATAGCCTTTTCTCTGCCCACACAGTTGCCTCTGAGTTCCAGAGGCCTGCCCTCTGCCACCTGCGTGCCTGCCCCTGCATCCTTAACCGAGCTAAGCTGCCTCGGCCCTACGCCTCCCTGCGGGAGCTAGAAAAACCATTAATTTTTCAGGGTCCCCTTCTGCTCTCAGAATCTAGAAACTGCAGGAAGCCTAACAGCTATGTGTTTAATTCTAGGGGCCATGTGAGGTCCATACTGCCTGCTCTGAGCACAAACTGACCCGACAGGTCCTCGGGAGGTGCCCTCTGGGACAAGGAATGGAGAGGCAGCTCGGGGAGAAAGCACTTGTGTTTCCTCCTCCCACAGTTGCCTAGTGAAGCCAGGAGCCAGCATGCGGAAGAGCAGTCACCTGCAGGCACAGTGAAGCAGACAGCAGCCCACCTGGAATCCCAAAGACCAAGGGATCAAGCCTGGCTTGACTTTTAAAGTGCTGTGCATCCTGGGGCAATTCACTTAACCTCTCTGACTCTGGAAAATAATGGTAAATCTGAGAAATAAGAGGAACTCTTTTTAAAAACATTCAAGGGACATTAAACAAGATCACTAACATAAAGGGCTAATCATAATGCCTGGTGTGTAGTAGCATTCAATAAATTAATAAAGTATTATGATTATTTTATAAGTATTACTACTTATAGTTATTAGGACTAAATGAGATAATGTATCTAAAGCTTTTATATAGACCCCAGCACAGAGGAGTTGCTCAATAATTATTCATTCCCATACCAAATTTGGAGTGCCACCAGTTAAAAAGACTGGAGGCTCTGTCCACCATATGGTGCTTAGTAGCCTTCAAAATGTTCCTAATGTTTACATGGGTGGGTGGATGAATTGTAATCTCAGGTCACTTGATGCACATCTTCATAACAACATCATGGATGCATGTTCCTAGCTTTGAGAGCTAGGAGGCATGGCCTTCTGGTTGCAAAATGCTGCGTACCATGGCTTCTGGAAGAGATGTTCTAGGACCTATGAAGTCAGATGCACTGTGTTCCACCACACCATCAACTTCAGTGATGCTTACAGCAGATTCCGTCATCATTTCCAAGCATGCCTTGGGTTATACTGCTTCAGAAATTTCCACCAGCCCCTGTGGGTCCTGATGCAGCTCTTTTCTGGATCAAAATGTCCTCCCTCCCAGAAGGCTGGAGCTTATAAAAGGACCTCTGGGATTACTGAATACAGCTCACTCATTTACCAACAACTACAACTATTTAAAAAGGTCTAACTCCTAGGCACTGTGTTATTTATTTTACATGTGTAATTGCATTCATTTTGGCAACACTCCAACAAGCAAGACCTTTCTATAATAATGCAGTACACATTCTACATAGAATTCTCAATTAAAAGTATTATTTACTTGCCCTCCTGGGTGGCTCAGTTGGTTGGAACATTGTCCCATACACCAAAAGGTTGCAGGTTCGATTCCCAGTCAGGACACATATGGGAGGCAACCGATAGATGTTTCTCTCTCACATTGATGCCTATGTGTCAGTCTGTCTCTGTCCCTTCCTCTCTCTCTAAAACCAAGATTAGGTGAGGATTTTTTTAAAGGACTATGTATTTAAAATTACTTTTCAGAATGACATACAGCTGTCACAAATGCCAAAAGCAAAGCAAGGTTTTTGCTATTCCTTCTGATTATCTCAATCATGTTTTCTTCTGGTACTCTACTTTTCTGGTGCCCCAAACAGGCACTTAGCACTTCTTTGAGATAATTCGGCACTGCCTACAGATAGGGAATAGTATTAGTATTGCCATTTTATAGATGAGGAAACGTAAGTGCAGATAGGTAAGGAAGAAAGTCCTGCAGTTAGCAACTGATAGAACCAAGGCTCCAACTCGAGTCTTTATGCTTCCAAAGCTTCCATCCCCTCTTTCCCAAAACCATCATCTTAAATGAGGAAATTGAGGCCCAGACAAGGAAGGTGGCTTTCTCAAGGTCACATACATTGTTGAGGTCCAGCGCCCAGGTTAGAATGTCCCCTCTTGTCTTCTTTCACCAGCCAAATTCAATAGCAGCCTTGTCAAAGATTCTCTGAGTCCTTTCTCTCTAGTGTGGAACCTCTCTCTCCAGCATGGGGCAGCCAGGGTTCACTCATGGTCATCATCAATATAAAACAGGTGAAAATAGTTCCAGGAGACTTTCTCCTCTTGATGGGTAAGAATTTTCCAGGTCTGAGCACCTTTGAAATCTCCCAACGTCAGCCCTCATCAGCTATAACTGGCACTTCTACTAATAAATTGAGAATGTCACATCTCCCAAACTGCATTATTACTGTTTATAATTTTGATTGTTAATTTGCATACGAAAATTAGTCCTGTAACATGCGTGAATTTTATTTTATTCTTGAACTAATTATAAACAAGAATGCCACATTATTTACATAACTAATTATTGTTCCTTATGTTCCCGTTTTTTAAATCGGGGGGCCCATTCGCCATTGGTTAACTATGCAGATGAAAAATCTGAGAACATTTCTAAAGTTTAGGAACTTATTCTATTTGCATCAAATACAAATTCCTTTGAATGAGAGATAATATACTTTCCATTTTAATAGGCCTAAATTAGGTTGATCTTAATTTATAGTTAATTTGAATGAATAATTTCTGTCTACCTGAGTCTGTTTTTTCAGCTGCTCATTATAGATGTTTATTAACCCATAAATCTGCTGCCTTCCTTCAGGAGGGGATTTTAAGGTCTCCCAGACTAGAGGGAGTACAGTGCCACAGTGGGAAGAAAGTAGTTAAGAAACCCTTGAATTACTTACTCTGTAAGTAACATGCTGTGTGCCTTTGGGCAAATACCTAACCCTCTCTGAGCCTGGGGTTTGAATTAGACTGTTGCTAAGATCCTGATGCTCTTTAACATTCTTGGCAGGGTAGAGAGGGACAATATGAAGGGGCCTAAGTATCTTCTTCATCTTGTTTTTGATTATACATGCTCTCAAATCTCTGTTTTCATTAAGATCTTAAATATTCACTCATGGGAAGTTGACCCATTCTACTGGCCTCTACAGAAGAGGCAAAAAGATTCTACCAAGAAGAATTCTGGAAGGGCTTCCAAGTTAACCGTGCAATTCCAGGCACTGGTTACCCTTTTAGAAGACCGGAGCTTGGTAGATGGCATCGCTGGGACTCAGTGGACACACCTTCCAGCCATCAATCAAACCAGGAAGATGTGACCACACTGCTGTGCCCACAAGGGAAGGAACCCTGCAGTCTGGAAGACCTGGATTTTAACCCGTTTTGTCCCTTCTCTGAAAGATGACTTGGGCTCTCAGAGACTTAGTGTGTCAAATGAGAATTAACAACCCGACCTACTTGCTCAGAGAGTGCTGAAGGATTAAATGAGATTGCAACGTGCAAATTACCTGGAATAGAGGCAGCGTGTGCTCAAATGCTGAACTCATAAACAAGCCATGATATTAAAAGTCTGCAATTTAGATAATGCCCAAGATAAATTTTTTCCATAGCCACTAACCCAACTGCTGTGGTCAGGTACAACCTCAGCCTAAACAAACAATTTCCCCAAAGTTTGCCCCAAACAGGGAAATACAATGGAACTAGTCCTCCTTCACTCCACCCCAGATTCCAGGATTCTTTGTGGTCCAAGGCAGACAGAGACGGGTATACTCCACTCCCAGGACTGAGAACCTAGGCTGTAGGCAGCCATGTTTTGTACCACATGACCCACCCTGACCTGCCCCAGCCAGAGCTGATTGGACCCAGGGTTGTCACCTGACTGAACGGCAGCCAATCCACAGCCTTTATGCCCAGCTCTGGCCCTGAGACTCCCCCATTGGAGGTTTGGTTATTCAAGTGAGTACTTGATTATCAGGCGCCAGGTCCGCACTGAGGAGGAAGGAGACTCACATCTGCACGGTGTGGTTGGTTGCAAAAGTGGCCGCTACCTCCATCCTCTTTGCCATATGATCCTGACGTGCCCTCCCACTCGGCTGCTGACCTGGACCACGTGGCTTGCTGTGGCTCACGGGACCTTTGCAGATGAGCACGTGGTTGGAGGATGGGACAGAGCTGAAGGTGCGGGGCATCTCGGCGGGAGCCAGGCTGCGTCAGCCGTCAGCCAGCCCCGAGCAAGGCCAGCAGGGTCCAGAGGGCTTTCCTGCCTCACTGATGGCCCAAGCCTGTGGTTTGCGGTTGTTTTGCAGCCCTCTTATTTTCCCACCTTTACTGACATGCAGTTGACACAGTACATTGTATAAGTTTAAGGGGTGCAGTGTTTTTGATTTGATATATATTGCAAAATGATCACCACCATTACCTCAGTTTTTGTCACACAGTTGCCCTATCTTTGTGTGTGTACGTGTGTGGTTAGATCTATTCTCTTAGCAACTTTCAAATACATAATACAGTACAGTGACTATAATCACCTTGCTATACATTAGATTTCCAGAACTTACTCATTTTATAACTGAAAGTTTGTAAGTTTTGACCAGCATCTCCCCATTTCCCCCACCTACCAACCCCTAGTAATTATCACCGCTCCTCTCTATTTCTATGAATTTGGCTTTTTTAGATTCCACATGTAAGTGATATCATAGTATTTGTCTTTGCCTGGGTTATTTCACTTAGGATAATGCCCTCAAGGTTTATCCATATTGTCACAAAGGGCAGGATTTCCTTCCTTCTCATGGCTGAATAATATTTCATTGTGTAACTATACCACATCTTTTTTATTCATTTACCCATTGCTGAGCACATAGGTTGTTCCCACCTTGGCTATTGTGAAGAATGCTGCAGTGAACATGGGAGTGGAAGCACAGCTCTCTCTCAGATCCTGTTTTCATGTCCTTTGGATAAAAGCTCAGACGTGGAACTGCTGGGTCATATGGCAATTCTATTTTTTAAATGTTGAGGAACTTCATACTGTTTTTGATAGTGCACCAATTTACATTCCCACCAATAGTGCACGAGAATTCTCTTTTCTCCACATTCTTGCCAACACTTATCTCTTATCTTTAAAAAAATTTTTTTTTCTTTCTTATTTTTAGAGAGAAGGGAAGGGAGGGAGAAGGAAAAGGAGAGAAACATCGATGTGCAGCCAACCCCCGTGTGTCACCAACTAGGGACCTGGCTGATCACCCAGGCATGTGCCCCAACTGGGAATCTAATTCGCGACTCTTCAGTTTGAAAGCTGGCACTCAATCCACTGAGCCACACCAGCCAGAGTTCTTGTCTTTTCAATGGTACCCATTCTAACAGGTGTGAGGGGTATTTCATCATGGCTGTGCTTTTCAGTTCCCTGTTTATTAGCGATGCTGAGCACACTTCCACTTACCTTCTATGGCATTATTATGTCAATAGATAACCAATAAACAGTTGTATATTATTTTACACTTCGCTAAGCAAACTCCCATAAATCATTTCATCTGAGCCTCCATTTCCTCATCCATAAAAAGAAATAAATTGCTTTCTCTAGCTTGCATAATTAGCAAAGAAAGGGAGAGCTTGTTCTCATAGTTATTCATTTCCTGTCACACATACAATAAACAATTAGTTATCACCTACTATGTACCAAACATTGTTCTAGATGTTGTGTTTTCAACAGGAAAAAAAATAAGCAACATAAATTCCTGACCTCATTGAGCTTAAGTTCAATTTCTCTTTTAACATTTATTTATTTGCTCATCGTATGGTCACTGAATGCTCACAGTGTGTCTGGCACAATATAGGTAGGTGAGATTAGTCATTTGCCTTTAAGGTATGAGAGTCACCAGAAGCAGGTACAATTTGGCTCATTGCCTGTCACACCCGAAAGATGGGACTTCCGAAAATATGAAGAGCAGAGACAAGAACCCTAAACAGGTCACAAAGGCATACTTGAGTTTGGTTGGAGGCAGAAGCTGGCACAAAATCCTTATTCTCCTGGCCTGGGAGGGATTTTGCTAAATTATCCTTCTGCTAAATTGATATATTAATTTGTTCAAACAATTGTTTCTGTACTTAAACGAGAGCACCAAAGAGAAGCTACAACAAAGGTGTCATACTGAGAGCTCTGTGAGCTGGACTCTGGCGACCCTCTGCCCCAGTCTGCTCACTGATTAGACAGGGGAATATGGCCATTAATTGGGTGTTTTAGGTACAAACACAGATGTTCGAGCAATTGTGGAGCTAAGTGGCCCCAAAGTTGCCAAGGAATCATGGTTGGTGGCTTCATTAATGACACATCCTTTGTTTTTCTAAGTCTCATTATCTATTTATTATTCAAAGATGTTTGGAGCTAGAAGGGACCGTAATTAGAATGAGCAGCAACTCTCACTTAGTGCAGACAACCTCTCCAGAGTGTTCCTGAGGAATGAGAGCGCTCCAAGCTCCTCACAAATGCCCATCAGTATGGAGCTCAACGCCTTATAAGAAAAAACAATTTCTTATGAGATATGCATGTTACATGCTAAGTTCACCAGATCTTGAGCATTAATTGGCTGCTGCCCTTCTTTCCTGCATGGCTCAGCGGCCCTGGGGGTGGGGGTAGGGGAGGGTTATCTCTGTCCAAGGTCTTTGACTAGCTCTTTGTTCACAGTGGCCCTGTGTAATTTCTTCCGTCCTTGGACCCTGATGAAGAAGGGAGAAGGAAAAAGGGAGGAAGAGGGGGAAAGAGACAGAAACAGACACTACTGAGGGAACAGTCCTGTTTTGACGTGGCTTTCAAATAACTGCAGTTACCAAGTAAGAAAATTGTTTGTTTGTTTTTTGCAAAAAGTCAAGGGAGCATTTGCTTCCCCTTCACCACCCACAACACTACACTTGTGAGTACAAGGCTGTCGGCCTGTACTTTTGTTATGTTCAAATTCCTGTGTTGAGACCTGGCCTTGCACAGACCTTGTGTGGAAGAAAATGTCCAGGATCCCAGCTCTTGTGACTGATGGAGGCCGCTTCTAGTCTACCCAATGGGGTTTAGACTATGGCCAACTGCCACACTGCCATCACCAACTAGAAAGGTTAAGAGATCAAACTGGAGAACTGAGTTCTAATCCTGGTTCTGCATCCACCTGCTGTGTGACCATACATGAGCAGCTTTCCCTCTCTGGTTCTCAAGTATTTCAATTTCAAAGTGAGAGAGCCGGGCTAAATGGATTTGAGCTCATCCATCTGTCCTCTGACATTCTGAAGTCCTTTAAACCAACTTTTTTCCAAAGAGTAAAAGAAATGACCACGTTTCTCATTTCAAAGTTGCACTAAATATATTTTGTTGCTGCTAGACAACTACTCAGCCCAGCAGCAAAAATTTAGGAATGCAGGCAGGTTCTTTAGCATGAAAAGTATACCTTTGCTCCCCATAGAGCAAACTGCTGACCACCCAGGGCCCCCATGTTCCCTGCTCTACTCACCTGCTCATTGCAGCAACCCCAGGGTACAGATACATCCCTATCCCAAGGTTACAGAGAAACTGAACTCCAAGGCTATGGAATAACTTGTTTAAGGTCACCCAGAGGAGCTGACACTCTACACCCTAGCTGTTTGAGTCCAAATTATTTCCGCTCTAGTGGGCTGCCCCTTGGGGATCATTGTGAACATGTAACCATACATGACAAGCCCCACTGACCTCAGGGGAAATGCCTGGGCTCCCCCAGCCCCTCTCAGAGGGCTCTGTCTTGACTTCCTGGGTACCAAGTTCTCCCTAAGGCCTTTGCCAACTAGTTGTGCTTTTTGTTTTTTTCTGGAATACTGGTGATACCAATCTTCCTTCCCAAGCAGAGAAACCTAGGGTTTTTATCTAGGAGGCCATGATTTTTGTTGTGAATCCAGTCATTAGCACCCTGATGCCTGGGGACGTCATGGACCCAGCAAAGAGGCAATGAGGTTGGCTCAGGACTCAGGCTAGAGAATGTCCGGAGGGAGAGGGCGGGAGGAGCCCCTTCTCCAGACTACACTGCTTCTTCCACAGCCAGGCCTAGGCAAAGGACCAGACTGGAGTCAAGGAGGGGAGCGCTGGCCTGTTTCCAGCCCTCCTGCTCAGGAAAATCTCCTCCATCTTCTGATCAGTTCGGCCCAGCCAGGGAAAGGCCTCTTAGAGTGTTAAGTCTCAGACCTAGAAGGGACATGAAGAGCCTGGGAGAAGGTCACGCACGGCCAACTTGCACCAACTCTGGAGAGCTCCCAACATGGGGGAGAGTTTTCTTCAATTGAGATGGGATCTGTGTTTCTGAAACTTGGACCTCTTTGTCTCAGGCATTCTTCACTCCTTGGACGACATTCACTGAGCACATAGTCACTGAAGTTTATATCCTGCATCAGAGGCTGGACACGTTTCTGGGGACCTAATGGTGGACAGGAAGAGTCCTTGTCTTCAGTGGGGACATGGACACTTCTGACATTCCCAAGTCAACTCCTCACCAGGGAAGAAACTAACACGTATGGTTTCCTCTGGTGTTTCTTTAGGATTTCAACAAACGAATTTGGGGTGAGGGAGACACAATTCAACATACACGAGGTCTGTCCTGAAAGCATTGGCTGTGCAAACTGTTTTGATCATATTGACATTGGCTCCATACTTCCAGGACAGACCTCATGTATATAATGTTTTCCAATCCCATGTGTCTTTGCCTAAAAGGAGCAGGTGAGTCATGAGGCACTAAAGAACGCCGAACCACTGCAGGTGTCATGCCCCTTCCTCCATTCCAGCCTTCCCCCTGCACACCAATGCCCAAGGCTCTGCTTTGGGTCCTGGTGTCACCTGGTATTAGTGACGGCCTAGGGCCGGGCATCCTCGGCAGTGGAACAGCCAGGAAACAGAGAGGAAGCCCTCATCCCTTCCAGAGGAGGCGGGTGAATATTTCATACAGGGCAACAGAGTGGAATTCCATACAGCCACCTTCTGCAAATGCAACATGACACCTCCTAATGTGGCAATATCATTACAAACCCGCCTCGCAGCAACCCCAAACCCCCTGGTAATTCCTTCCACATTGTGCTCATGTTACTGTAAACACAATCACCAAACTCAGGCCTTCGCCACAGCCAGCCAATCGGAGCGGATCATCCGCACTTCCACAGCGGAGAAGACTGAGGGCTGCAGATGGGATCAGCCCTCAATCAGGCACCGGGCGAATGGTGCAGAGAAGACGGCAGAGAAGGAATGGGCGAGGCTTCTCCCAATTCCACGTGTGGAAAGACATTGGGAGCAAGCTGGAGAGGCTTTGTGGGTGGAGGTATTGGGGGGGATTTAAGGTGGAGGAGGAATGAGGAATAGGTGTGGCTGGACAGAAAAAAAAAAAAAAAGCCAGGTGCTGGGGTACAAGCAGGAAAACAAAGGAACCCAAGGAAGTCATTAGTGAGAGATGGACTTGGCAAGGGGTGAGTGGGTGCTGGCGAGGGAGAAACCCCAAATCAGGCCTCCACAGGGTTAGCACTGGGTGTTGGCGGAGGGAGGTCCCAGGCCAGAGAGGCAGGTGCTTGTGTGCTTCCTGCTTGGGATGAGATAATGAAGCTGGGGCGGGTGGGGGTCAACCAGCGCCAGAAACTAAAAAGCCAGCAGAGAGCTCACCCCGATGAGGAGAGGGACTGCTGGAGGATAAAGCCATCCCATGAAAAGAGAGGCTGAAAGATAAAAGCCCCATGCTCTTTATTTGAGGCACCTGGATTCAGCCATGCCGGAAGGCCTACTAGCAGAGTTTTTTTCAGTTACATGATCCGCCAAATGCCTGTTTTCCTTACAGCCAGTCTCACCTCCTAGAGTCCTGCCTGGCTCAGGTGACCTTGTGCTATTGAAAAAGGAGGGATCCACCTGCCATTGGACTGACCAGGGTTTCCATCACAGCTCTGCATGATCTTGCACAAGACACACCATTCCCTGAGTCAATTCTTTTGCACCGGTGCTCTCCCAGGGAGAACAAAATAAAACAGTACCTGTAAAAGCACCTAGATTATACTAGATACGCCCAACAAATGACAGTTGTTTACCTTGAACTCCCCCTCCCCCACACCCACCCACACACTTTATGATCCCAGTACTCCAATGAGGAAAATGTGGACCCTAGCATTGATGAGTCGGTATGTTCATATGCCATACACTGTCTTACACTGTCACACTCTCCCCTACCCTTTGAAATTGGAATGAAAAGCAATCATCCTGTGTGATCTTGCACCAGTGACATAACTTCCCTGGGCCTCGGTTTACTCAAATGTATAATGTTACTCAAATGTGAAAGATATTAATGTTACTTACCATACAAGATTGTTGGGAAAATGAGGTAATGCACATAGAGTCTTAGAACAGGACCAGGGACATAACAAGTGCTCAATAAATGCTGCTGAGTTTGTTATCGGTTGTGGTCTTACACTAATGATGAAAATTATTACTATGGAGCACTACTCAGGTTTTACTTATGTATGATGTCACTTCGACCTTGACTGCAAAACTCCATGCGGTTCGTGAGGAGGTCCCGATGGCATAGCTGGGGAAACAGCTAAGAGAAACTGAATTGCCCACCTACATGTTGTAGCTGGGATTGAACACGTGTGCCCCAACCCAAGCCCAGGACGCCTAAAGACTATGCAGCATCGCCCCCACCTGCATCAACCAGTGATGCCTCTGAACCCAGAAAGGCATCTTTTTGGCACTCGACAGTGCAAGCCCTCCAGAGGATGTTCCCAAGTTTGCTTCTCAAGCCATTTCCCTCCTAAGCACACGTTCTGTTCATGCGAATGCAACCCACTAAATGGTATGGTGTCTGCTCTAATTATAGGCTCCCCGGCCCGTGCCAAGTGGAAGTTGGTTAATGCACACTTGAGTAGATTTCAAGTCAGATGTTGTGAGTCCCCAGCATGAGGGAAGGGAGCCAAATCCTCCTTTGGAAGAAAAATAACGGGAAGTGCTGGCATCGTGCGCATGTTTCCTGTTTCCAGTTCTTCTCCTCCTGGAGCAGGTGATGCCTTTTGCTTCCCAAGCTTCTCTTCCTCTGACTCTGCCCTTTTCCACAAGCTGGGGAGCTAGGGAGCTGGGGGTAAGGACTGGGAGAAGCAGTCAGAGGTGTTGAGAAGAAGTGGGTGAAGCAAAGTGGAAACAGTGCTTTGGAACGGGGGGGGGGGGGGGGGGGGGGGGGGGGGGGGGGGGGGGGGGGCTGGATTCCAAGCATAGCTATGCTCGTCTGAGCCTCAACCTCAGCCTCTATCAAATGGGGGTGCCAGTGCTTTCCCCACGATGATCCAAGGATGTATGTCACAATGTTGACTCAATGTTGATCCAATGTTTACACATGGCCTATCTTGTGCTGCATTGTAGCAGTTACTGCCATGAATAAGATGCAGCCTGGGGATCTTTGGAATGTCTGGCCCAGCCAGGAGCCAACCACCAATGCACATCTTGTCATACACAGTGACGAGAGAACTGGTGTATCACAGAAGACTTCCTGGAGGAGGCACATCAAAACTATGACCTCAAGGATGATTTGAATTAAGGAAGGATGGGAGTGGTGCCTTCCTTCATCTGGGAAGAGCCCATGCAAAGACCCACAAAGGGAAGAAAACAGCACATAATAAAAACATATAGAATAGCCAAAAATGGAGGCAAGGGGGGCATGGCCAAAACACAGGCATTTTTTTAAATCATGGGATTCAATAGAGCCTGTCAAAATTGCGTTAACAAAGAACAGTATGTAATGTGGGAATTATTTAGGAGGAGCGATGGGGTGAGTGACAAATAATGGGCCTTAATGATGTAATAAATAAAATAAATAATATATGTGTAAGCATGCTTTAAAAGAACCCAAAAAGATTTACATAAAAATGAGAATAGAAATTATCTCCAAGGGATGGGGATTATAAATGCTTTTTTTTTTAATTTCCCAATTTACTGCAATGAGCATAGACTGCATTTGTAATCAGAATATAGTTCTTTAAACAGTAGGAATGTTATTACCATATTCGTAGACAGGAGTGTGTAGGTAGAGATCTGCATACTTAGCCTCATTGGGGTGCTTATGTCCGGTGGTCAGGCAGACCTCCATGCGGACCCTCGCAATGTGGACAGCCCTTGCTCAGGAAGGCCCAAGCTCCCGCAAATAAGTCCGAGCTGCTGGGAGCAGGGACCAGGGGGCCTTTCCTCCTGCCCTTTCACTCCCTCACCCTACAGATACACGGAGCAACCCACGTGTGGCGGCTGTGCCTACAGAGCTTCGCCAGACCCGCCCCCTACCTTCATGGGCAGAGTCTGGTAGAGACACAGGCAGAAACTCCAATGATACCACTTGGAGCATGACCAGAGCCAGGCCCGGGGAGGAAGAGCCACCCCCCAGCACTTCCGACATACACACAAAGCACACACACTCAGATCACCCCCCACTCACACACTAGACTTGCAGGTCCCCACCCATTCCTCAGCACATTCGTACACGCACTCACATACTCTTATATTCAGCTCACGCATTTCCACCCCTCGCCAGCACACTCAGCTCATGCAGCCCCATTTATCCCACAACATACATGCTCGGCACATGCAAACTCACGTACACATAAGTTCAGCAACACACACATGCATTTATACACACATGTGTACACTTAACACAGAAGCTAATCACCAACACATGCGTACATACAACATGCTTAATGCACACACTCGAAACACACATGAGCTCATCAACAGCAGACACAGAAACATTTACACACACTGGACACACACAAGCTCATCAGGAATGGGTCACATGCACACTCGTACCTATTCACACACCTGTACACTCACACACACACACACACACACACACTGAGTCCTGCATCATGTTTAGTCAGAACCTCCCTTTTCAGGTCTCTTGTTTTACCCACGTCCCTGATGCCTCCACCCTAAATCTGACCCCGGACAACTCTGGCCGCAGGCAGCTCACGGGTGCCCCTGCCTTCCACCCAGCCCCGGCGGGCTCTTTTGTAAGTGATGGCTTCCTGTGAGTCCCCTGCTCGCTCAAGAACTTGTCACAGCTGGACTTGCGAGAGGCATGGACTCTTCCCCGTGTCCGAACAGCACGTGTCCCAGGGTCCCAGGCCCAGAGCTCAGCGCTGAGCAGGCACCAAGGACATTAGTGGTCAAGATAGCCTGTTCCTCAAAGCCTGGTGTGCCCGACTAGGACCGCCGCCCCTCCTCTCCCGGTCCTGGCCCTGCAGTACACTCAGTTCATTTGCCCCTCTTTCACCTGGGCTTCCATAACTGTCTAATCAGAAAAGCATTCAACAGCCACACTCGAATGTGCTGGACTACACGGTAGGCATTTTGCATGCACGATACTGCATGTAAGCCTCCCAGGAACTCTTCGTAGGAGAACAAGCGGCCAAGAAAAGGCTAGTGAATCCCAACAGGATGGGCATGGCTGAATCACAGCTGAACGGAGCACTGGTTATAGAGTCAAGACGCTGCGATAAGTGACTTACATGCATTATTTTATTTAATGTAAATAGCAAGCCTAAAAAAGGCATTACTGGCATTCAATTTTACAGGTAGGAAAGCTGAGGTCCCTTAGAGGTGAAGTCACACAGCACTGTAGTGGGTGTAGAGTGGAGAATCAGGGCTGCTCTTGACATAAATCCAATTTTTTAAAAACCCTTAAGATAAATCAAAGGGCAACAGCATCAGACATGGCTGTATCTAGACACTCAGGGACCTGCCCTCCATCGCCTGGCGGCACTTTCTGCTGTGACGGTTCTGCTCTCAGGCGGTCGCCTTCCTGGAGGTAAGATGACCAAAAGCAGCTCTAGGTGGGCACCCAACTAACTCAGCAGCAGCGGCCGCAGAAACCCAGGATCATTGGACCAACTCGGGATTTTGCGACCATCTAACCCACTCTCTGAACAGAAGGATTAGAATGTACTGTCGTAGGAGAGGAGCCATTCACATGAAAAGGGAGCAAAAATCTTTTCCCAGAACCCACAGAGCAGACGCAAGGCAGTCGCGCTGCCACCGCCGCCAGGCAGGGATTTGACCCAACACCACCTCACTCACAGCCCGCGTGTTAACCAGTTTGCTCCAGTCCCTCTATTTTGATTGCCTCTCTCTAATTCCCTGGCCCCGGGCTGACCCCTCTCAGAGGCCCCTCGGCACTGAGCACTGGTACTTAACAGTCATGCCAACCGCGTGATGGATGGTGGCAGCCAAGAAGGCTCTTCAAAGGGGACGGGCAGCTGCCGGCTTGGAAATGACTCTTCTTTAGGGATGAGACCCAAGTGCAAACACATGCCACGCAGCCACCCTGGGTTTTTCGGTGTGGGGGCCCCTGTCTAAGGACTGTGAGCAAAGCAGAATGTCCCAAGTTGCTCTGGAAGGCAGAAATCTTAGCAGAAATGAAATGGTGCATCAAGCCTAGCAGCCCAATAACTGTGCACCCCTTTCTATACTCAGAAATAGGATCACGGCCTAGGCAGCTTCTTATCCCGTATCTTCATCAAGCAAAGGCTCAGAGAAGATGCCTCACACAAAGGACGCATGGTCAGGGGGTAACAGCAAGGCTGGAAGTCATGACAGAAAGGAGGAAGAGCTGACATTGACGGTGGTGTGCGTACTAGGGGCCAGGCCCTCCCAGAGCGCTTAGGCAAGTTTTCCTGGCTTGCCCAAACCACAGGGCAAAACTGTAGGGACACACCCTCAGGAGAGAGTCTGAATCCTGTAATTCAGCCCAACATTTGGGTGTGCCCTTGCTCAAGTCACTTTTTATCTGAGGCTCGGTTTCTCCATTTAGAAAGCAGAATTGAAGGCTCCAAGGGGCTTGGATCTCCGCATTCCAGATGGGGTGATAAAGGCCAACCCTGGGGGAAGGGGGTCCCTCTGAACGCCCCTTCAGCTGCGAGAGCTGTAGGTGTGAGCAGCCGGGGCATTGAAGGAGGGCAGCCTTAGCCAAGAGGAGAGTCCTAACTTATTAACCACGCCCCGCCTGAGGCAACTCCTGCCAGCGCCCCACACGCACTTCCAGAGCCTCCTCTCACAGTCTGCACCCAGCCAGTTTGAAATAGCTGAGCTTCCAGGAGTAATCCTGGCCTCTCACCCCCAGGCCCTTGCCTGGGCTATCCTCTCTCCCTTTCCTCCCCACCCACGCCCCCTTGCTAACTCCTGCTCACACTTGGTTTTAAATTAATTTTAGAGAAAAAAAGGAAGGGAGAGGAGAGAGAGAAGAGAGGAATATCAATTGTTGTTCCACTTATCTACGCATTCATTGGTGAATTCCTGTATGTGCCCCGACCAGGGATCAAACCCACCACTTTGGCGTATCCGGATGATGTTTTAACCAACTGGGCTGCCTAGCCAGGGCCATCACACTTCTCTGTTCTTGCTAAAAATCACCCCCTCCCTCCTTACTTCACCCCAAATTTGCTTAGGAGCCCTCCTGTGCCTCCCCAAGTCCCTCTACTCCCTAGTAGAGCACTTTTTAAATGCTTTTTAATTTTCCAATTTCAGTTAACATCCAACATTGTATTAGTTTCAGGTGTACAACATAGTGTTTAGACATTTGTATACTTTACAAGAAGATCTCCCCCAAAAAGCCCACTACTGGCTTTGTGCCATACATAGTTATCATAGCATATAGACTATATTCCCGAATCTGTACCTACAGCCTCATGACTATTCTGTAACTTCCAGGTTGTACTTCTTAATCCCTTCAGTTTTTTCACCAGCCCCCAACCCCTATCCCATCTGGAAACCATCAGTTTGTTCTCTCTATGAGTTTGCTTCTGTTTCTTTGGGATTTTTAGATTCCACAAATAAGTGAAATCATACGGTACGTGCCTTTCTCTGTCTGACTTACTTCGTTTAGAATAAGACATTCTACGTCCAACCGTTTAGTCACAAACGGTAAGATTTCATTTTTTTAGGGCCGGGTAATATTCCATTGCACACACACACCACATCTTCTTTACCCATTATCTTTTGATTAGAACATTTAATTCATTTATGCTTAGAGTAATTAATAGGAATTACGTAGTTGTTGCCATTTTATTTTTTTCTGATCGTTTTTGTAGTTCTCTGTTCCTTTCTTATTCCTTCGCTCTCTTCTCTTGCACGTTGCTGACTTTCTGCAGTGCTGTGTTGGGAGTCCCCTCTCAGAGCCCTTTCTATTGTGTTGCCAACATTCCATCAGTTTGTCTGTCTGCGCTGCCTCGGGAACAGGATGGGTCGGATCACAGCTGTAGCCTGCCTTCCAGTTCCGTTTCCGCCACTTCCTAGCGACAAGACCTGGGAGAAGCCAATTCACCCAGCCCAGCCTTATGGTCTCAGGGAGAATGGAGAGTTCACTTGGAGTTGCTCTAAGGCCCAAACGAAATCAGGCTTAGAGAAGGCTTGACAGGGGGTGACAGGATGAGTCACATTCTTGGCAATTTTTAAAAGGCAGGTGGTTTACTACACCATCCTATCTGTCCCTCTAGGCATCAAACTCCACTTTCCTTAGACCCTCACTGCGCCTTGTGTGGATCGCTGTAGGGGGCCCTGGAATGCCCTACAGTGCGTCTCCTTTAATTCAGAGGGAGCTTCGAGACAGAACTGTACTCAGTATCCTGCATGTGGTAGACACTCAGTGGATACTGAATGAATGAATGAATGAGTGAGCGAATGAATAAATGAACAAATGTTGGCATCATCCCAAAGGGGCTAGTCTGCCTGCCTCTCACCTGAGTCAAGGTTGAACCACGCTCATCCCTTTCTAGGCTATTAAATCAGGCCTGGGGTGACCTCTCCCACAAAGCCCAGGCCAAGGTCACGGCAGGGAGGGGGATGATAGGAAAGCACCAGGGCTGGGAGGGGGCGCAGGCCTGAGCTCATTGGCAATGCAGAGAGAATCCCCGGGCGGCTGCCTTCTCTGGCAGGGAGCGCGGGAAAGGACAAGAAAAATGAAGCCACCGCAATCTCATTTTCTGAGGCCTGCAAGTCAGCCAGGAAATAGCTATTATTCCATCGCTCTGTCGGTATTAAGTTATTTCCTTCACTAAATACGGGAATGTTCATGAATATCTATTGAGTCCCAGGTACAGACACCTCCTGGCTCAGAGGCTCAGCCACTCTGCCTTTACATTCCTCCAACAACACCCCTCAATCTTGCTCTGAAGTGAAAGACAATAGTATTTTAAATTGGTTAATAAATCTCGGGATTGATGCTCCTCGAAGGCCCGGGAACTTCGTCTCTATTACTCGAATAAAAGGGATCACATTTTACCCACCGATGGGCTAGGAATTTGGGAGAGTGACCCGGGCTGGCTGCTCCCACCTCTCCCTGGGGAGGGGGGGACAGAGGTTTCCAGACCCTGGGTCTGGAGGGAACCTTTGGCAGCTGGGAAATGCTCATTTCCTAGCCAGTTCGGGCCAGTTGGATGTCCTAGGCCACTTTGATATTGATGCCTTTGGATTCAGCCGGTTCCGGGATTCAAGTAAAAGAGTCAAAGCAAAAGCGTCAGGGGCCTCCTTTTAAAAAGCACCTGGATGCAGATAAGGATGGGGTTGGGGTCCGGGAGGTTGCGTCTCACTGTCTCCAGGTGCTAGTTTTTCCACCACTGTCCTGGCGAGCTCTGAGGGCCTTGGGCTTCCCCTCTGCGGTGTAGGAAGCTTTGAAAGGCCCAGCCGGCAGGAACGGCAGGAACGTGCGTGAACTGGTGCTAGTATCTTCCCTTTCTTTCGTAGAGTTTCTTGCCACCTGCACTACGTCCTTTTGAAACCAGAAAAGCCTTTTGAAATCCAGAAAAGTCAGTGCTGCCTGTCGTCTACCAGACCCAATAAGCAGAGACTGGGATTGACTCTTTATGGGCGCTTTATTCAGATGGTCCATGATCTGAGAAGAGACAGCCGGTTTACAACCTCACAGACAGTCTTACATTGCATTACGAACAGGCCCTTTTTATGAGAAGAAAGGTGTTAGGAAGGGGTTGGATCCAGGGGGAAAGTTAATGAGATAAAAGTTGCAGCATTCTTCCACCTGTGTCTCATACTTCTTATCCCAGCACCGAACAGGGGACCCATCTAGAGGTGCCAGCAGTCACTGTCAAGACGCGAAATATTTCTCTTCATCCATCATGGTAGATGGATTACTAAAAGGCCCCCATCCCCTGCCCTTCCTGAATCCACACCCTCTGCTATGTGACTTTAAATGTGTTCCTATCAAAAGATGGAGACTTCTCCCCACCCCCAGAAGCTGGACCAGCTGTGTGATTGGCTTTGGCCAGTGGAGTGAGGCAGAAATGATGTAACTGGCCAATTAATAATGCCTTTCTGCCCTGGCTGGTGGCTCGGTGGATAAGGCTCCGGCCTGCAAACCCAAAGGTCACTGGTTTGATTCCCAGCCAGGGCACATAACCAGGTTGCAAGCCAGGTCTCCACCCTGGTCCGTAGCTGGGGACAGGTGAAAGGCAACCATATAGTGATGTTTCTCCCCCTTTCTTTCTCTCTCCCTGTCCTTCTCACTGAGAATAATGAACACAAATCTTTAAAAAAATAATAATAACCACCTTTCTGCCAAGGCAAGCACACAAATAAATCATTTCACAATTTTTTTTTAATTAACAAACAATGCTTTTCTTGTCACTGAAGCCTGTGCTGGCCTTGCACCTTAAGAAGCTCCCTACAGCATGCTGTCAGCCCCCAGACAAGCAAGTCCAGGTCAGCCTGCTGGAGCTCACAGGAGACCAGGGGCCTAGTCCCCTCCGTCAGTCCAGCCAACAGCCAGTCAGTTGACCAGCCTCCAGCCAACTCCCCAGCTGGCCTGAGCAAGCCCAGCTGGCACCTGCCAAGCCAAGCCTGGATCAGCAAAACTATGCAGCTAACCTGTGAGAATAAATATACATATACATTTGTATGTATATGCTTCTCAGGCTATGTTGCTGCTTGTTATGTGGCATTGTCATAGCAATGGATAACATACATGCGTTGAACAGATTGGTCGCCATGGCGAGCACTGGGTGTATGGCCCCTCACCAATCCAGGTCTCTCCTGGAGACTGACTCCCAACTAAAACACTCAGAATACCAGGCTCCCTTGGAGATTGGCCAAGGCACAAATTCTAAAGCTTCATCTGATGGACCACAGGGAAAGTGACCCCTAGCTGACCAAGTGACCTGCAGTCACAGGTAGGATGGAGAAGCTAAGCCCTAAGGTACTTTCAGAAAAACATCTCGCAGTGGCAAAGGCCTTGGCCAGCAGGCTGAACTCCATCTAGGGAATAAAGCCAGACACATCACTCTTTTGGACAAGCAATTTTTTTTTTTTTTTTTTTTTGCATAATTGACAATTCTTGGCATATTCTCTCCTCGTCCGTGCACAGCTTTCCTTTCATGTCACTCACGCACGCACCAGACACTCCGAGGTGACTTCCCTTGAAAAGAAAACGCCAAGGGGACCTCTGGCTCCCTACTCTTAAATATTCCACTTGTTACAAATTCCCTGAGGAGTCTTCTCCGCTCCCAAGATCAGGGGAACAGAAAGGGGGAAGGTGAGGTAGGGGAAACATTCTCAGGACAGTTCTTTGTACTTTCAATTCTTAGGTTTGTGTTAAAATATTCTCATCTTCCTATAATTTATGAGCACTCTTGGCATAAGAAGGTTTGCTTTCTCCTTGATCCTGTTCTAGAAAGAAAACTAACAGTATCAGAGCAGGAATCTCCAGAAGGGAGGGGGCAATGGGCCAGGCACCTGCGGGGTCTGATTTAAGTGGTCAGGGAAAGGCTGGGCAGGCTCATTTCCCGCCCCCTCTTGGTAGGAAGGCAACTGGGACACGCACAGGCACTTACTCATCCCTAATCTCATTTCCTTTTCACACCAGCCCACACTGGCCTTTGCCCAGTGCCCACCCCTCACTCACAAAGTTGTGTAAATGAGGAGGCAGATGAGAGGGGCGAGAGAGGCATGACCTGGCTTTCTGCCGCTGGCAGGTGTGCACATCCTGCTGGGAAAACGACCCGTGTCCGGCCCCACCAGGGTTCTCTCCGGCTGCAGCAGGTGGGGGGCTCTCTAGCCAGGGAAAGGCCTGGCACTGACCACAGGCAGATAAGGCAAAGTGCCCGCGTGCTCTGCACCCCTGGGACCGAGGGTACCTCCCAGGAACAGGAGCCGGCTACCTGTTCCCAGACAGCCTGGGGAGGGATCCACCCCGATTAAGCAGCACGCAGCCCTCAAGAGCCCGCGGAGGTACCTGTCGCAGAGTGGGGAAACTGAGACCGAGTCCCGGTTGCTCTCCTTCCCACTTTCCCATGTAAAATGCCCTCCTGCTGCCCGCTAACCCAGACCGAGGGGCAGAGCCAGAGACCTAGAATGACAGGGTTCTGGTCCCAGCCCTCCACCCAGGCCGCTGTGCGCGTGGGCTTCTGAGCATCTTCGTCCTCCTGTCTGGGGCTTGGTGATCTTTTTAAACCGCCCCGTCACAGGTGAGACACGCAGCAGGCGAGATTTGGAATGAGACAGGCGCTAACAGTTGCAAGCTCAGGACCTTGTGCAAGCGGCTACAGGCACCGCTCCGAGCCTCAGTTTCCCCGTCTGAGATATGAGGGTATTAATACTGTCTCCCTCACGAGGAGGTTTCCACCGAAACTGTATTTTTGTATAAAGCACTCAGCACAGTGTCCGGCGCTCGGCGAATATTCATTAAATAGTATGATCAGTGCTGGGCTGGTAAATCACCTCTAAGAGCGGGAGGCGGGGGAGGAGGTGAGCTGATTTTCAGCACTAGTCAATTTTCATGGTGCAAATACGTCCACCGTGACCGATTTCAAGCCAATGGTTTAACACCCGGCTTACAAAGCTCCTGAATATGGGACAATCAGCTCCACTGAGCCAGCACACAGTGCCACCTATTATTGTTGTTGTCATTATTATTACTATTCAACCAAGCAGCTTTGACTTGATTTCTCCTCTCATTACCTGCCTAAGATGTCACATCCATATTGGACTCGGCAGGCTAAAAGTAGTTTGAAAGCCATGGACGCAAGTGACCTGGTAAGGTGTCCCCCAGTGCTCCATGACATCCTGGGAGCTCAGTGTCTCCTTGGATCCAATTGTCCACACTCCCCGAAAGTCAGAATTCTGCCCCACACCCTTGCCCATCACAGGCCTACAACAGGCAAGTTAGAAAATGCACCTAAAAGATGCTGCCTGACAGTTTAGCTGTGTGGTCTCAGACAAGGCATTCAACCTCTCTGAGCCCATCTCCTCATTCAGTTCATAGAGGCGCTATGAGGGGTTAATGTGATGGAACATATCTGATATGCCCATCACAGAATAATGTTCAATAGACAGAGTTATTGTTAAGAATACTACTAATAATGCAGCCATCAGGTCTGGGGTCCCTGCGCCCTCTGCAAAGGGCCTGGGGGATCCCAGGCTCCCTGCAAGTTGTACGAGTGACACCACAAAGCTGGGCCCCTGCATCTGTGCCTCCCCACCTCTTCACCTCCCCACCAGCCAACTTCCACCCCGTGCCAGGACTAATTTATTTCCTTCTGAATCCTCCAAGTCTATCAAGCTGCGGAGTGGTTGGATGGATTTTTAAATTAATTGATGCAGAATCGATGAAGAAGTGATTGTTTTGGCCCTGGCTGGGTGGGGAGCCATCTCGGCTGTGGGGAATAAATAGATGACTTTGAGCAAGGTGGTGGGGGGAGGTGTAATTTATTGAGCTGCAGTTGGGCTGTGAGTACTAAGACCTCAGAGGCCCAGCACCTGCCTGGGGAGACAGGATGGAGGAGTGAAAGGTGGTCAACTCACCACACTCGAGTCCAGGAGGCCTGAGTGCAGACCTCTATGCCCCCGCTTACTAGCTGTGTGGCCTTGAAAGAGTCACTGCACCTCTCTGAACCTTAGGTGCCCCTGAGGACAGCTGCAAGGATTCATTTCCGACACCTGCTACAACATGGAAGGATCTTGAAAGCATTATGCTAAGTGAAATAAGCCAGACCCAGAAAAACAGAACTTGTGTGATTCCACTTACCTGACGTACCTAGAAGAAACAAATTCATGGAGACAGAAAGTCAAGTGGAGGTTCCCAGGAATGATGGAGGGGGAAATGGGGAGCTACTGCTTAGTGGGTACGAAGCTTCTGTTTGGGTCGATGGAAAAGTTTTGGAACTAGATCATGTGATGGTTTGCATAGCATTGTGAATGTGCTTAGTGTCACTGCCTTGTACACCTAAAAATGGGTAAAATATCAACTCTGTTATGTATAGCTTATCACAATTTGTAAAAACTAGAAAAATAAGGTATACCTTGTGCTAGGTACTGTCTGGCTTCTAGAAAGTGCTCATTAAATGTACATTATTATTATTTTTATTATTGCTGTTATTTTAAGATCACTGGGGTGAGGTGATGTGTTCAGAGATGCAGTAGACTACAAAGTATGACCAGAAATCCTTCCCATCCCAAGATGGCTACCTTTAAAGAGGGACTTTACAGCCTCCGTCAAGAGAAAGGGTCTGCTTCCCAGTCTTGAATCTGAGCTTGGCCAAGGAACTCACTTTGGCCAATGCATTAGTGTCCCATGACAGCTGCAAATTTGTAAACTATACTCTCTTGCTGGGCTGGGAAACCCTCCACCCTCAAGAGTGCAAACCCAAGCTAGCCCGTTGGAATATGAGAGGCACATGACCGCAGCACGCCAGCCAGCAGCCTGCCAAGCTCCCAAGTGTGGAGCAATTCTGCTCAGGAGTAGCTGATGGCCAGCAATTGTGTGTGAGCCCAGCTAGCACCGGCAGAAGAACCTTCCAGCTAAGCCCAGCGCAATTGCCAACCTGCAGAATCCTAAGTTCAGGAAGTTGTTCTTGATTTCACCCACCATGGTTCATGTAGTTTTGCACACAGCAAAAGCTAAACAAATTACCAGACAACCATTGAGAAGGCGAGGAAAGAGAATATTTATTAAACACCCCCTGTATACAAGGCACACATTTTACATGATCTCATTGAATCCTCAGATTCCTCAAAGGTAGGTATTAACTGTATCCATATTACAGATGAGGAAACTGAGTCTAAACACAGAAAGCAATTGGCTTAAGACCACACGGCCAGAAGGTTGCAGAACCAGGTGTCAACCTCAGGCTTACCTCACTCCAGAGACTTTGACCTTCCAACAACCTCATCCTGCTCTAAAATCACACCAAGTCAGCATGTTTATCTGTACCACCACCTTGTTTGTCTCCAGTCACCCTTCCAATACACTCCTGCCACCTGCCCACGGATCACCCACCCAGCCACCCAGCCACTCGGTAGTTATTTTTGAAGCAGGAAAGCCTGGTAGTTAAATATGCAGACTGTGGCATCAGAGGCAAATTACAGCTCTGTCTCCTTCTGGCTGTGTGGCCTAGGACAAGTTACTTCACCTCTCTGTGCCTCCACTTCCTTGCCAATAATACAGGGAACACGATAATGTCTACTTCGCTGAAGGCTCTGAGGTGAAACAAGGACAGGTAAGGAAAGCACCCAGCACAGTGTCTGCTGTCAATAAATGCTACTGTCACCATAGTCCCAAGAACCTGCGTTGGAGTTGTCCCTGAGCTGACAAGGAAGATGCCAGGCTCCACCCACTTCTGAACCAGCTTCCTTCACCTACTGTGTTTTCTGGGCAAAGGGAAGGCATCTCAAAGCAGCAGAAAAAAGAACCAGGCTGCCAGGGCCCTTGGCTTTGCCCCAAATACCCTCTATAGCCGGCTCTCAGTTTTCCCGTCCGTATTACATGTAAGGGGACAAAGTTGGAGACTGCTCCATCTCCTTCTACCATTCTCTCATTTAAGACTGTGAGCTGTTGATGCATCCTTAAGGAATGCTGTTATTTACTGATCCTGATGCCCACCCCCTTCCACAGCCCATGATAAATTTGCATTGGGGGCTGGATTCAAAAAGAGAAAAAAATAAATAAAGGCAAGAAAGAAAGAGGGCTGTCTTTGAAGTGAATGACATGAATTATTTCGACCTAACTTACTAATTAAGACCTCATTAGCAGCCCAAATTTGTGATAGATCAGCAGAGGACTTGGCACAATGGTTTAATTTAATGATTTCTTGCATTACTTTGTTAATCATCTTTAGTCTGATTTAATTTATGCCAATGTGACTGTCCTAATTTCTAATTAAGGCATTGATGGCGCGGACAGCCGCCATAGCATAAGAATTTCAATCAAGGCTGATACAAAAGCAGATATTCGATTTCAAGGCCTATGAAATGGCAATTTGCTAAGCCGGCTGTTCTTTGTTTTATTACCCCCATCCCACAGGTTGGGGAGGGTCTGGTCTTTGCCTAGGGCAAATTGTTTCTCACTAATCACAGACCTTTACAATCATTGATTTTTTTTTAAGGCTCTGAAAAAGATATTGAGATTAACTAGACCAGCCTCCTCATTTCCCACAGGAGGCAACATGGACCAGAGAGGGTGAGGGGTTCACCCAAGGTCACACAGCCGGTTTTCAAGGCAGTGAGAGAAGATGCCAAGCTCATGCTCTCCTCAGCCACCACCCAGTTGACAGCCCCATGTGGTAGCTGGTGGCTTCTATAGGAGTTGTTATTGCCTAGGATTTGGGTCTGTGAATTGACATTGGCATCATTCTAATAACTCCCAGTACTTGAAGACCTGACTTGGGGCCTGAAATTCAATGTGCATTTTTCTCACATCCATAAACCAACCCTCCTCGAGGGTATTAGAACTCTTTATTCACCCATTTTACAGATGAGAAAATGGAGGCTCAGAGAGGTAGAAGGCCTGCCCAGTTTCCCATAGCAAAGAAGTGGGATTTGAACCCAGGTCACCACTGGGTCTCCATTCATTTCTATTAATATTATAGCTCACATGTAATTAGGGCTTACCACGTGCCAGGTGCTGGACTAAGCCTCTCATGTGAAAATCCCATTTGATCCTCACAACATCCTGTGAAGAAGGCGTCACTATCAACCCCAGTTGTAGAGAAACCAAACATCAGAGGGGTTGTGTGAACTGCCCAAAGTTGTCCAACAAGATGGCAGTGTCCAAGTGCTGAACCATTTCCTCCTGTCTCTTCCTAATGCCCGAACCTCCTGTACCTCACCTCTCTCCTGAACGTTCCAGAGCTTGGCTGAGCTGGAATGTGGGGCTTTGCCTCCAAGGGGCCAAAATGTGCCTCTGGGCTCCTTTCATTCTGACAAAGGCAGCCCCAGTCATGGGAAGAGCCAAGAGCCCAAAGTCATCACTACATCCTAGTTCTGCCACTAATTTGCAAATCCTCTCTCCTCCCTGGGCCTCAGTTTCCCCCTCTGCAACATGAGGGGACTAGAAGAGTGGTCTTCCAACATGCACATTGGAATCCCTGGGGGTTATAAAAACAAACAAACAAACCAAACCAACACATGTCCGTACCCCACCACAGAGCTGATGGACCAGTCTCTGAGGACTCTGATGGTAACCAGCATTCTTGGTGATTCTGGATGACTGTGACTGGCCCTCCAGCTCTGAGGGAACCAAAAATATACTGGATTTTGCTACACAAACTGTTCTTCCCTGCCCTCTTCCCTAGCCCAGCTGTTCAGAGCAAGCACTGGAAGCGTCCTTGGTTCCCCTCCCCCGACATCTAATCCATCAGCATCTCACGCCAACTGGATCTCCACAAGCATCCTGAAGCCCCACTTCCCTCTACACCTCCCCCACCCCGTCCCGCCCCTGCACCGGCTTCCTTCCACACCCCCTGGGGCCGGCTGGGTCCCCTGCAGTCCATTCTTCTCCCAGCACCCTGGGGGCCTTGGCAAAATATAAATCTGACCTTCTCCCCCTCCTGAGTACAACCACCCAATGGCTTCCTGGGGCATCTAAAATTAGACCCAAACTAAGGCTCTTCCCAGTCGTTCAATCACCGAAGGCCAATGATTTACTCAGTTGTGTCTACACGATGATGCCTCCATAAAACCCCTGAACAACAAAGTTTGAAGAGCTCCCACTTCCTGGTTGGAGAACACGCTGAGGGGCTGGCAGACTGGTGCACCTGGCGAGGGTGTGGAAGCTCCGCCCCTTTCCATATACCTAGCCTGTGCATCTCTTCCATTTGGTGGCTCCTGAGTTATATCCTTTTTTTTTTATATATATTTTATTTATTATTACAATTTTTAAGGTTTTACTTATTATTTTCAGAGAGAGGGGAAGGGAAAGAGGCAGAGAGGGAGAAAAACATCAGTGCGTGGTTGCCTTTCACCTGCCTCCAGCTACAGATTTGGCTGGAGACCTGGCTTGCAACCTGGTTATGTGCCCTGGCTGGGACTCGAACCAGCAACCTCTTAGTTCACAGGCCAATTCTCAATCCATTGAGCCACACCAGCCAGGATGAGTTATGTCCTTTATAATAAACAGATAATAGTAAGTCAAATGCTTCCTTGAATTCTTTGAGACACACCAGCAGATTATTGATCCCAAGGATGGAATTGTGGGAACCTCTGATTTATAGCTGGTTGGTCAGAGAGGTGCAGAAACTGAGGCTTGTGATTGGTGCCTGACAGGTGGGGTGGGGGCAGCTTGTGGGACTGAGTCATTACCACCGGGTCTACATTAACCCCCGGGTGGTTAGAGGCTAAATTGAATGACAGAACATCCAGTTGATGTCTCAGGATTTGGAGAACTGGTTGGCGTAAGAAAAACCTCTACACATTTGGTGCTAGACTGTTGTAAGCAGCAGTAGCAAAGAAAAAGTGGTTTTCATTTTACCCCCATTAGAATATCACCTCCATGGGACCAGGACCCTACCTGTCTGGTGCATCAAGTGTCCCCATGGTACAGCATGTACCCCCGTGCTCATCAGATGAATAATGGAGTGAAGGGTGACATTTGTGCTCCTGGAAGAGCTGGGGTCTGAGCTCCAGGCCTTGGAGATGTCTCTGAACAGAAATATTTAGGAAGGACATGAGCCCTGGCTGGCAGCACAGTGGATAGGGCGCCGGCCTGTGAACCCAGAGGTCACTGGTTCGATTCCCAGTAAGGGCACATAACCAGGTTGCAAGCCAGGTCTCCAGCCAGGTCCATAGCTGGAGGCAGGTGAAAGGCAACCATACATTGATGTCTCTCCCCCTGTCTGCTTCTCTCCCTTCCCCTCTCTCTAAAAATAATAAAAAATCTTTAAAAAAAAAAAAGAAAGAAAGAAAGAACATGCTGGGACCTTGAGTGCACAGGACATTCTCGGGCCACACAATGAGGACACCTGATCATACCTCTCAATGACTCCTCTGTCCTGGAAATCCAGGCTCTATGATGCCCTTGAGCACAATCCTAGCAAATTAAAAAGTTTGAAAGAAAGTGCATCTGCTAATGTGCCACATTTATGTTAGTCAATATAGATTTATTTAATGCAATAAATGACATAATTGGACTTTTATTTCCATAATATATTTTTCCAAGATAACTAATATTTTAAGTACCCATGGCCTACTGATGTCTCCTGAATGAACATATTTCCTATATTATTACTCTTGTATAAAACTGACATTTAAACAGTTTAATAAATGAGCAGTTATTTGACTTGTATCAGTTTCAATACATTCTGGGATATTAATAAAATATATTTCATAAGCCAGCTCAATAGACCATGCCATAAAAATTCAATGATTTATTAGTGATACACTTGCTATTAGTTGGGACAGATATTCAAAATGCCATTAGGGTTAAAATAATAATCAATCAAACTAATTAGACCCTATTTTTCATATGCAAATATAATTAAGCATACATTTCTCCATAACTTTAAAGAGAATTATTGAAGCTCAACCTTGTATGAAGAGCCCCTCGCTTGAGTTAATGAAATGACAGTGTCTCAAGTTGGATATGCAAACAAAATTGATGAACTCTTCTGGGCTTTGAGGATCATAAGGAGGTGGGGCAGGAGAGGAGGGGCTTGGAGAAAAGACCACCCTTTTCACCTGAGTCTGTCTTTTCTAGCAATGCTCATAATGGGAGAGCTTCAAAACTCAAGGTGGGCAAGGATGACAGATCCCACATGGTACCATGGGCAAGTACATGGGCTCTGATCTCACATTGCTGGGTTCAAATCCCAGCTTCCCCAACAGAGTGGACCATAGGCAAGTCAACCTACCTCTGTGCCTCAGTATCCCCACCTGTGACATGGGAGTAATGATGATGATAGCAGCAGTATACACCTTGAGGTTAGCTAGACAGAGTGAATGTGTGCCTAGGCTTAGGAAATGTCCCCTCCCCCACCAGCATTCACAGTAAGACCTCTCAGCCACTCGCTGGCTGGGTGACCCCAGGAAACTCTGGTCCCCTTTCTCTGGACAGTCAAGGAGTCAGTCTAGATGACTGGGAAAGTCAACTAATAGTAGAAAATGTTGAAAAGTGATCACTCCTAACCATTTTTTCTGCCTCTTTTTGAGTCTAATTCATAAACCTAGTTGCACCCAAAGAATGAGGACCCAGGGGCTAAGGAAATTGGAACCAAGTCAGAATAGAAAGTCAGAGCAGCTAGGCCTGGTCTCTTTAAAGAGAGCAGTCCTAGAGAGCAGGAGATTATGGACTGCTTCTGCTTCTGGCTTAGTGTTTCCATTAAGGCCAAGGGCAGCAAATGCTTTCTAGAAAGAGACAGATGAGAAATATTTCAGGCTTTGCAGGTCACGCAGCCTCTGTTGCCATGATTCAACTGCTGCCACAGCACGAAAGCTGCCAGAGACTGTTTCAATACAACTTCATTTACAGACAGAGGCAGTGGCAAGAGGGTTGGGGCTCATGGGTAAAGACAATGGGTAAGACAATGGAACAACCAGACCCCCAAATATGCAATGGCTCAACCATGGCAGATGTCTATTGCTAGCTCTTCAAAGTCCAGTGCAGACATTCCTGGTCAGGGGACTCACCAGGGTGATTTTTCCCTAGGAGGCAAGAGAGACCCGGGTTCTTGCCGTGTTGTGGCTCCTCCATCCTCAATAGGAGCTCTCCAAGCTCACCTGATCTGAATCAAATCAGCGGAAGGGAAAGAACACGCAGGGTCGTGCCTAGGAGGGTTCATGGACCAGGCTTGGCAGTGGAGCCCATCAACTCCACGCACGCTGGGCTGCTGGCCACTCCAACAGCAGGGGAGGCTGGGGGTGGACCTGAGCTGCGTGGCCTGGGAGAAGGCAAACAGAACAGGGAAGGGTGGCGCAACCTCTGCCACAGAAAGAACGGCAACGTGCCTGGAAGTAATGGAACCCTTTCCCCTTCTCCATTCCGTCTTTTTTTTTAATGTTGCCATCCTGACAAATACCGTGATTATTCTCTTGGGGCTACTTCCCTCAAGATTTCCAGGATTACCTACCCATCCCCTATTCTCCATATGCCCCCATATTTACCCCTAAGAGCCTCCCCCTTCAGCAGCCTCTCCTCCTCAGCAGGCTCTCTCCACCTTGAGCACAGGACCATGTCTGCCTGCGTCCATCATCACACTGGCCACATGAGAGATCATCAACAAAAAGTGAGTAATGAGTAAATAAATGAACCCGAGTTACAACGATCAAGCACATGTAAAATTGGGTTCTGAAAATAACAAAAGAATGAAAAGGAACAGAGAAATTGATGTGGCATCTCCCTGGAAGAACGTCAAAACAAAAGAAAAAGAGAAAAAAGGAAACTGTATTTAGGGGAGCCCAGAGCTAAATGTAGCCACCAGCAGTAGCAACTCAGCGCAAAATCTGAGAGAATGTGCCTGCATGCATGTGTGCACACATATGTATGGGTACAGGTGTACATGCATGTGTGTACTGTGTATTGTGTATATGCGTGCTGGTGTGTATGGGGGCATATGCATGTGCGTGTGTGTGAGTGTGTGTTGGGTTATGCTGATCTCTTTGTCTGAGACAAGACCTCATGACTCAATCTATAACTTGGTGTGATTTTCCAGCCCTTTTTTCCTTCCTCAGGTTGGAACGTACAGGGGCTCTGGCGAGGAGAAAGGTAATTATGCCCAATGGGTGAAGAGCAAACTCAGCAGTTTTTGCAAAATGGCTGTGGGCCCTCCAAGGGACATCATGGCCAGGAACTTGGCTTCAGCCACAAGATGTATTTCCAGCCTCAGGGAGGAAGAGGAATAAGGTGGTTGGGGCTTCTGCGGCAACAGCCTTTTTTAAAAAATCATTTCGAAATTAAATTAAATGATATTAAATTAGCAAAAGTGCCAGGGGAGCCCAGGAAGTCACTCAGATAAATGGCCCAGGCTGGGCATCTTAAAATCTCGGAGATTTCAGAGGCCGGGCGCCAGCAGTGCTCCGGTTTCCTGGCTCTTACCCAGGCCCTGGATCCACAATCTGTGGAGTTTTCTCCAAAGCGCAGAGCAGGGCACGCACTATCACAGCGGGCCTGGCCCCTCACATCTGAAGCAGCGGGGCTTCGTCTCTTAGGTAAGCTCTGAGGTGGTGATTCTGGTTACAAAGCAGGAATGAACCCCACCACCTGCATTTGCCGATAAGGGAAAGCAGGCGACTTGCTAGGTTCTCCCCACAGAGCACAGAGGGAGATCAGAGGTTGTTCACTCCCAATACTGTCTCATTCCCAAAGAAGGAGATTTGTGGGGACTCCAAGGAAGAAGAGGGGGTGTCTAGGGCAGGAAGGGCTTTCCTGTACTCTGATTCCCACTGTTGTGTTCAGAAAGTGTCCCCCATGCAGCCCCTCTGGTCCAGGGGCACTAGGGACCCAGTGGTGGCAGAGACCTGGCTGATAGTGAACAAATTAATTCCAGTTCCGATCAATGCTATGATGGAAACCAAACAGGAGTAAGAGCCATTGACACAAGGGAGATCATTTTACCTAAGACAATCAAGATGGCTGCTTGGAGGTGGTGACATTTGACTGGTGATATGAATAATGAACAGGTAAATCCAAAGATAAAGAACAAAGAGTATCACAGAAATTTCTAATGTGGAGGGACAGTCAGTAACCCAAGGGGAGGGGTCAAGAGAAATCAACCTTTGAGCTAAAAGCAAAAGGATGGGTCACAGTCAGTCAGAGAAAAGGGGTCATGGAAGAGGTTTCATTCATTCATTCATTCTTTTACTCATTCAATCTTTTAGCAAATCCTGCTGAAGACCTACTGTGTATTCAGCATGAGGCTGAGTGACACAATTCAGCAATGATCATGACATCACATGCTACCTAGCAAAGACAATGGCAGATACTGAACAAGGAATTACACTAGAGCAGGGTTCTTGAGTTGACTGTTATGGCCACTGGGGCAGGATCATCCTCAGGCTGGGGACTGTCCTGTGCATTGTAGGACACTGAGCCACCTCCCTGGTCTCCACCCACCAGATGCCATTAGTACCCCCCAACTGTGATAACTGAAAACATCTCCAGACATTGGTACATGTTCACTGGGGGAGCAAACTCATCCCCCAATAGTGGTAAGAACCAACCACTGTACTAATGTGATGAGAAACTGGTGATATAATATGTATTATTTTTTTAAGGTTTTATTTATTATCTTTAGAGAAAGGGGAAGTGAGGGAGGCAGAGGGGGAGAGGAACATCAATGTGTGTTGTCTTTCACCTGCCTCCAGCTACGGACCTGTCAGGAGATCTGGCTTGCAACCTGGTTATGTGCCCTGACTAGGAACTGAACCAGTGACCTTTGGGCTCCCAGGCTGGCACCTAACCACTGAGCCACCAGCCAGGACATATGTATTATTTTTAAGAGATGGCAAATAGTAGAGAGAGTTCTGGGAGGGACCTATCTAATCCAGACCCTAAAATCTTCCTGACTCAGGAGTCCATGTGGCACATTTCTGCAAAGCCAATAGATGCACCCATGCCCCTCATTTTAGTAAAGAAGCAAACTGAGGCCCTTTAACAGCTGAACTGGAGGCTAAGGGGAGAAGGTTGGGGAGGGGGTGGGGGGACAGGGAAGGAGCAAGGGACACATGGAAGATGATTCTGATCCTCCTACCAGGGTTTAAAACTGCCTCGCAGCTAGGTCCCCACAGGACTGCTACCGGCAGCTCAGCAAAGGGTTAACCCTCCATGTTTATTTATGAACTTGGCCTATTACTGTAGCATAATTTGAATACAGTGCCTATGAAGTTTTTTTATTGCCTGCTATAATTTCATTTTTAAAGCTCTCCCTGTGCCATACTTTATAAATGATATCTCAAACAAGAAATAAATTCTGTGTTGCAGCTGTGTTAACTATATTTACCCATGGGACACACTATTTTGTCCTTGACACAAAGCCCTGGAGATTTGGCTGAGAATTGCTTTGGCAGCTTTCTCTTGCTCCCTCCCCACGCGACTGTGAGAGCATTGTGATTCCCTCTGACACCCCGCAGAGCCGGGAGGGGCCGGAGCCCTGAGCCAGGCAGAGGGGGCTGCTAAGAAGCTGCTGGTGTCAGAGGGGCCCGTACCCCTCTGCTGCTAGCTGTGTGGACATGCCAGCACCCCGTGGCCCTCCTGAGCCTTTGGACTGGAAAATAAGGGCATCGGCAGATCATGTCACCATTCCGTGCTGCCCCCTCCTTACCAGCCACTGTAAGCCTCCGGAACCTCTCCCTCCCCCTCTTCCAAACTCCTGCAGTCTGCCATGGAGTTTAGATCATTTCTGGGTCTGCAGAATAAGGTTAAGGACCCTAAGCTGGCCACTTCTATAATTTTACATTTTTCCCCCCCTTGAGGAGAAAAAATATATATTTCAGGGCCCAATTGACAGGAACAATAGCTTACATTTATTGAGCACTTACTCTTTGCTAGATACTGTGCAAAGGGTAGATGGGAGTGCATTTGATATTGGCCGCAGCCTTGTAACTTGTATGACTCTCCCCATTTTACAGATGGGTAAGCTGAGGCTCTGGAGCCAGAGGAAATGTTCACTCAGGGGATATCAGGAGAGGAGGTGACAAAGGATACCCTCCTCATCCCTGAACCCCAAAGTAGCCCATGTTAGCTGAGCTTCTCTCCCCATTGAAGCTGGAAGCAAAGGGACTCTTGAAAGGGCACGTTTTGATGGAGAACAGAAAGGTGTGGGATGCAGGGCAGCCTATTAGGTGCAGATAGGCCAGTGCAGAAAGGCATCAGTTAATTAGATGGGGAGCAGGGTAGGCCCGGAGGAGAGAGGGCGGTCAGAGGTGGCCAAGTCCCTCCACAACGCACAATAACTGACTCTTCTTAGCATCTCTGCATCGCAGAGACGAAAACTCCGGGTGGATGTCAGCCAGACCCGAATTCAAGGGCTGATTCTGTGCTACAAACCCACTTCTGGCTCTGAGTCTCTGCAACTCAGTTCCCCCATCTTTAAAACGAGGATAGGACAGAGAGAGAGACAGAGAGAGAGACAGAGACTCGGAGTCAAAGGCATGTTGGCATGGCCTTAAAGGGACCTGTGCTCCAATCGTGAGTTGGTCACACACTTATTAGTCATGAGAGCTTGGACAAGCTGCTTAGCCTGGGTATCAACTTCCTCATCTGTAAAATGGGGATATGACCACCTTCATCCAAAGGTTGTTTTGGATTAAAGATAACCCAGGCAAAGCATTGGCGCACAGTAGGTGTCAGAGATAACAGCTCAAAGTATCTGGTGGTTGAGAAGAACATCATCTTTGATGGGTTAACATCTGACCTCCCTCCTTAGTGACTTGCTGTTGCTAAATCTTACTTTCCACATTGGGAAAATGAGAAGACAACTCTGTGCTCCCCAGGAATGTTAGGTGAAAGGATAGACAGTAACCTTGCCGGTCTCTGCCTTTACCAAGAGACTTACAGGTGCAGGACAGCACTGAGCCCAGGAGAAAGAGAGCCACGTGGACACAGCCCAGCCTGGAGGAGCCAACCCTCAGCCCCCCACAAATCAGTGAGAATAAATGACTATCACTTTAAACCACCAAGTTTTGGGCTGGGTTGTTACACAGCATCGTAGAATCCGCAGCTAACTGACCCAAGGACTTCAATCCCGCAAAGTAACATCTACCGTTGCATACATATGGCGACTATTTATTGAGCGCAACCATGTGCCAGGCTCTGTATTCGGCACCTTACATGATGCACCTCTTTGGATCTGCGCAACAGCCCAGAAGGAAAGCACAGTATCACCACCATCATCTGCAGACAAGGGAGCTGTGGTTCAGAAAGGCATGGTCACTTGCCTGTGGTCGCACAACTAGGAAGAAATCAAATGTGGATGAGGAACCTCGGTTCATCTGACTCCAGAGCCCCCACCTTGAATTACGGGGCCACAGAGGCCTCAAGGCCATTGGGTTAGAGCCCAGTACCCAGCACACGGGAAGCGTGGCATAAACATGTGGTCTCTGGGCTTCCGGAAGGGGCCAGGGCCGGACCCGTTGCACCTGGCCGGCCAGGACCCTGAATGCAGGCAGTCTCTTGCCTGCTCCGCGCCCCAGCCCCGTCAGGACCACCCCCACCAGCAGTTGTTCAGGCTGAATACCTCCCCTGCAGCCCTCTGGCACCAACCCTATAAATATTAAACCAGCGGTAATTAGGGAAATCAGTCAGTCACTGCACTCCCGAGCCCTGCCGTCTCCCCAGCAGGCCCAGGCTGCCTTTGACTAGGGAGCTTTGTTTCTTTTAATTTGGGGGCCTCATACAAGGCATGTGTCAGGGACTGGGACATCAAGCTCATCCCCTGTGAGCCTAGGCCCCTCCGGCACAGACCCACCCCTCGGGGCCTCGAAGGCTCTGTCAAGAAGTGGCAGAGGGGCTCCGGGAGTAAGGCAGTGGTGGGGAGGGGCACAGGGCTCCTGTCAAGACCCGAGACCCCCCAGGGGACCCACATTGTTTTTGTGGATCATTGTAGCATCAGGCTCCTGTGTCACCGCTTTACAGGGCTAATGACACAATGCAGAGACAATGTGTCACATCAGAAAACGCGGCCCCTCGTGTGCTCAGGTGGGGCTGCAAGCCGCAGGGAAGCCGAGGAAACCAAAGGCGTGGACGCTCTGGCATAGGGGTTACACGGATGAGAAGGCACGCAGCCCACCCGTCCCGCTGCTCTGGGGAGTTAAACAGCCAAAGTTCCCGCAGGCGAGGGTTAGGGAGAAAGGGAGGATGACATGACCCACACACAGCCACCAAGAATCATGGCTTCTGCAGGTCATGTGCTCCCCAGTTGCCACCCATGGGCCTCCCATCTCAACAACTGATCTCGCCCGATCCTAGCAACCTCTTTGGGCGACGCTAACCCCTGCTACTGACTGGGGGACTGAGACAGCTGGAAGCAGGAAGGTGCGGCAGCCGCAGACATACAGAATCACAGAGAACTGGGTTCAAATCCTGGCTCTGGTAGTCCCTGGCTGTGTGACCTTGGGAAACTTACCTGATCCTTCTGAGCCTCCGCTTCCTAATCTGTAAAACAGACGTAAAAATAATACCTGCCCCGCTCTGGCTGGTGTGGCTCAGTGGACTGGGCACCAGCTTGCAAACCAGTTTGATTCCCAGTCAGGGCACATGCCTAGGTTTCAGGCCAGGTCCCCGGGGGGGGGGGGGGGGGGTGAGAGGTCATTGTTTCTCTACCCCTCTTTCTCCCTCTCTTCATCCTCTCTAAAAGTAAATAACATATTTATAGCAAGAATAATAATAATAACAACTAGCCCTGAGAAGGTTTAACACGAGCATACAAATGGACTGCGTTGCATGGCACCTGGTACAGCGCAAGCACCAACCAGCTGTGGTTGTTGTTATTGCTATTACTGAAGACCTCACAGGCCGGAAGAGTTGGAAGTGAAATTCAAACCCAGGTCAGTTTCATTTGAAGGCCCATGACCTTCCTCCTGCTTCTCTACTTCTTCCCAACACTCCAACTGCCACCCAATGAGCCCCCAACACAGTTTCCCTTTTCCAATATTGGCAACATACCACCCAGCCCATGGGTACCATGGGACAATCACAGCATCCACATCAGTGCACCGGGTTTCAGGCACGGTTTCCACTTGGGCATCAGACAGGAAAGATGGGAGAACTCCCATTTTTGCAGCTGGGGAAATGGAGGCTCAAAAAAAAGTGAAGACACATACTGCTAAGACAGAAAGTCAAAGCAGACCAATCCAAGAAGCAGAAACAAACAAGAGCCACCTAAAATGGGGAGACAAAGAAATAAACCCTCGGCAAATGAAAAGAAGGAATCCCCAGGAAGAGTGCAAAATGAAATAGAGGCAAGCACACTCTCAGACATGGGATTCAAAATAATGGTGATAGAGAAGCTCAATGAGCTCAGTGAGTTCAAAGAAAACTACAAACAACTCCAGGGGAACTATGAAGAACTCCAGGGGAACTACAAAGAACTCCAGGGAAGCTATAAGGAACTTACTGAGAACTACGCCACCATTAAAAAGAACATAGAACCCATCAATAAGAGCCAGGAGGAAATAAAGAATACAATTTCTGAACTGAAGAACACAGTAGAAGGTATCAAAAGCAGGCTAGAGAAAGCAGAGTTTTCAACGAGCTGGAGGTCAATGTAGAAAAAAATTTCCAAGCAGTGCAACAAAATGAAAAAAAGACTGAAAAAGAATGAAGAGGTTTTAAGAGAGCTGCAGAACAACATGAAACATAATAACATCCGTATCATAGAAATACCAGAAGGAGAAGAAGAGGAGCAAGGGATAGAAAACCTGTTCGAAAAAGTGATGACAGAAAACTTCCCTAACTTGAGGACAGATCAAGTCATGCAAGCTCAGAAAGCACATAGGGTCCCAAGGAAGATGAACCCAAACAGGCCCACTCCAAGACACATCATCATGAAAATGGCAAATTGCAAAGATAAGGAGAGAATCCTAAAAGCAACAAGAGAGAAACAGCTAATAACATACAAGGAAGCTCCCATATGGTTACCAGCTGATTTCTCAACAGAAACACAACAAGCCAGAAGGCAACGGCAAAAAATATTTTAAGCAATGAAAAACAAAGGCCTGCAATCAAGAATACTCTACCCAGCAAGGCTGGCATTCAAAATGGAAGGTGAAATAAGGAGTTTCCCAGACAAAAGAATACATCTCCACCAAACCAGCATCGCAAGAGATGCCAAAGGGTCTGCTTTAAGAAGATGAAGAAACAGAGAGACAGACAGGAACACAGAGGGAGAGAAAGGGAGAGAGAGGGGGAGAGAAAGGGGGAGATCAATGTGAAAGAGAAACATCGATCAGCTGCATCTCATACATGCCCCAACTGGTGATCAACAACCTAGGTATGTGCCCTGGTCTGGAATAAAACGTGTGATCTTTTGCTGTACGGAATGATGCTCCAACAAACAGAGCCATCCAGCCAGAGCAAGTTTTTAATTTTGATTAAATCTAGCTTTTTAATTATTTTTTTTATTGATCTCATGTTTGATGTTGTATCTACAAAAGCATCACCATAACCAAGATTATTTAGGTTTTATTTTCTATTATCTTCCAGGGTTATGTAGTTTTGCATTAAACATTTAGGTCTATGAAAAAAAAAAAAAAAAGTGAAGGCATTGTCCTACGGCCCCAGCAAAGTAAAAATTGGACCCAAGACTAGAACCCCAGGCTCCTGACCCCCAACCACTGCCATTCCATTATTAATGAAAATCCCAAAGGTTACACAGCAACTGGATTTGCTATACTCAACTTTGTTAAACCCTCATAGGAACACTGAGACAGGTATAAACTCCATTCACCACATGGCGTCACTGAGGTGAGGACGGGAGACAGGCCCTGCGCAGGGTCTCAGTGAGTCATAAGCAGAGTAGGGACTGGAGCCTGCTCTCATCCCCCAGTCGCCCATCTCCCTCCTAGAAGAACAGACCCTCTGTCTGAAGGCTGCCTGGGGGGCCCCCGTCAAAGCTGCCCCCCCAGAAACAAGAATTCTGTTGCACCCAGCCTGTGGCCCAGAGGTCTGGCCCCAGGGTGGCTGCACAGACCCATCTCACCCACACACCTGGGGAGGAAGGAACCCAAACCTCCAACCTGACAAAGCCCACTCGAGTGGCAGGTATTAATTGGTGCAATTAGGTGGCCCTTTCCCAAGGCCATCGAAGCTGCAGCATCAATAATTAGACTCAGATTGGAATTCCTTTGGCTCCTTGTGTAAACAGGACACTTTCTGCAGTTGCAGTAAATGATTTGTTCAAGGGGGAAGCATTTACTGTAATTCGAAAGGAGCAATTGACTGTGTTATTAGTGGAGGTAAGTGTCCAACAGGGTGACAGGCTTTACATTATTTCATCTTCTGCCCAGGCCCCAGGAAAGAAATCTTTGGAAGGAGGGCCCCACCCCCGCTATTTTGGGTGACCTGGTTGCAGTCAGAAAAACCCAGCTCTAGGTCAGAGTCTGTGGATCCTCGACCTATGTGCTGTGTGACCTTGGGCAAGTAGCACAACATCTCTGAGCCTTCCTTTCTTCATCTGTAAAGTAGGGACAATACCAGTCCATCCCCTTCAGGATTGCTGTGAATATTAGGTGAGCTAAGCACACAGAGAGTGCTCAATGAAATGAGCCATTCTCACTGTTATTAGCAATAATAATTAGCATTGTCATCTTTGAAGAGTTCTTGGGGACCCAGAGGTGCCTACAGTTCACAACCTACCCACAAAGGGAACAAAGCAAAACAAATAAACAGACAAAAGCTATAATTCACCCAGCAGGCCATGGCTTTGACATTTATTGAGCACCAACTGTTCGAAGGGTTGAATCAGCAAGATCCTGCTCTCTGGGAGTTCAGAGATTTTGGTTAAAGACAGACATGAAAGCAGAGGATGGCCAAAACCTCACTGCAGACAGTACTTTACAGTTTACAAAGCACACCTACCTCCATCAGCCCCTAGGACCCTCACAATTCGAGGGTAGAAAATTGGTGTCATTGTGTTCATCTGATTGATGAGAAATCTGACGTTTCAAGTCACCCAGAATCACACAGAAGAGGCACAAGTCAGGTCTGAACTCAGATTTGTCTGACCCAAAGCCCACAACAATCTCTTGACAATTTCCCTCCATGGGGCGAGGGGGTGGTGACAGGTTAGGCTAATTCACCACCTGGCGAGGAGCCTACTCTGGGGACCCCAGAATCAGGTGCAAGGTTGGCTGGCCCTGTGAATGCCAAGATGTCCCTGCTGTCTTTACTTGTCACTGAGCCCCCAAAGGTAGCTCTCAGAACTGTCCTCACACCTCACAGGTGCCCACCCAATCTGCACGCTCTTGCTGAGGGCCTCGCCCCTTTGGGCCACCCAATCGGCTCCTCCAGGCAGCCTTCTGAGATGAGAACTAAGTCAGGCAGGCCTTGCTGTCAGTCCTTTGTACATCAAGGCCAACCTAGGTCACCTGCCCTGAGTTGCCACATCTGCTAAGTGGGGATAATGATGGAGTGAGTGGTCAACAGTGTACCTATGAAGTCTGTGAGAGCAAGGAGTGTTCTTTTCTTACCCATCACTGCTTTCCTGGCACATGGGAGACATTCAAGTATAAAAGGAAGGAAAAATAGGAGGTGAAGGGAGAGGAAAAGACTGAAGAAGGGTGGGGGAGGGACAGAAGGAAAGAAGGGGAGGAGGGAGGAAGGGAGAAGGGAAGGAAAAGAAAAGGGAAGACAGGTGAGTAAGAGGGAGGGGAGAGGATCCATTTTTTCGATCCCAACTCTAAGTCAACATCTCTTTAGAGCTCTCCCGGGTCTTTCCTAATGTGGGGTGACCCACAAAATATATAGGTTCTATAAACTGAGGCAGGTGCTTCCTTATCAACTCTGCAGTGATACCTTTAGTTCCAACCCCAGCAGACAAGTCACCCAGGTCTCTCTGAGCCTCATTTTTCTCATCTGTGGGTGGGGGTCAGAAAGCACAGACACCACCTCATTGCAGGTGATTGTGAAAAGAACTTGAGTAGTCTCTATAAGCGCATAGTGTCTGACAAACAAGCATGGGATGGAGTTTCCTTACTGTCATCATCACCTCGCCCTTTCAGAAACTCAGTACAAAATCATGAGCCTTGAAGCTCAGCTTTCCCCCTCTTGCCTGCAGGATACTTTCTCCTTCCTGGGCCTCAGTTTGTTCATCTGTAAACTGGGCATGATGGTATTTCCAACCTCAAAAGATCGTTGTGGGGTTTGAGTGAGTTCCTGTAGATACTCAGCACAGTGGGATGCCTAGCGTTTCTGTGATGCATCCACCACTGGCCACAAATGCTCGTGGTAGCCCTACTATGCTCTGGGCCCTCTGCTAAGTGCCAAGAAGGTCACTGACTAATGCCCATAGGGATTCTCACACAGTGCTTACATGTGGGGTGCACACACCTATGTTCACAAGTGCCCTTTTCCTCTCTCACTATTTCCCAGAGAACAGCCAGCTCCAGGGGACCTGCGCCATCTCATTAACCTGCCCTGGGGGGACCTTATGATCCAAAGTAAAGGCTCCCTCGCATTCACCCATGCAGCTTCTGACCTCTCAAAATTAGCCCACAGGGGCTCAGCTGGCCAGGGGACCCCCCCGCCTTGGGTCCCTCCCACAACCAGAGCTCCAGGGTTCCAACTGGTTGAGCATCTTGACCCTTCCAGGCCTAACCACCCATGTTCTTCCCTCAGCTTCAGCTCTTAACTCTGTCGGTCTCCTCACTCCTGCTCCTCAAGCTATGCTCCAGCTTTTGCTGGAGCCAAGAGATTCCTATTCCAATAGAAACCTCCTTGTTTCAGGCTCCTGATTTGACACCCTAGAGACTTTTCCATTTTTCTTAGAATAAATTCCTCATTACCTTTAGAGTGAAATCGAGGTGTAGAGCTGAAATCCCCTAAGTATGGCTAGTCTTTGCCACTTCCTAGCCTTCTGCTCCTCCCTCCTTTCCTATACTTCAACTTACCAGCTCCCTCAAAATCACTCACCCAGTACCACCCCCTATCTCCCTACTCATCCAATTCTGCCAGCCCCAGGGCCTTTGCACAGGTGCATGTGTCTGCCTGGAATGCTCTTTCCTCCCCTTTTCTCTGTTGTGTTAGGACCAGCTGGACGTCCCAGGACCTGCCTGGTCTGCAGAATCCTCTGTAAGCACACTTCCAGCCAATCTCCCCCAATTTCCTCCCCCTTTAGCCCTGACCTTCAGAAGGGAAGCATATTCACACAGCCACCACCTGCCTGTGTTTGCAGCTGGCTCTCTGGGGACTGCCAAGGAGAAGAGTGAGGTGCTGACTCTGGGGAGGAAGAATGCCAACATTCATTGGTGCCTCCTGGGTGCTGAGAGCATCTTCATGTGGACAGTCCCGTCAGATTCCCATGCAGCGGGTGAAACCACTGAGGCCAGAGAAGTAAGCGTACTGCCGCAAACCAAGGGCCATGAGATGCTGAAGCCCAGTTACCTCTGCTGTCCCTGCCTGCCAGCCCTGCTGTGTACCAGGCCCTCTGCTGAGCACTGGGGGTACAGCAGGCTCTGCCTTTGTGAAATTGGCAGTGTCACCTCTTCCCTGACATTCCTCTCCCTCAAGGAACTCTAGGGGAGGAACGTGGAGGAGGGTTTTTCCCTAGATCTGAAAATTCAGATTTTGGGAGCCTCCTTGCGGAAAGCTGGTCAAATGGGTCAACCTCAAGCAAACAGCAGGAGGTAATGAGCTTCCCATCACAGGGCCTGCTGGTGGAGGCCGTTCGCTGCAATTCTGATCTTAGAAGAGGAAGGACTGCAGGACCGAAGGGTCCTGTCTAGTTCCTCGGGCTGTGCTGTGACTGAGGGTGCTGCGAACATGCCTCCCACGCACACCACGCCACTCCCCTGGGTCCCCCGAGGCTGTCTGAGCACAGGAGCTTTTACAAGCAGGTCCGAGGGCCACGGTGGGATCTGAACCCAGGTTCCCTGGGGCGCTGAACCCAGGCTGCCTCCCAGGGAGACAGCACAGGAGCCCAGCACCTCCGTGTCCTGGGAGGGGGCCGGGGAGGAGGGAGCAGTGCAGGGTGGGGCCTGAGCAGTAGCAACGAGGATATTTTAGTGGCCCATGAAAACCTGAATAAATAGTGTCTAACCTTTCCCGCTCCCACTTCCTTATCTCAATATTCCATTTAATAGCACCTTTCAGGCCTCACTAAAAGAATACGAGGGTTGTTATAGCAGCTCTAAGTCACTGTTACAATGGCCGGGCTGCCTTGGCTGCTTACAGTGCCCGCGCTGGGGGACCCTGGCTCCTCCTGTCCACGTGGGCAGGTGCACTCCCGGGACTGCAGTGACACCTGGCGCCCTGGCCCCAGACCCACCGAGGCGTGGAGGTGATGCCAGGCACAGGGACTCTGCCAACAGCCTGCCGGGCTTGCTGCAGAATAAAATTCCGAGGACCAAAGTCAGCAGCAGCGTCCCCGGGCTGCCTCCACCCCGCACCAGAACGAGCGACTTAAACCATGAGAAGTTATCATCCTGCAGTTTGGGAGCACAAACGTCCAAAATCAAGCTGGCACGTAGGTGGCCAGCTTCTCCCTGTGTCTTCACAGTTGTGCCTGTAACACAATAATAACAACACAGGTGACATCCGCAAACTGTGAACGGTGTACCCTGAGCCTGTCACCCTGCACCTGTCCCCCTTTGATCCTTCAACATGGTCATGAAGCAGACACTGACCTTTTCCATCTTGATGAGCAAGGACAATGGCCCCTAGAAGTAAGGAGACCTGCCCAGGATCGCAAAGCTTGTACACGGCCAAGCTGGGACGCAAGCCCAGGACAGGACAGGCCCAGGCGTCCTTCCCCACGACACCACCTATGTGGGCACGTGATCGAGACAGCTGGGAGTGACTGTCCCTTCCGTCACTTGCTAGCTGGCTGTCCTTGGGTCCCTGGCTTCATCTGAAGCTCAATTTCCTCCTCTGTGAAATGGGGGTAAATAAACCCAGTCCCCCAGACAGACTGTGAGAAGGAAGCAAAAAGAGGATTTGGTCCCTGACAGTACCTCAAAAGGCACCCAATGTCACTCACAAATCAAACCGTTGGAACTACACACAGACTCAGAAATAACAGAGGCAGACCGATAAACATCGTGTCCGAGTGTGCCAGTGTCTAAAAAGACTTATGTGTTCCTCGGTATCAGTCGGGCATGTTTGTGAGCAGCTGTGTCTATGAAAAGGCACCTGTGTGTTCAGCGCGCGTGCAGCCCTGGACCGGTGAGGCCTGCGCTGGGAGGCCTGCCCCTGTGTGTGTGTTTTCAGGGCAGATGTGTTTCCCGACTGGGCTGTGTGTGCTGAGCAGACAGGAGTCGGTGTCTCTATTTGGGCGTGCGCCTTACCTGTGTTCCTAGGTGCAGGGACACCTGGCGTGCACCTGCGTGTGCAGAGGGGTGACTGTGCATCTGAGTGTGAGCTTGTGTGCATTTCCACACGCACGCATGCTGCCTGCCTGTGTTGTATGCCCAGGTGCATACGTGTGTGTCCCCTGCTGGGATGATGTGGTTGTTCCCCTGCCGTTGCACATCTGGGGACACGTGTGTGTGCTCGTGAGCACGCCTGCCTGCCTGCCTGAGTGTGTAAGCCCGCCGTGCATTCTGTGCCCGCGACCTGGTCAGCACAGGGCCTCAGGTGTGTGGCTGCATCTCGCGCCTCCGCCAGCCGGCCTGGAGCGTGTGATGGCTGCACGCAGGGTCCAGCGCTGGGGTAAATGAGGCCTTTTCCGCCGGCGGCGGCACCCAGGGCCTGCAAGCGGCCTCAACTAATAAGGCTGCTTTCCCCCAGGCGTGGCTGCTGGAGCGGGTCAAGGAGTCCGAGCCTCAGGGCTGGGCCCCACGGCCCTCGCCACGGCTGCCTGTCAGCAGGGCTCCAGCCTACCAGGACCCTGTCCCTCCGGCAGCCCGGAGCTGGCACAGCACGAGTGACCCCTGGGGAGACCTGCCCCTCTCCAGGCTCCGTCTCCCCTTCTTTACTGAGAGACTGGCCCACAGTCCTGAAGGGCCCAGAGAGGGACAGAACCCAGCTGCCCATAGCTCCTCTTGTCTGGGCTCTGACCAGCCTCGGACACAGCCTATTAAGACCTCAGTCTCCCCTTCCATAAAATGGGACAAGGAGCCGACCTGAAAGCTAAGGCTTAGGCTTTTCTAGATAAGTCACCTCCATCAAAGCTCCTGATAAGATAGCCGGGATAAGGATGAAGCGGGAAGGGAGGCTCTCATCTCTCAGTAAGATCCTCAAGGTGAAGGAAGGTACTCTAAATACCCATTACAGCCCAGAGCCAGACTAACGCTAAAAATAATAATATTAGCAATAATAATGATGACAGCTACTGTTTACAGCTCTTTCTAATCTAGCATGGTGCTGAGATGGTTACTATTATTATTATAGGTGTTATTACTGTGTTCTCACTGTTATCCTGCTCAGCCCCCGTGGCTGCCCCCCACCCGTCTCCCCACTCCTGGGAGCTGCCTGCCAGGAAGCAGCGTCCTGACCTGGCTTAATTAGGCCTCTCAGAAGGCAGCGCGGCTCAGGGCCCACAGGGAGCTCGGGGCAGAGGAAGCTGCGAGCGGGGGAGGTGGTGGCTACAGGCGGAAAAGCCGGGCGGGCTGGGGGTCTCCCCTGGCTTGGGAACACACCCCTCTTCCGCTCCATAGCAACACCCAGGCCAAAGCAACACACACACACACACACACACGCACACACCTTGCTTTTTAAGCTGCTCGCCCATGCTCTAACCTTGAGCAAAAACTCCCCAAAGATTCATCAAGCCAGTCGATGCTGAGGTTAACTCCTCAGAGTCAGACGCACCTGGGTTTGAATCCTGGCACTGCCTCTTCTCAGCTGTGTGACCCTGAGCTACTGACTTTCCCTCTCTGAGCGGTTGTCTTATCTTTAAACAATAGGGATGATCATCATGCCTGGGCCATCACAGGTGGCTGTGAATATTAAATAGTAAAATGCAAGTAAAGATGGGTACAGAGTCAATCTTCCTTTTGTGTCAGCATTATGATGATGATGATGATTACTCAGTCAGATTGGGGATAGGTTATGCTGCTGTAACAAGTAACCCCCAAATCTTTATAGATTTGTTTCATGCTTGTACTGCATGTCTCTCAGGTTGGCACGGGGGGGGGGGGGGGGGGCGCTCATGTTATAGCTCCCCAAAACCTGGTGTGATGTCTGCCACTGACTGGATAAGTCCCCCAACAGTCACAAGTGAATTGGGAAAGGAATAGGACTCCCCACGTAACAAGGATTCCGGCTAAGGCTTACCTGTGCGTTCGTAGGAAGGGAAGCCCCAGCAAGCTACAAGGGTTCCAATGGCAGAAACGCCGCATTGACGCTGCATTCCAAGCTGATGACATGGCTTGCCTTCCACAGGTGGAAGGCAAACTGAAAGCAATAGCCCATTTTAAGCAGCATCACCTTTAACTCGGGTTCCGGGGCTGCAAGCCCTTTGAGGGCAGGGGTGACTTTCGGAGCAGCGTCCCTCCAGGGGAACGAGCCGACGTCCTGCCAGGGGCGGAGTTCCCGCCACTCCTCACCAGGTGGCTGTCCCTGCATCTATCATGGCAATTGGTCTTGGGGAAAACAGAAGCGGCGCTTGAGAGATGGATGTCAATAGCAAATGGGCTATGATGATCATGCGTCTCCATTTTCCCCTTAATATCCATGATGAATAAACTTAATTACATGGAAAATTGCTGCCATTGAAGAATGTGGTGCGTGTGGCTTCCTCGTGTGGCTTAGCGCTTCCTCACTGTCCCACCAGTGCAAAGTTCCTAGGGGAGGGAACCAGTCACCCTCACTAACTCCAAGATCAGCCTTTGTAAGGAAAAAGTCACATTCAAGGAGAGACAGGACAATCTACAGATGAAGCAAGAGAGTGGCAGCTCTGAGAAGACCTGGAGTGTCTGTTTCACCCAACCACCCATTTTACAGATGGAGATAACTGAGACCTGGGGGGTTGGGAGAAATGACTTGCATCAAGGCCAAGCAATAAAACATGGTCTCTCCCTTCCCCAAGTCCCATGTGTTGCTCTGGCTTGAAAGATATTATGTCAAATCCCTCTTGGTTTCCACGTCTTCAAAAGCAGACATTTGGGAAACCGACCTGTATCAGGAACCTCTACCCTCATGGGCAAAATTCTGAGCATGGCGCCAGACCAGAACCAGTGTTCAACCATAGTTAGCTGTCATTTGTATTGTTTTTATTAAAAACATCCTTACAAATTTTAAGCATTTTTAAAAATCAGTTCACCCAGAATGGAAGAGAAGGAAAAAAATCAGGGTTTCAGAGGTAAGACATCTAGGTGCTGGTACAGCCTCTATTCCTAACTCACTCTGTGCAATTTACAAAACCACGCCCACTCCAGAGCCTCAGTCTCCTGTCCTGTAAAATGAGCATATTGATCTTTTCTGTTAACCATCAGTGGGTTGATGGAGACTCCAGGGAGCTGATAAGCGAGCTGCACAAATGTGTGAGAGATGGTGTAACAGTTGGAGCGGGAAGTTTCCGCACCCTATCACAGCACAGCTAGCCACTAACAGAGTGTCAGCTGGGACAAATGCCCTGTGGCCTTCCAGTCCCTGCTGCGATAGAGACAAGCTTGCCTGAGGCCAGGAAGCTGAGGTGAGGTGACAGTGAGGGATAATAACAGCGGCTACCTGTGTGCAACCTTCATCGTGATTCTGCAGACACCTTTTCTGGGGCCATTCTCTGCCAAGGGAGGTGGGCAACGATGAGAAGACATGGGCTCTGTTCTCAAGGAGCACACAGTCTAATAAAAGAGGGAGACATGGCAACAATCGATTAGCATGGCGAATGGACAGTAACAAAAAGTAGCTGCAACATGTGAGATGCAATCAAGGAGGACTCTCTGGAGAAGGGATTCATTTATTCAGCCATTTGCCATGTATGCAATGCAGTGTGTCTAGCAGGCTGGAGATATAGTGTTAAATGAAACAGATGTGGTTCTTGCTGTCTTTGACCCTATAATCTATGAGATGAGACTTCTAGACAGGCAAGGTCAGTGGGAAAGGCCCTTGGAGCAGAGGGAACAGCACGGCAAAGGCTGGAACAGCATGGAGATGGGAAGCATTTTGGTATTATTGGCGCATGAACCACTAGACGGGAGGTGAAGCTAGGTGAGATGCCTCTCTGATGCAGTTTGCAAAGAAGCAGAAATACCTCATGCCCCACCTTGTACCACCTACGCCTTCTCTCAAAAGCACCCTGTGCAAAACAGAGGGTGAATAACTAAACAAAGTGGTCTATCCACACAACCATGAAGAAAGAAGTAAAATTCTGACACCTGCTACAATGGGGGTGAACCTTGAGAAGGTGAATTAAGCCAGAAAGGAAAGAAAAAATATTGTGTGATTTCACTTCTGTAAGTTACCTAGAATAGGCAAATATATAGAGACAGAAAGTAGACTTGAGGTTGGTAGGGAATGGGGGGAGCAAGAATAGGAAGTTAGTGTTTAGTGAGCCCAGAGTTTCTATTCAGGAAGATGAAAAAGTTCTGGAAATGGAGGGTGGGCACAGCTGCCCGACAACATGAATGTAAGTATTTAATGTCACTGACCCGGACACTGAGAAATAGTTAAGAAGGTATGTTATTTATGTGACGTATATTTTACCACAATCAAAAAAAATGCACTGTGATACTCTAACCTATTGTCTTAGAAATGCTTAGAAGTTCATTCGTTTGTTCACTCATCCCACAAATATGTATTAAGCACCATCGACATTCAGGATGCGGGTCTCCGCCCTGGGGAGGCAGAGGCAAAAAAGGCAAAGACCCCTGATGGCCTGGAGATGACAGGAGCGCAGGAGCCAGACAGTAAACAAGTAAATGCGTTAATAAAGCGGATCATTATGGATGGTGATGAGCGCAGAAGGCTATAAACAGGGCAATGCGCTGGGGAGAAATGGCAGGGAGACTTCCTACCTCCGAGAGTGCGGTCTGGGCTCCCTGAGTGGGCAGCAGGTCCCCAGAAGCCTGAAGCCATGCCACCAGCTCAGAGGACAGTGAGTCCTAATATTTAATATTTCCGATCCCAGCCCTGCTAGGGTACAGGGCCTGGGGATTGCTACAGACGTAGCTAAGACTCAGGACCCCATCCATAAACATTTGCCACGCTTCCCCACCAGAACGCACTTCCATTTTTTCTTTTTATTACACTTACCACAGTGACATTGGTGAATAGGATCATAGAGGTTTCAAGGGAACATAGGAATGTATCATAGATGCATAGGGAGAAAAGATAGTACTTCCATTTGTCTAACTTTCCTCTCTCTTGCTGCAGGCACCTCTTCGGGATCTTTGGGGAGATCTTTTTTAGAAAGTGTCCCCCTCACCGGCCCCACCTGCCACCACGTCCTCTCCAATCTCTGTCACTGTCACCTGGGACCCAAACAGGTGTTGTGTGGGAGAGACGCACCCGCGAGCTGGGAGCTGCCGCCCGTTAGCGGTAACATAATTAAGTCCCAAGCTGGGCCCAGGCCCATTAGTGCCTTTAGATCATCCAAAGGCAGTGGTTTCCTTAATGAAAGGCTCTCTATTACAGAACTGGGCCTCCATCCATCTCCATTATGGGGGGTAGTTTACCTGCTAATACACACACCACGTGCAGTCCCTGCAGGGGGTGGCGGCCACAAGAAGGTGCAGAACAGCTTTGTGGGCACCAGGAGGGTGATGGACACCCTGTCCCCACTGCTGAGACAGACAGAGCACCCAGGCCTCCTGGGGCTGCTGTCTGCCGGTGTCTAGGGGATGAGAGTCCATGGAGGCCACTTGGGATGGAAAAATTCTGGCCAGGGCTAGAAGGTTCCTGCCTTGGCAGGTAGGTTCAAACAGGGTGACTGGAGGGATGACTTTCAGACAAACAGTTGGTAGGTAGGATTTCCATCCCAGCCTGATCAGGAGGGAGAAGGTTGATGGTATAGACTGGAAGGGCTTTGGGAAAGCAGGACTCAACCTGGGTACAATCCGGCAAATGCATCATGTCCCACTGTTGTTATAATACAACGCTCACTCCTGTGAGATGCTCTGAGGTGGGGAAAAAAATAATAATTTCGTTCTGATAGGTCCAGGGAACTTAAAGCAATTCCTTCTGGAGAGTCACAGCTCACATCAGAAGTTCAAGTCACTGACAAGGCCTGCAGCAAACAGGTGTTAGCTCATGGCAGGTCTAAGTGAAAGCAATTTAAGCAAGGGGTTTCTGTTGCATTACGACCGAAGGCAAGAAGTCCCTTGTTTGTTCCCTCTTGCCCTGCACTGAGGTAGAGGAGGGTAGTAGGAAAACAAGCATCCTTTGGGAATTCACCATGTGCCTCCCCCAACATACGCCAGGCTCCATACTTTACATCACCTGGTCTCATTTGATCCTTACAATGATCCTAGGAGGCATGCACTGTTCTGATCCCATTTCACAGATGAGAACACTGAGGTTAAAATAACCCACTCGTGTCCATGAGCCTAGGAAAGGAGCCTTTGCCTGGCTCCAGGTGTGAGCTCTTTGGCTCTGAGCCACCACATCCTGGTCCCTGGGACCTTAGCTGTGATAGGGAGATATTTCTCCTTATCATCGTCTCCGTTCTCCCCAGTCTTCCTCAGGCTTCTTCACCATCGAAACCTCCTTTGGGAACCCAGAGGTTAACCTCTCCCTCCTGTTTGCCCAGACTCAAGTTCATTACTCTGACTAATTGCTTCGAAGTCAGTGATTCCACCACCATTAATGGAAAATGTATCTGCAAGTAATAGATTAATTGGCCGCTTGTGATCAGCTCTCAACCCGGGGGAGGCTCACTGAAAATGCTGTGCTCACCCTGCTGGCCCTTCGGGAGCCAGGACCGGGAGCCAGAGGCTGCACTCAAAAGGGCTTTGGGGGTCTCAGGCCATCACCTGAGAAACATCCGCCAGCTGGCTCTGGCCTGAAGGAGACACAGTTGGCTCCCCTTTCAAGTCATTGAAATGCAAGCCCCTTAACTTGACAAGAATAGAAATCTGATCAGCAGAATAAACCACCCAATATCAGAACCCCAGCATACCAGCTTCCCTTCCTCTTACTGCAGAAGGAGGAAGGAAGGGGGGCTGTCCTCAGAATACACAAGGTAACAGCTACCAGTGTGCACACCAGCTTAGTGAGACCTCCAGCATCATCTCACTTAATCCCGGCAACAGTCTGTAAGGCCAGGGCTATCATTATCCCACTTCACTGAAGGGAAATGGGGCCCAAAGAGAGACTCAGCAGCCTTCCCAAGGCCACAGGCAAGAAATTAAAAGAAGCAGCCTGGGGGAAGTTGCAGTTTTACATGACCCTTTTTACCCATTGATCCGGAGGGCAGTAAAGGATAGGCCAGGGTGGGTGGAATGCGGCCCTCTGTCTGCGTTTGTAAATAAAGTTTTATTAGAACACACCCGTGCTGTTCATGTACATACTTGTTTGCATGCGTCTCTATATTCATTTACCTGCTTAACCATATTCATTTAGATATTGTCTTGGTACCACAACAGCTGGGTAAGTCTTTATCACAAAGACCATAGAGACCTGGGAGCCTGGAATATGGTGCCATCTGCCCCTTTGCAGAAAAAGTTTGCCGGCCCAAGTGACACTTGCCAGCAGGCGGGCCTTGAACCTCGAAGACATGAGGGAGCGGCAACCTGGAGCATCCAAGGCAGCGCAGCATTGCGCTCACTGACTATGCCTCTGTGAGCATGGGAGCAGAGAGCTGGAGCTTAGAACTGGGAAGAAATCAAGGGAAGGCCGTGCTTAGCAGACACACAGTAGGTACTCAATAGGTGCTTGGAAGATGAATGCAGAGCACAGCTGGAGGCCTCAGAGGTCGACCTTTGCAGAGGTTCCACCTTCACCTGCCTGGCAAACGCAAGCATTCGCTGCCCCCTGGCTCCCTGGCGGGGCTGGGCTGGGCTGGTCAGGGAGTTTTACTGGCTGAACGAGTCGCTGGAGGCTGTAAAAACACGAGGGCTTTTTCCTTTAAGTCTCCCCTGTAAGTCACCTCAAAGCATTTCCCTGATCGATTGGCTCTTCTCCTCCTTGTAGGAGCCCTCCCCGGGGAACCGTTGGCAGAAAGGAATCAGCCGGTTTGCATTTAGTCACCTTTATCTGACCCAGGAGATAAATCTCCCTTAGTTTGGTTTTCCCGCAGGGGGTGCGGATCCTGGGAGGCCCCCGGTGCGCTTAGCAACTGCTAACCCCAATGTGGGTTATTCTGCAGTGGAGCTGATCTGGGGGCTGAGCCAGCCCAGCTTCCCTGGGAAACAGGTTTTTCTCCTAAAAGGGACAGTTTGTATAGGCAGAGTTACAAAGGTGCGTTTGAGCCACATCAAAGCATCAAGGCTTCTTCTTCCGCAGACCCCAGCAAATGGGTCATTGCCCCGTGCATGGGGATGCCATGGGGCACCGAGGACAGAGAAAAAGGGGTCCACTCTGGTGGGAGGGACTTCAGCAGACAGAAGAGAGATACGTACCTATGCACAGGTGCCTGAGAGGCCACACGCTAGTCTGCAAGGCCCTGAGTTCAAGTTGCAGCTGCTGTGCAGCCCAGCCACTCGGTCCTGGGCAGGACAGCCTCCCTTCCGAATTCCGGTTTCTTCCTCTGTGAAGGTTACTGACCACATAGGTACCAACCTCAGAAAATGGTCTGGAGGATTAAATACCGTCTGCATTTACAAAAAGGGCTTAGTTAGCAGCAAAGCATCTTTCCGCGAGGTGGGTGTGCCTGCTCCCAGCATGATGTTATGGTTGGTGTTTTCTGAGCCATGCAGGAAAGCAGAGTCTGTTATTTATACACCCACCCGAGACTCCTTCCTCCAGCGCACAAGGTTGTGCCGCCCACCCCTCACCCCCCCCAGCCCCCAGCTTCTGCATCCCTTATAAGAAGCTGTCTTGGTGGTGGTCAGGTCTATCCAGAAGAAACCCCTGGCTTCCCCCAAGAAGTGAATTTTGTGCCCAGGGATCCTGAGCCCCTTCATTAATAAAACTTTCCCCACCATTCAGAAACCCACCCCTCCCATCCTCATCCCCACAAGGTTTCCCTGGACTCAGAGCAACTTCTTTCAGACACTATAAAATCAGTCTTCGGAGAGTGGTTAAACTCTTTATCTGCCCCTCCCCGTGCGCGACAGCAGGTAGGTGGCAGGGCTTAACCCACGGGACCATCACCAGGAGATAGTGCAGGTGCTTCAGCCTTGGTGAGGAGGAATATTTTTTTTAATCCTCACCCAAGGATAAGTTTATTGCTTTTAGAGATAGGAAAGGAAAGAGGGAAAGAGATATGGAAGCATCGGTGTGAGAGAGAAACATCAATCAGTTGCCTCCCATATGTACCCCAACCAGGAATGGAACCCTCAACCTAGGTATGTTTCTTGACTGGGAACTGAACCTGCAATGTTTCTGGTGCATGGGATGGCACTCCAACCAATGGAGCCATCCAGCCAGGGCATGAGGAGGACTGTTTTCAAGCAGGCTGGGATCCTGGTGCTTCTTGCCTTTCATAGAAGCAATTCAGGGTCCAACATTGAATAGATAGACCCCCTTTCCAATCCCAGATCTGTTCCTTTCTCACCTGCCTGGTGGCTGGATCTCAGTTAGCCTCAGTCTCCTCATCAGCAGAATGGGACACTACTTGCATCAGCCTGATGGGATTACTGTGAGGTGCCCATGCTCCAAAAAAGAGCCCCCAACTACAAGTTCGGCATCGTGACCTTTCATCTCTATTTGGAGTCAAAACCAACTGGTAACATTGGGCAAGTCCCCTGATGTACTCTGGGCCTCAGTTTACCCTTCCTGCATTCCAACGTGCCCCCTCCCTCGGAGAGTCCACCATGCTGTGGCACTCCCTCCTCACCCAGTGTCAATGCCAAGTCTGAGCGTCTTTGCTCTTGAATCTCCGCACATCTCTAAATAGGGCAACTGCCTGTTCATTACGTCTTTTTTCCAAGAGCAGAAACTGGGTTTTGCCTCAGCCCGGGTTCACCCTCTGTCCTCTGATTCTTTGAACCACTTGGACGCAGACACACACACACACATACCCCTTGATAGAACACCGTCTCCTGCCGCCCTCCTTCCCGCCAGCCCCCGTCACACATTCATCCAGAAGTCCTTGTCAGAATATCCCTCCTGGGACCAGCAGGTGGGAAATGTCATTTTGGATCCATTACTAGAGCTCTAAGGTGCTTAGAGATGATCAACACCAATTCTGACTTCCATCCAGGGAGGGGAGGTGGCCGGGAGCGGCCCCCGTCCCTGCCAAGGGGACCTGAGTCGGTCCCCTGAAGCTGCTGGGTCCCACCACCCAGGGACAGGCAAAGAGGGCTGTCTGGGGACCAGGGGCCCCGCCACTCTTTGTCCTCAGATTTCCCTGCCATGCTGATTTGAATAATTCAGCAGTGCCAAGTCTCCTGGGCACTATTGTCTTCAGTGAAGGCAAATCAGTCGCCTGCTCGGCCCGTTAAGAGGGCCCTGCCTGCTGCCTTTTTCTGTAAATCAGGATTAATGAGACGGTGAAGGGAAGCGCCGAGCCCTGGGCAGGGACTGGCAGGCAGCTCTTCCGCGCGGCAGGCCTCAGAAGTGGCTCCCGTCGCAATGTCCTCGGGCAGTCTTCTGCGGCAGTCATCAACCTGTCGATAACTAGCTATCACCCAGCCTGCCAGGCCCGCCTCGCCTCTCTGCCGGCCCCTGGCTGCAGGCGCGGGGAGGGAAAGCCAGCGAGCGAGGCCGTCTGCTAGTGAGCTTCGCCCACGCCGCTGGCACCTCAGCAGGCCGGGGTGGTGCCAGGGGCTGAGCGCCCTTCCTGGGGGCTACGCCCAAGAGCCAGATGTGGAATCCTCCCGCCTGGGGCTGCAGACTCCAGGAAGGCGAGCCCTCCGTGCCTGGCTTTCTGACAGCTGCCACTCACCCGGGGCACAGGGGACAATGTCCGAGTGCCTCTCACTAGTCCCTGCCCCTCCTTCTTTCTTAGAGCGGCTAACCGGGTGAGCGCTGGTTATTAAATGCATGGGCTGCATGACCTTGAGCTGTGATCCAGCTCCTCGGTCTCAACTGGCCCACCTGGGAAGTGGAGGAAAAGACATTTCCTCGCCCAAGAGAATGCTGAGAGGCTTGGAAATCCCTTCCACCAGCCAATGTCCAGCCCACTGTCACATGTGATTATATTGTGTTAGTATCATTATCAGCTCCCTAATCATGCGATGATGTCCTGTGTAACCCACAGCCCAGGCCAGGTTGCACACTGCCCCTTGTCCACAATGAGGTGTTTCCAAAGAAGGGGTATTTTGAAATTCTTGTCGTAACTTGACAGACAGCAAGTTTATATTTATTGACTCTACTCATAAAAAAATAAATAAATAAAAAATAACAGGGTCTTGGATTTCGTGTGCATTTTATTTTTCATTTCATTTTTCTAAAAGTTCTGTTTTACAGAGTGTCATTCTGCAGCAGATTGGAGTTTAAAGAGAAAAAACAAAACATACTGTCCCTCAGCACAGGTGGGGATGGACAAACTCTCACATCATAGGAGTCCTCGGGGATCTTGTTAGGTACAGATTCTGGTTCACAGGCCAAGGTAGGACCTGTGAGTCTGCACTGCTAACAGGAGCTAAAAGGATGCCAATGATGCTGGTCCAGGAACCATGCTAGTGAGGAAGCAATATGTAGTCAAATCCACCCCCCGACCCAGCTTCATTCCCTGCGACCTCCTCACAATGCATGTCATCCCCAAGCATGGGGACAGGCAGCCAGGGCTCAGTCAGTGGTAGCTATTATCACACTTATGCCTCATAGCCGCTCCTTAAGATAGAGGTGTATCTGTTAGCTATTGCTGCATAACAAACCAACCCCAAACCTCATGGCTTAAAACAATATCCACCTATCCATTGTTACCTATGAGTCTTTGTGTCAGCTGGCTCTTCCGCTTTTGGGGGTCTGTCTTGGCAGAGATTAGCTGGCTTGTTTATGCATCTGTTATCACCTTGGTGCCAGGTGTTTTAGAATGGCCTCAGATGGGACAGCTCATGTCTGTTCCATGTGGCCTCTCATCCTCCAATAGGCTGGCCTGAGCTGCTTCTTATGGGAGCCAGAGAACAGCGAACAAAGCCTTTTGAGACCTAGGCTTAGAACTGACATATCATCACTTTCGCCACATTTTATTGGCCAGAATAAGTCACATGAGCAGCCCAGAATCAAGGGGTGGGAAAAAGACTCCTCCTTGAGCTGGGAGGAGCTGTAAAGTCACATTGCAAAGGACAGGAATACAAAGAGAGGGAGATGCAGAGCCATTTTTATTAACTCATCTTTATCCCTCTTTATAGATGAGGAAGCAGAGGGTCAGAGAGGTGCAGAGGCTTGCCTGACATCAGAAAGCAGCTAAAAAAGGGACGGAACTGAGCTCTCAAACAGTGTTTTTAACCCCTCTTCCAGAGTCATCTCTGTGGGCAAAACAAACCAAAAAAAATACATTTCAGTAATTCAGTTCCCCAAAGGAAGAGGATTTTCTGATATTTTGACATCTCCAGGGGAGATCCTTGCCCGCTCAGGCTTCTGCACCACCCCAGTCCCCTAATCACAGGCCTATTTCCCACCCCTGCTCTCCACGCTCCTCCTGGGCTTCCCCAACGCAGGCAGGTGTATCTTTCTCTCTTTTTGTAACGGTCTCTTTAACACAAGGGTTTTCCAGAAAGACAAATAGAAGGGTGTGCTCCCAGGATGGGGTGCAGCAAGGAGCAGAAGGGAGCCCAGAGAAGTGACAGGCACAGCATGCCCAGGCTGAGTGGCCCCCAGGTTCCAAAACTGAGGAATTAAATATCTTCCCGGACTCTATTTGCCCGTTTGGGGGAAAAGACAGTCTGGTCCTGAAAATCTAGTGGCTTTTGTCCTGACTTCCTCAGGCTGCCACAGTCCCCAAAACACCTACAGAAGGAAGCCCTTTGGAATGGGTGACCCCAGCACAGGTGTCCCTGAAACTCTGGCAACCTAGAACTAGAACCTCACTTTTCTGTATTTGAATACCATTCCCTGCAAGCCCGTGTTCTGCCAGGTGCCAGACGCACAATCACCATCCACTTAGGGTCAAGTGGCCTCTTTCCCCAGGGCTGTGTCTCAACCCCAGAGAGATTACTGTGGGCCCACTTGAGTGTATTGGTTATCCATCATGGCATTAAAACAATCCCGAAATGGAGTGGATTAAAATGAAAGCGCACATTTCTTAAATCCTGTGGTCTCTGTAGGTCCAAAATTCCTAAGTAGTGGGCTGGGTGGTCTGGCTCCAGGTCCCTCGGGAGGTGGCAGTCAGGGGTCAGCTGCGGCCGCACACTCATCTGAAGGCTTGACTGGGGCTGGCGAATCCACCTCCAACGTGGCTCCCCCACTGCCTGCTGGCCAGGGGCCTCGTGTCTTTCCACACGGGTGTGATGTCATAAGAAATACAATTTGGTCTTCATCCATTTCTGGCACACAGCTTCTAAAACATTTGGCATCTCCTAAGTGATGAAAGTGATAAAGATGTTTTTTATTATGTTAACGAGGTGACTTTGGACCTTCTCTCAGGATGGAGCTGGTTGCCAGGTGAACCAACCACGTGATGAGAGAGTTGGAATTTTCAGGCCCATCCCGCTGACCTCGGAGGGAGAGAGCGATTGGAGGTGAATCAATTGCCAGTGGCCATGATTTAATCGATCATGACTAAGTCATAAAGCCTCTATAAAACCCCAAAAGGGCAGGGTCGGGAGAGCTTGGGTGAGTGAACACGTGGAGATTTGGGGAGAGTGGTGCCCCCTTCCCACACCTTGCCCCATGCCTCTCTTCCGGCTGCTGTTTCTGAGTTGCATTCTTTCCTTGTACACTAGTGCTCTGGTAAGCACATGGGTTTCCTGAGTTCTGGGAGCTGCTCCAGGAAATTAATCAAGCCAAAGGATGGGATCATAGGAACCCCGATCTGTAGCATGTTGGTTGGAAGCCCCGGGGACAACCAGCACTTGGGACTGGCAGCTGAACTGGGGGAGGTGGGAGCAGGGGAGAAGGTGGGAGCCCAGGGCTGGACTGAGCACTTACGCTGCAGAACCTGACACCATCTCCAGGTCGAGAGCGTGAGAACTGAGCTGAGTTGGAGGACCCCCAGCTGACGTCACAATTAGTGATATGAGGTGAACCTCCCCCACCTCACCCACACACACATGTTCTAATTGGGTGCAGCATCTTCAATGGGTCCCTCCAAGGAGCTGCCCGGCATCCTCTCAGCATGGCTTCCCTCAGAGCCAGGGACCCAAAAGAATGAGGTAGAAGCTGCAAAGCCATTTATGACGTCTCCTCAGAGGCCCCCCTCCCCTCCCCTGTGCAACCTGATCCCGCGGACATGCCTGATGGAATGCAGCGGGAACGCAGGAGGGTATGGAGTCCAGGCAAGTTTTGGGAGGGGCATCTTGAAGACTGGCCACCCACAGGGTATGAGGAAGGGGGATCATCTGGGTTTCATGACGTATTTATCCCACTGGCTTCTACTGAGCTGTCCTTGCTCGAGTGTGGTCCAAGGCACACACACTGGAGACACCCTCCTGCCCCCCAGGCCTCACGCACTCTCCCTGCCCTTCCCCAGGAGGCACCACGGTCCACGTTGCCTTCACTTGTGGCCACTTCTTGTTCCCCAGCCCAGGGAGCGCTTTCTAGCCTCAGAGACTCCTTCCTCTGCGTTTACATCCTCCCAAATCTTTTGTGGGAGGCCTGGTCCTTGGCTGGCTTTTAAAATTCAAAAGCCAGGAATTCAACATCTTCCTTATCTGTGTTCTGCTGTGTCATTCTTTCCCTGCGGGCAAAAAAAAAAAATTGCTGCATGGTTGGCCTGCTGCCTGAAGATGAGACTGGCCACAGGATGCAAATGATGGCACCGAATTTTAAAAAGAAAAAAAAAAAAGACACAGAGAGAACCTCAGTCAATATTTTTAAAAAATTTTTTCCTGCCAGGGGTAAAGAGCACTATATCCATGTAAGTTGTCTTTTTCATTTCTGTCGATTTTCACTCTGACCCTGGAAAAACTAGCTGATGTAGCTCCATTTCTAGATGAAGAAACAGATTCAGCCCTGGCTAGGGGTGGCTCTATTGGTTGGAGCATCGTCCTATACACCAAGCGGTTATGGGTTTGATTCCTGGTCAGGGTGCATACCCAGGTTGTGGGTTTGATCCCTGATGGGGGTGCCTATGGGAGACAATCAATCAATGTTTCTCACATGAATTTTTCCTCCCTCTCTCTCTCTCCCCTTCTCTTTCTCTCTCTCCCCTCTCCCTTCCCCTCTCTCCAAAATCAGTGCATATATCCTTGGATAAGGATTAAAAAGAAAAAGACACAACATCAGAGATTTGATGGCTTGCTAGATCCTTATCTAGGTTGGTGGCACTTGGGAGACTCAACCCCACACCAGCATGCTGGCCTCTGTGTCCTCTGCCTTCTTTCCTCTCTGAAATCCGATTTTTTTCAAGATGTTTTCCTAGCCACTGAACAGATACACTCTCGGGGCATGGTTACCTGTCTCAGGTACCTTGCCAAGAAATAAGAGCTCTCTTAAGGTAAAGGTGGGACTTCAGGTCCAGGCACCGGTGGGAAAGAGACCAATACAAGGCCCCTGAAATTACACACCAGGTGGCCTCTTGCTTCACCCACAAGTGAGCTTGACCTTTCGGGTGAGGACGGATCTGGAGAGAAAGAGAAACAGATGGACTTACAGAGCAGCAGGAGGGGAGAAAATCCCAGCAATCCGTTCCATCCTCATTCAACAAAGAACCTCTCCAAGGAGTGTCAAGCTTCTGAACTTGAAACCAACTCTAGAAGGTCATTAAGCCTGAACTCCTAACGAAGAACAGATGAGAAATGGAAGAAAATCAAAGACCAAAATATGCTTGCCATATTTCTTGCCTAAATAAAAAAGTGGTCAGGGACCATGGATGGCCTTTTGCAAGGTCTCACATCCGTGATGTGGGAACCCCCACCCAAGTCAACTGTGGGTGCTTCTTTCCATGGGCCTAGGCCTGGCAACCACAGGCACACAGGAGGTGGTTAGTGCCCTGACCCTTGAGGACAGAGGCAACCGCCCTGCCAGGTTCACTGGAGGCCAGGGGTTCACTGCCAAAGTAGTGACGGCACGGAGTTCAGAAGCATGTAACCTGAGTTCAAATTTTGGATCTGCCATTACTTGCATGACTTTAGACAAGTTATTCAATCTCTCTGGTTTCCATATTTGTAAGGACCTTTAATGCTTTAAATAATTAATGTACAGTAATGGTCTTATGGTAACTCCTAAAAAAAAAAAAAAAATGGTAGTTGTAGTAGAAATGGTACCATGTGTTCACCAAATGCTCTTTCATGTCCATCCATCCTGAACATGCAGAAAACTCTCCACCTTCAGGTGGAGTCACGTGACTGGTTCTGTGAGCGGAGGTGATGAGCATCCCCTCCATGCTGAGGCAATTCTCAGTCCCCCTCGTCCCCTGGCTATGAGGAGGCCTCATGTTGAGACACAGGAGCCTGGATCACTGAGTCACCATATGGACCACAGCTGCCCTGGCCCACAGAGAACTTCACAGGGGGAAACAAAACAAAACTTTGCTTATCAGATTTGGAGAGGGCGGTATTCCAGTAGCCCAGCTGATCCTAACTCAGCATTCATTGTCATTGTTGTTGCTCCTCTCGTATCAAATACATGATGTTTGCTTTCATTGCCATCATTGCTTATCATCACCTACTTCGTCCTTCCTGCATCCAGCTCTTAACCATCTGGCGTCATGTCGCCCTTCTGACCACGCGTTGGCCCTCATGCCTGATGGCAGGTGCGGCTACTCTGGTTTTGATCTTGGACTTGGGCGATACTTGAGACTATATCCCCATGAGCATCTTCCCCATCATACTCCCACCGCCAGTGCCCTGCTGCTGTACCAACCAGCGTTGACACAAGAGGGGTTTAGACGCACCGATTTTAAAAAATAAAAAGAAGAAAGGAAGAAAGAAAAAGAAAATGAAAGAAAGAAAGAAACTTCCTTGGAATAATTGCACCAGAAAGTGCACATCCCAGGATCATCGTGTCTAGAATCAAAGAAATGCAAAATCAAAGGGCTATAGAAGTCAAGGATAGAGTGCTAAGGAATCAAAGAATACCAAAACTACGGAGTCATAAAAAACCACAGAACTATAGATCCCAGCTGCGCAGAAGTGGAAATTTGGCGTGCTGGGCCTGCTCTACCCTCAGGCAGCTATTTGCATGAGCTGCTATGCAGAGGGCTGAAGGCTCGGGAGGGGCAGGGCTTGTGCTCAGCATGTGGAGAGATGAAGTGAGATGTCTCTGCCACCCCTGCTTCCTAGAACCTCACCAGGGAATCTCCGCGATCTTTTTCCTGATACTACACCCACCTCTCGGCAAAGATTTTCCCCACCCCTTGACCAGGCCTGGACCTCGGCCCTCCTGCCCCAGTGATAGTAAGAACCCTGCTAAGCCAGTTGAGAGAGAATCCACCCACCCTGGCTCTCTGGCAGCCTGGCCTGCCTCAGCAAGACTCCTATGAAGTCAGCAGCAAGCATGCCCCCTACCCTTGATGTCAAGTCTTAGCAATGTTCCATCTACCGCCATTTCCCTCAATCTCCTCCTTGGCCATAAAGTCTCACTTGTTTTTCCTCTCTCCCCTACCGCAATAGTCCTGAATAATGTCTTTCTTGCCGTGTTAACATGTGTCAGAGTAATTTTTTCTTTAACACTTTTCAACCAGTGCATTGTTATATACGGTGACAGTTAAACTTTATGCCTGTGGAATAGTTTTTTAAATAAAATCCAATGGGGCAGAGTTGCTCAGGTTCAAAGTGGGAAGTGAACTTGAGGTCCTTCCGGACACCTTATTGTTGCCCCCCTTGGTAGATCTCACATTCCCTGGGGTCTCCAAGCATAGTTGGGAAACCGCTGGGGAGGCGAAGAAAACACTGGACAGTGTGCCAGATTATTGGTAACTCAACACCATCAATGGTCTTTTCCATGTGCTCCCCTGTGTCACACAAGAAGCCTGGAATCTATATTTTCCTAACTCCCTGGCCCCCAGAATTCCAGTTCTGGTTTTCCCAAAGCTAGGGTAGCTGTCACCTGCATGCCTGTAACTCGAACTGGGCCCCCTAGAGGGGCAACCATTTTCTCTGCTCTGAGCCTCCATTGTCCTCATCTGCAAAATGGGGCCAATCATCCCTCTTTTCCAGAATTGCTGCAATGTGGCTGTAGACACAAAGCAAATGCTCATGTTCTTTCTTCTTGCTCTCCCCAAAGGGAGGGGGGTAGCTCCAAGGTTACATAGCACGTTAGTGGGGCACTTGGATTCTGAACCAAGACCTCCCAAGGCCTAATCCCAGGCTCCCTGACCACAGAAGAAGGTATTTCCCTGCATCCTTGCCAGGTATCCCCAGAAAACACTTCCATTGTAACTCCTTGGGCTTGGAGCAAATATTAAAGTTGCTGACAGCCTATTTGCCACCAGGCTGGTTTGTAATATTGATGAATCAGGAGCTGGGCCTGGTGCTGGCTACGGGTACAAGTGCCCAGAATATTCATGAGCTGTGTCACCACTCCCTGATAGTATCACTTTCCCTTTACAGTGTGATTATTCTACTGCACGCCACTTGTCCCAAAGTGATCTTCCAATGCCACCCACACCTCCCAGCCTGGGTAGGCAGCCTTCCTGCCTAGAACTAGAGTCAAGGCCCCAGCTAGGACACTCAGGCTGTCGTAAGTATGTAAGGACATTGCAGGGCGATTGCATGGCCTTCACTCCCACCAACACATAGAAGGAGACAGTCTTCATGCTCCACCTCAGAGCTCCTGCCAGAGGAAAGCAGCTTCCCATTCAAGCCAATTGAACAAAGCAACATTTTGCTAACCCCCAGCCCCAAGACCTGACCTGGACATTCGGGGATGCAGGGACATTTTTCTCCATAAATGTCTTCTCCCCGGAGGGAGACGGCCTGCCTGTCCTTGAACCCCCTGGAAGAGCTTAGATGAACTGAGTGGCCGTGTGCTCTTCTGGTTAAACATTTATACTGCAGCTTTTGTGGATAAATAGATCCATACATGTGTCTGCATGATTAGGATTAAATATTAAGAAGACACACAGGCAGGGATCTGGCTGGCCTGAATGAAATGAAAGCTGGAGGCACCATTGTTGGATCTGAGTGGGGAAGAAGGGGCTGTAACTGAGAGCGTCAAGGTTGACCCCTGGCCAGGCTGGTCCCGGGCTGCCCTGGTGGAAAGGAGCCCTCGTGAATCTGAATAGACATGGTGGTCTTTTCTCTCCTCCCTTCTGTACCTCTTTCCCTCACTTTCCTCTGACTTCCTGCTCCCTCCAACGCTGGCCTGAGCAGCCTTCCCTTCCCGTCTACGCTGTAATGCTCCAGATCTGACTGCATTTTAAATTTTTATTTGATTAGGTTTTACGAGCTGACTTGCTCAACGTGGCACAAGTTGCAGGAATATGTCACAGGCCTGGCAGAGACTTGAATTGAAATGATTCTAATTATGTGTGATAATTTTTGCATTCTAACATAAAACAATGTTACCCAAAAAAAAAATCCCATTACAATGGTTAAAAGACAAATCATTTAGCAAGTCCCTTCCTTTATTACTTTATTAGACAATTTACAAGGCAACATTTTGAACGTTGGGATCGGGTGATGGCCCAAGGCTATCCAACTGTAAGTTGCACTAAGAAAAGGGAGTTCATCTCTTGCCATTAGTCAGAAAGTCAAATGCAATCATGTGGACTCCAATTGGCTTGTCAAATTAACCACCGTTTCATTAGAATGGCAGAGCACTGCAGCCATGGAGAGAAGGCCCCAGCCCGGGAAAGAAGCATTTAGCTGAGGCCCAAGGTATTTCAGATCACCTCTTCCAGGCAGCATCCAAATGCCTGGGACCCTTTCCCAGGGGTACCCTCTCCTGGAGGAATCATTATAATTACACCATCCTGCTCCATTCTGGGCGTCATGGTCATGTGACCTGCTCTGGCTAATGAAAGGAGAGGGGAAGTGATTGCATCACTTCCCGGCAGAATCTTTAAAAGAGGGTGCATGTTTCTCTGTGTGCCTTGCTCTTCTGTCTCAGGACCAGCGCTGCGCTAGAGAGAGGCTGCCCCCAGTGACCGAAGTCACAGGTAAAAACCATTTGGACAGAGGGGAGAAAAAAAGGGATGGACGTAATACAACAACAATAAAATTAAAAGAAAAAAAAAAAAAAAAGCATTTGAAGCAGAGCCATGGCCGATGTGGAATGTGCTGCACATACATGATGGAAGTGTAAGTAAGGGACATGCAATGTGAGAGAAAAATAAATCTTGATTTTTTTTTTTAAAGGGTGACTGACCTAGTTTCCCAAGGCCTGAGGGGGTTGCAGTTTTAAAACCAGGACAGTCCCAAGCAAATGGCCTTGATTTCTCTGGCACTGAGGGATTTCCTAGAATGCAGGACTTTCAGCACTAAAAATCCCGGGCAAAGCAGAACAAGTCGGCCACCCAATCTTTGGCAGCCACAGCAACTTCTAGAGTCCATATGGACTAAGCAGACTCGTATGGACTGAATGTTTGTGTCCCTCCCAGACGTCTATGGTGAAGCCCTAATGCCAGCATGGCTGTACTTGGAGATGGGACCCCTAAGGATGCAATCGAGGTACCTGACCTGCTAGGATTAGGGTTTTCCTAAGAGAAAACATCAGCTAGCTCTCTCTCCCGCCTTCTCTGTCCCTGTGTGCACACAAAGAAGAAGGCACAGGAACACACAGCAATAAGGCAGCCATCTGCAGTCCAAGAGGGGAGCCTGCTGGCACCTTGATCTTGGATCTCCAGCCTCCAGAACTGGGAGAAAATGAATGTCTGTTGTGTAAGGCCCCCAGTCCGTCTGTGCTATTTTGGTACGGCAGCCTGAGCGAAGACAGGGACTGATGCACCCTCACTTTGTAAATGAGGAAACCAAAGTTCAGAGAGTCAAAGAGACTTGTTTGAGATAGCGTGCCATGAGGGCAGGCGGAGGCTCTGAAATCAAATGAGTCAAGGTTTGCTTTCTGACTGTGATGGTTACGTTTATATGTCAATTTGACGGGGCTAAGGGATGCCCAGATAGCTGGTAAAACATTATTTCTGGTTGTGTCTGTGGGGGTGTTTCTAGAAGAGACTGGCACTCGAATCAATAGACTGAATAAAGAACATGGTCTGCACCGATGCCCATGGGCATCATCCAGGGGAGGGGGAATTCGCGCTCCCTCTCCCTCTTCCTCTCTCTCTCTGCTTGAGCTGGACATCCATCTTCTCCTGCTCTCAGATATTGGCACTTGTGGTTCTTGTGCTTGAGACTTGGACCAGGACTTACACCATGGCCTCCCCTGGTTCTCAGTTCCTCGGACTTACACAGGAACTACACCTCCAGCTTTCCTGGACCTCCAGCCTGCAGACAGCAGATCCTGGGATGTCTCAGCCTCCACAATCATGTGAGCCAACCCTTCGTAATTAAGTCTCTTTCCGTATCTCAATATGTCTGTATATGTTATGTCCTATTGGTTCTGTTTCTCTGGACAGCCCAGACTCACGCACTGGCTCCACTGGTTACTTGTGCTCCCTCAGACACGGGTCACAGGTCGGTCCCCAGTAAGCAGACTCTAGAACCAAATTTAGCAATGCTCTCGTAATCAACACCCACGGAAGACGGGAGTAGGAAGTAGGTCAGGGAAGAGGAAGGACTTGAGCTGTGGTGAAGATCCAACAGACGTCTAAGTGGACCCTACAGGGGCTCTGGAGCTGCAGTGACCCTTCAGATTTGTCTCAAGGTGGGACAAGTAGTCAGGCATTTATTCTCCTACATCTATCAGTCATTGGATGCAGGTGCTCCCAGAACAGAGTATCATTGGGTGAGGCAACCCCCTAAGAAGATGGCATTTCTGGCAGTTAAAGAATAAATCCTGTCTTCCCAAGCATCTCAGCAACTCAACCTCCAACATGGCAAGTTACTTAAATAGTCTGAACCTCAATCCCCAGCTGCAGAGTGCAGAATGGGGCCAACAGTACATATAGATTGCCGACATCATGTCGATAATTGGTTGATAATTACAGTACTCCAGGACCCAGATCAAGAACTTTACATGCATTCCATCTCACAGAGATGTTTGGAGATGGAATGAATTAAAACATGTAGATGCTTGGAATAGTACACAGAATGGTGTATAATGAGCAATGTTAATATTAATATGACTATTAATATTAATCTCCTGCACTTGCACAACTGCTGCCATCTTCGCTGGCCTCCTTGCCCTCATGGAAGCCAGGAGGATCTCTCTAAAAATAAGCCTCTATTGCTAGGTCACTCTTCTGCTCTAAAGCTTTCTATAAATCACTATTGCCTTCTAGATAAAGCCCAAGTTCCTTTCTAGGACTTTTGCTAATCTTTCTCCTGTCCTTCCCATACTTCTCTAACCTCACGGCCAATTGCATTTAATGGCATTCTGGGAACCTGTATATACTTCCGAGCCTTTGCACAAGCCATTTCACCCACCAGGAGTGCCCACCTGTTCCCTCCTCCACTTGGTGAATTCCAACCTTTTTCTCAAGATTCAGCTCAGATATTACCTCCTTCAGAAAGCCTTCCCTGCCTCCCAGGCTAGAGATCCACTACCCTAGGGCCCCCTAGTCTGAGCCCAGTCATCCTACCTGGATTCTGATTGTCCACGCGTGAGACTGTCTGCCCCATTAGACCCTGAGTTCCATAGGCCCCAAGACAGCTTTCATTTTTTAATCTCTGAATTCCTATCCCTCATCTCAGTGACCTGGCACACAGTAGGTGGTCAGTAAACACTCACTCACTGGATGAATGAACATTTGGCCCAGTCCTTTATAGGGTAATCATGGGAACTAGGAACCATGACTCTGTCTCAATGGAACCCACCTAGAAATTCAGTTAGAAATCCCTGAAAATTGGTTGCAAATCAACTAACCCCCAGAGATGTAGATGAGCAAAACCAGGCACGTGGCTTCCCTGTCAGCAGGAATGGCTGTTGTGTTTTGAGCAAGCATTTTTATAACTGCAGCGCTGGCCAGGCACGCTCAAGACTTGGAAGCCAAAAGGACCCCTTCCCGTGCCCTTCTTGGCTCTTGCTGGCTGCGTGACCCTGGGAGGGTCACTTCCCCGCTCCTGGCCTCAGACGGCCCCCCTACGAAATGAAGGATGGCGACGAGCTGAGTTCTAAAACATAGACTTCCCACGCGAAACAAACAAACATCGTTCCCACAGCTCTTGAGCTCATCAGCCTGAGACCGCTGTTTACTCCTGTAATGTCTGAGTGGTTCCATTCCTAACTCCAGCACCCAGCGCTCAAAGCCATCACCAGCCTCAGCCCCGCCCTCCGCTCCAGCTCCTGCTGCGCCCCCTGCAGGCCCAGAGGGTATTTCACCTGCCGTATCGTTTCTGCATCTTCACGTCTCTCCCTCACGCTCTGGGTACATGGGCCGGGTATACAGGTGGTGCTCAAAACACACTGTACAATGTACATAGTTCGTTATGGGTAGATTTGTGACCCCCAAAATTATGTTGAAATCCTAACTCTGGTCATAGTTGGAAATAGGGTCTTTGTGAACGACCAAGATGAAGTCATGAGGGTGGGTCCTAGTCCAGAATGATTTGTGTCCTTATGAACAGGGAAAGTTTGGACTCAGAGAGACATGTACAGTATGAGGATGATGTAAAGGCACAGAGAAGGCCGAGGAATATCTGAAGCCTCCAGAAGCCGGGAGAGAACGCAGACAGACCTTGCTGTAAAGATATCAACCCGCCATGGAGGGACGGTGGCACCCCTGGGTGCCAGGCCCCACTCTACATGGACTCACTGTGCATCCTGGCATGCATCCCCCTCCCCTCAGGGCCTCTGTGCCCCTGCTATTGACTGAATGTGTGTTTGTGTCCCCTCAAAATTCATGTATTGAAGCCCTAATCCCTCATGCGATGCTATTAGGAGGTGAGGCCCCTGGGAAGTAGTTAGGCCATGAGGTGGAGGCCCCATGAATGGGATCAGTGCCCTCACAAGAAAAGACATGTGAGGACATAGGATCTGTCCACAAGCAGACTTTTCTTCCAGACTCAGGCCTTCATGCACCTCAAAAATGCCTCACAGAGCCCAAATTGGACTGCATGGCTATGACCGCCAGCGGAGGCCCAGAGAAGGTCATGTTTATGTGGCCTAAAAGTGTAATGGTGCTTCTAGCCCTCTCTTCTGCCTTCATAGTTGTCAGCAGGACCAAGAGTAACTATGCTTAGTGTTTAGGCTCCAGAAGAAAGTTCATTGGACAGAAGCTCAGGGACTCCTGGCCATGTGCCCTGACACCTGTCATCATCTGAGGGTGAGTGGTGTGTGTCTCCATGACCAGAGCCCTGCAGCATGTTGGGGGTGTGGGAAGTGGGGGCCTCTCCGTGGGGAACCTAGAGGCCATTGTCATCCTAGCAACATTCATTAAACATATTCCTTGCACTTGCACCTCCGTATTTAATCTCACAGCAACACCAAGGGTAGATGCAACTATGTCTGTTGTACAAATAAGTAATCTGAGGTTGAAAGGCATTGAATGACCTGCCCAAGTCACCAAGAAAAAGCAATTTCCTTGCCAGTATTGGAACCCAATTGTGTTTGATCTCCTGGTAGTTGGACTTCCCCGCTGTTCCACCCCTTCCAACCTGAGAAGACCACCAAATCCTGACCAGATCCCCATGGGAGGGTGAGTGCCCCTCACCCGGAGAACACCCACTTCACACTCGCACAGAGCTGGGCTCTTAGTCTTCATTCCCACCAGGAAAAGCACATGTGACAAACAAAAGAATAGAGACACTGCACTTCCACCCAAATCTAAAACTTTTGTGCTGCAAACAAAACCATAGAGAAAGTGAAAAGACAACCCACAAACTAGGAGAAAACTATCTGCAAATCATCTATCAGATAAGGCATTGTGTATCCAAATTATATAAAAGAATTCTTATCACTCAATAATAGGCAACCCAATTTTTTTTTTAATGGGCAAAGAGTATGAATAGACATTTCTCCAAGGGAGATATACAAATGACCAATAAGCACAGGAAAAAAAGGATGCTTGAAATCATTAGTCATCAGGGAAATGCAAATTAAAACCACAATGAAGTACCACTTCACTCGCACTTGGAGGAATAGAATCAGAAAGTCAGATAGCAACAAGGCTTGGTCAGAATGTGGAAAAATCAAAACCATCACAAGGTGCCAGCGGGAATGTAAGACACTGCAGCCACTTTGGAAACAGCCTAGCACATCCTTAAATGATTAAACATAGGGTGAGCCCTGGCTGGTGGCACAGTGGATAAGGTGCCGGCCTGCGAACCCAAAGGTCGCTGGTTCAATTCCCCAGCCAGGGCACATACCCAGGTTGCAAACCAGGTCTCCAGCCAGGTCTGTAGCTGGAGACAGGTGAAAGGCAGCCATACATAGATGTCTCTCTCCCTCTCTGTCTCTCTCCCCTCCCCTCTCTCTGAAAATAATAAATAAAATCTTTTAAAAATGATAAAATAAATGAACACAGGGTGGTCATTTGACCCATCACTTCTACTCCCAGGAATTAAAACTATAGTCACACAAGACTCTACAAATGTTCATTCAGCGTTGTTCATAATGGTCAAAAAGTGGAAACAACCTAGATGTCCATGAACAGCTGAATGGACAAACAAAATGCAGTCCATCGATACAATGGAATAGTACTCAGCCGCAAAAAGGAATGAAGTGCTGACCCAAACTGCAACATGGATGGACCTTGAAAACATTATCCGGGAGGGGGACAGAGGGGAGCAAAAAGGGGATGGACGTAATACAACAACAATAACATTTAAAGAAAAAAACATTATCCTAAGTGAAATAAGACAGTCACAAAAAACCATGTATGATATGAGTCTGTTTAGAGGCAATATCCAGAATCAGTAGATCTACAGGGATGGAAAGCAGATTAGTGGTTGCCAGGAGCTAAGGGGCGAGACGACTTGATAATGACTAACAGGTAGGGAGGTTCTTTTGAGGGCATGTGATATTGGTGACAGCTGCACAACTTGGTGAATGTACTAAAAAACACTGAACTGTTCCCTTAGCTGTGTGTGAATTTTACAGGGTGTGACATATCAATAAAGTTATAGGAAAAAGCCATCTCTGACCTAACCTCACATTTGTGGGACCCTAGAATAAAGACTTCCCAGCTTCAACCCTCAGTTTCCTCCACTGAGAAATGGGTTAGTAAACCTTCATTGAAAATCAAGGGGAGTGTCTGGGGCTTAGCACACAGTAGGTGCTCACCCGCACAAGGTTCCTTCCCCAGGCTGGGCGGTGACCCAGGTAGCCTGGGCCGGATGCACGGCGCAAGGACAGGCCTGGCCCTGGCAGCAGGACGGAGTGGACAGAAGAGGATGCTCATCGACCATGACATAATTTAGACGGATGACTGAGGCCATCCGTCAGGCTGGGAGCGGGCAACCCGGGAAGAGGCCGTGGGGGAGCCCATTACCGTACACGTGTTAACAGCGCATCCTTTGTACCGACAGCGCGCGGGCGCGGGCAAGGGCCGCTCCCCGCATTGTCTGTGCGTCGAGACCAAGCTGTGATGAATGGGCCGCTGGCGCCTGGTGACATTGTCGCCACCTGGGTACCATGGGCCGAGGGCGACACTGTGTGGTCGTACCTGTAACTGCGGGCCACCCAACGCCAGGCAGAGAGAGCAGCAGGACTCAAAAAATACTGGGACATTATAGGTTCTCAAATCTGCATGATAATTACCACGGCTTTTATTTTCCAGTAATGAAAACAAGCACAGCCAAGTTCAAAAACCAGGCAGGGTTTCTAAATAAAATGCAGGATACTGTTAAACTTGAATCTTAGAGAAATTAAAAAGTATATATTCCAAATACTTCATGACACATACTTACCCTTTACAGAAATAAATCATTGGTCAGGAAATTCAGATTCAAGAGGGTGCCCTCTTTTGTTGTGGTTTGCTTTTGTCAATCTGGCAACTCTATAACTGGTGATGTTGGAAATTTCCCCTCCCCAGGCTTACATAAAATAAGAATAGTCTAGCCCTCCACCTATATAACAATACCAACAAGGGTGGTCGTGCAGATTCAATGAAGTGGTATATGTAAAGAATTTAAAGCCCCTGGCTGGTGGAACAGTGGATAAGGCACCGGCCTGTGAATCCAAAGGTTGCAGGTTCGATTCCCCAGCCAGGGCACATAACCAGCTTGCAAGTCAGGTCTCCAGCCAGGTCTGTAGATGGAGGCAGGTGAAAGGCAACCATACATTAAGGGAGGGGAGGGGGATTAAAGAGAATCAAGGTCACAGACAATGGGGATTGAAGTTCTCATGTTTACACCCTACTTGTAGAGTTTAAGGGAGAAATGGCCGAACATACTGGAGGAAGGCAACCACCCCTTAGTTTCTGGGGATCCAGCAAGATCACCCCCTTTATGCCTTGCTGTGACTGCCTGTGCCTGGAGTGCCCTCTCTCCCTGACTAACCCTGTCCATCCTCAGGACTGTGCCTTTCTGCTCCCCTATTCTTAATCCCATTCATGTGCTTCCTTGGAACTCTCATCACTGAGCCCCCAACAGCCTGTGGAGTGTGAGCCAGAAATCAGCCTTTGTTGTTTCGTGCCACTAACATTTGAGCCACCAGAGAGTTAGGGGTTGTATGTTACTGCAGCATATCATAGCCTATCCTGACTCTTACCAAGAGTCCAACCAAAATCCTGGTCTCTCATTGGCTAGATGCATTCCTAAAACCTATCACTGAAGGCAGAGGGCAGGAGTGCTCTGGCTCAGGCCTAATTCACGGGCCTGCTTCCAGAGATGGGGGAGGGGAAATCAGCCCCACTCAAACTGGTGGCCTGGACATGTCAGGGGACTCCTTCAGAAAAGTGGGGTGCTGCTGCCACAAAGGGAGCAGGTGCTAGAGAGACCAACCCAACCGATGTCCACTTCAAGGGCCTTATGGAGGGACACAGGGCAGAAGGTTCTTTCACTGAGTAAGAGAGGAGTCCCCAGGCTTTTTCATAGGCAAAAACCTTACGTGTCTCTGAGATTTGTCTGGAAGATTCCATTGAATTCCACTGTGCAATGTTGCCCCTTCCTGGGTCTTGGGAGGTCTTTTGGTTGCTGGGTGTGCTGGGCCGGTGGCCATCTTTCCTCAGGAAGAGTGGAGATGATGAAGCTTGGGAAGGGAGTCATGAAGAACAGTGGCCGGCTGGCTCCCAGCTGCTCAGGAGAGCGGAGAGGCCACCTGCTCAGGACAATAGTCGCCCACTAGTGTGGGCGGCCCGCGCACCTCCTCCTAAACCCACCTCTATCGCCATCTCCTCTCTCCCTCAGGACCTGACATGACTCCCCACCAATTAAAACCAGCCTGCAATGAGTGCTTGCTGTGAACCAGGCACTGTGCGTGGTGTTCCATAAAGGTCACTGCCTCTCTCTCCCCGAGCCCTCAGGAGCAGGTATTAGAGTGACCCGGTTCGCGAGTGAACAAATGCATGCTCAGAAGTGCATGGCTCCCCAAGGCTGGACAACACAAAGAACAGCCCCCCATCTCTACCCATCCAGTCAACACTTTCTTTTCTACAAATAACCTGGCAATGCAAAAAGGTAAGAAATGAAAGAGGAAAGCCTCCTAGACTTGCCACACCCATTCAAGCTGTCTCCAAAGAATGTACCATCAACTCTTTGTTCACTGCTCCTCTAGATGTCTTTCTGTGCTCAGGGAATATGTTTGAGCCCTTAATATGAGCCAAGAATGTGTAAGGGCATTGCAAGTCATTTTGAGAAAGATGGGTGCGCAAATTTCAAATTCATCTACTTTTTTTATAATCTTAACTGGTCAGGATCGGGGAATGAAGGACTGACAAAAAGTTTAAAAAGTTAAAATCCAAGTTAATTAGATCTCTCCTCAATGCCAAATTCCCCAATGACACCCCCACACCCCCACATGCACACTGGCCACCTCACCCAGAGCAAAGTCAAAGTCCCTGTTACCCAGAGGCTCTACCTGATCTGGCCCTTAGTCAACCCTACCATCCATCACCACTTAGGCTCATTCCCCTTCAACCATTAACTCTTGTTTCTTAAACACCTGAGACATACTCTGCCTCAGGGCCTTTGCACCTGCTGTTCCCACTTCTAAATATCTGAAGGGCTCGTTTCCTCACCTGTCAAATGACCCTTTACTTAATTAAACTTGGATTCTCCCACCTGAAACATTCCACATCCCTTTTACTGTCTTTGATTTTCTTTGTAGCATTTAAGATCCTCCATCATATTGGGAAAATCTAACTAGACTATAGCTTCCATGCAGTCAGGAATATGTGTCTATTTTGTCCATGGCTGACTCCCCAGGGCCTTGGAACAATGGCTGGCACACAGTCGGCCCATAATAAAAATAAAAAGCTGTTGAATCAATACATTAATGAAAAGAGGTTACAGTTCACTCTCCCATGTGACTCAGACATGCCTGAAAAATTTTTTAGAACATTTGAACCTCTTACATTTTGGAAATCTACAAGGAGGGGCATACAAGGGGTGGAGGGTTGAAAGGGACTGTCCCCAAAAGCCACTTTCTGCAAATATCTTTTCCCAGCTCAGCTCAGGATTGTAGGCTGAGGTTCCAATCCAAAGGATCTCAAATCAGAAATCCTCAGCACTGACCCCAGTAGCCCCTTGTCCTCTGGATCTATGAGGAGCAGGGGTTTTAGAAACCCCAAAACATAAGCAGGAATGTTGGGACCAGCAGTCTTGGGCTGCTGATGCTTCCACTATAGGTTCAGGTCCCCAGGTATGACTTATGCCTCTAGCGGAACTTCATTTTCTACTTTTTGAATTCTGCTCTGGAATTTTTTTTCTCTTTGCCCTTTTCCTGGGTCAATGCAGTCCTGATATGTGATTTACTGCTAACAGTATTGACTGCATAGGATTGAGCCAAGAAATGGGAGAAATTGCTTTTTCTTTCTATCTCCTGGTTGACAACCCAGTCTTAGCACTGGATCAGCCAAGCTCAGCAAATGCTCTCTAGGCAGTGAAGGGAGCTGGTTTTTGTGCTTGCATGGCTAGAAGGTGACCTAGGGGAGGAAATAAACAAGGGACTGTCAGCTAAAGGGGGCCCTGAACCTGCCTTCCTCCAGGCTTCCCCTCCTAAATAAAATCAAGGCTTGGAGAAGAGAGGGTAGGAGCATAGGCTTCAAGCCTGCCTTGGATTGAAGGCTGTGTGACTTTAAGCAAGTTTCTTAACTTCTCTGAGCCTCAGTTTCCACATTAATAAGATGGAGGTAATATTGTGTCGGCCAAAAAGTTCATGTGGTTTTCTCCATACAATGATTCTAGTATCACTTAGTTGTCTTTAATTTCATGCGAAATAATTTTGCTAGATTGTATTGTGATAGCTATCATATCAGCATGCATTTAAAAATAATGTCAAAATTGGTGAATTTTTGTATTGCCATTTAATATTAAAGATGAAAGAAAGTAAGCACCATTTTTGACATTTTATGCTTTATTGTTTCAAGAAAGGTAAAAACACAACTGAAACACACAAAAAAAAATTGTGCAGTCTACAAGAGAAGGGGCTATGACTGATCGAATGTGTCAAAAGTGGTCTATAAAGTTTTGTGCTGGAGATTTCTCACTGGACAAAGCTCCACAGTCCAGTGGAATAGTTGAAGCTGATAGTGATCAATCAAGACATTGAGAACAATCAACCTTAAACCACACAGGAGATAACCAACATACTCCAAATATAACAATCCCATGGAAGGACTCTGATGGGCTCTTCTAGGGATCATGTGCTTGCCCCTTGCACCAATCACTACCATCAAAGGGATTGGATGCTGTGATTGGTCAGACCTGGCTGGGAGGTGGGACCACCTCTGCAGCCAGGGTTGGCAGAATCTGTTTCTAAGAGAGGAACGGGAACCTTTCTCAGCACATAAAGTTCAACAGTCCACTCCGGGAGGCAAATGTGTGCTGGAAAAGTTAAAGCAACAACCATGAAGGCTGAGAATAAATATGCTCAGAATAAAGAGATGAGGGTGTCCATACCTTACACAAGGACTTAACACATTTAACTACCTTGTCCCAGTGCAAAATTGATCTTGTAGCGCCAGGCTGGAAACCGTGCAACATCCTCGTGACCTGTGTCCTGCCCACATCTCCCGGGTCATTTTAAACCCTCCCCTCAGCCCTCACAGTACCCCAGCCCCACCCTGGGTCTTCACCTCCTTCCTCCCTCAAGATCTTCCACCTGTGTTTCCTCCGCCTAGAATGTTCTTCTCACTCCTTAACCCTAATCATTCTAATCCATTTCCCCTGTAATTACCACAAGCAATGGAGTCTAATTTGTCTGGCCCACGCTACATCCCTACAGCGGAGCACAGCACATGACACAAAGCAGGAAGTCAACAAATACTTCTAAAATGGATACATAAATGAGTAGTCATTCCAAGGTCAAGGAGTCATGAATTCCCTGCCTTCTCCACACAGATTCATTCATTCTTTCCTTCCAACCACTCTGCCTCATGGGCTGGGGGACTCTAACAGGAAGCAGGAGAGCGTTCTTGCTTTTAACAAGATTTTGGTTGGATGGGAGAAGATGGCAGAGAGAGGCCTGCCAAGAGTTGGCATGGAGCCAGGAGGTTGAGGCGCAGAGGACGCCATTTGGGAAGGCAGCCCACACTTTCCAGAGAAGGTGAAGTCCCCAATAAAAAGCAACAGGTGAATAGACATTAGGTGGGTGAAGGAAGCGCATCTAGGGAGGTGGTACTGTGGTGGGGTGTGTAATTCCGGGCAGAGGGAACAGTCATGCAACAAACGGAGGCTAAGAGAAGGCCGTGTCATGCATACTGCGGCCGAGAGAGGAAGAGCCAGTGCACACTATCTGGGAATGTGTATGAGTCAGGAGGCTGTCTCTGGAGGGAGGCACAGGCAAACCAGTGCAGCTTTTAAGCCACTGTGAGGGCGGTGGACTTAATCCAAATAGGGCCACCAGACCCTGCTGGAGTATATTAAGTGAGGGCGTGACACGGCCACATTGTGTATTAGATAGAAATCTTCTTCAGTTGACCCATCACCTTGGGGACATGAGCGAAGAATTAGTATCAGTCTAAGGGTTTCAATTTAGACAAATTAATGTCTCCATGGAAGGGCAGCTGGGCAGATCAGACAAGTCCCTCCTTTTTGAAGTCAATATTGTAATCCTTGACTTTCAGATTCCTCACACTCGAGGGTCCCAAAAGCATAGGTTCATAGACATAAGAGACCCCTGCCTCATCATAGACCAGAGGTCCCCAACCCCCGGACCCCAGACCAGTACCTTCCCACAGTGAGGGAAACTTGTCTGAGCTCTGCCGCCTGCACCCCAAAACCCTGTCCATGGAAAAAACCGGTCCCTAGTGACAGAAAGGTTGGTGACCTTAGTCATCCAGGGAAAGAGGGCACAGCCCCTCAGCCTCAAAAAGGCCTGGAATCACAGAATAATAAACCAGTAAGATCACTCTTCAACAACATAGAGGACTCAGTGGGCTGGGGCAGCCCAGGCCCCTGTGAAAGGACAGGAACTTTCTTGGGGAGGTGCTTTGGTTTCCCAGTGGGGCATCTTGTCCCCCTCTGCAGGTACTTCCAAGGGGTCCCCACCCTACTTTCCAGGCTGCAGCTGGTTTCTGCACCCCTCTGGCCTGGACCCCACTTGGTCCTGCTAAGAGCATGAATATTTTCTTAGCTAACATTGGTCCTTAAGGATAAATACTGTTTTGGTTTTTTTTTTTTTTTTTTTTTTTTTTTCCCACCTCCCAGGGTGCCAGAGTTCAACTCAATTTTCTCAGATTAAATAAAATCTCAAAGTGTCAGTCCCTGGCAAACGACGAGTTGGAAGGTGGTTGATTTTCCTAACCCGATCGCCAGTCCAATTACAATTTTTAATCTATATGTAGATAATAGCGAACAAAACCCCATAGAAATGTCAAGAGTGAGGAGGTTATTAGCTTAGTTTTAATTACTGTCGATCATTCTTAGCGATGGGAGAGACCCAGCAAATTAGGGGACTGCGGCATTCCTCCCAGAGAATTCAGCTGGGCCCCTGGGCAGCTGTCCCACGGGGCCACCCCACCTGGGCCATTCCTGCCCAGCCAGTGCCCGCCCCCAGCACCAGGCTGCCCCCACTTCCTGCCCACAAGAGCCTGCGGACTTGGACGTGGGCTTCATCAGTCTGATGCGATGTGACTGGCCTGACTGCAGACCTTCCTGTGCCAGTGTGTGCCCCCCAAGGCTACATGCCACTCAGCAGCCCATCCCCACCCTCTTCCAGTCTACAGCATGCCTAGAGGGTACTCTTTTGTCTTGATGATAAAAGTCACACCCTTGCAGAAGAGGGGATTTGGAAAACTTCAAAAGATGAAACCCAGAGAGAAGGGAAAAACAAGCCGCCCTAGTCTCACCAAATAAAACAACTGTTCATTTTGGAGAGGTATTTTCATTCTTATGAGAGAGAGTGTGTGTGTGTGTGTATGCATATATACGCATACATATATATATACATGTATAAAATAAAACACAAAAGCCCTGGCTGGTGTGACTCAGTGGATTGAGCACCGGCCTGCAAACCATAGTGTCACAGGGTGGATTCCCGGCCAGGGCACATGTCTGAGTGGCCCTGGGTCACCGGTTGGAGGCACGCCAGAGGCAACCACACATTGATGTTTCTTTCCCTCTCCTTCTCCTCCCTTTCCCTTCTCTCTAAAAATACATAGAACCTTTTTTAAAAAAACACAATATATATATTTAAGTAAATATATATTTAATATTTAATTGATGGAATAATATATAATGTATTATTTATCATCTTTATATTATAAGTATAAGGTAGTTGTAATTCAATAATATATAATATAATGGATTAATTATATGCAGGTGCACAAATTGGAATTATACTGCATGTGGATTCTCTTATCCTACATTTTTTTACTTAACATTATATCATAGCATGACTGTTATCTGCAAGCATCATTTTAGTAGCCGCAGAGCATTCTGTAGCCTCAATACGTCACACATTTCACTAACCCATCCCTTGTTTTTGCAGTGCAAGGCCAATGCATATTTTAATAGCGATGTGACAATTCTTTATGTTTAGTATTGCACCCTGGTTTTTCCACTCAGCATTAAGTGGTTTCCCGTGTCATTACAAACTCTGTGACTATCATTTTAACAAGTCATTCAACCTCTAACAAGTATTGTTGAGGGTTTGATCCGTGCCGAGCCCTGTGCCAAGTGGTAGAGATGTAAAGATTAAAATCCAATAAACATTAGGATCTCCTAGGGTTTCTGACCTTATAACCCATAACTTTTATTGAACTGAATATACATACTAACCACATGAGCCACTCTGTTATTGGAGATTGAGATGAATTAGTGTTTCTCATATTTGTAAGTAACACCACCTTTTACATTTTGTACGTAAACCATTATCTCTGTTCTGAGGTATTCCTTCCTTATAAATTCTCCAGAATGCAATGAACGGGTCGGAGGGTACTAACATTTTTAAGGTTCTTAATGAGATACCTGGTTTCTACTTAAATGGAGTTTTGTTTTGTTTTTAATTTTATTGTTGTTGTATTACATCCATCCCCTTTTTGCTCCCCTCTGTCCCCCTCTAAATGTTTTAAGAGTGAAACTGACCTGCAGCAAATACAAAAAAAAAAAATTTAAGTTGCATAAAATTTGACCCCCAGGGGTGCTAATAAAAGAATAACAATATCTCATACACAGACAGAGATGTACAATTTTTTTAACTGCTCACATGTATTATTTTCCTTGTGAAAAATTTTTGGAAACTGTGAAACAGTGGTCTCCAAAGAGTAGTGTTAGCACAGCTAGTGATTGCAAAGTGATTGTAGGTCGGAGAGACAGGAACTTATTTTAGTTTTTTATCAGTACCTGTTTAAGTATTTGTATGTTAGAAAAAAAGTACAAGTAGAATATCAAGCCCTCATTTCACAAGATTAGTTGAGAACAGACTGAAGAAGGAATGCAAGAGGTGGGGTTTGCAGTTCCGTCGGAAGAAAGACACTAAGCACGGAAGTATCACAGGTGGCATGAATATGATGCATCCATCATATTCCACGATCCATCAGGTCGTGGAACAGGCCATGCGAGACACTGTGCCTATCAGTATGACATGGAATGGGGGTGCCAAGAGATTGCTATCAGCCTAAGCTGGTGGGTGCCAGAAGGCCCAGGATCTCAGGGAACTTGCCACCTATTACATGTCCTCTTGTGGCAAGATTCCAATGGCCAAGCTTTGGGCCATCTAAGCTTTCAATGGGTCAAGAGATTAAAAATGACATTTCAGGCCTCTGTGGCTGCACATTGAACCTTCCTGGGGAGTTTTTAAAACCACCCATCTCTGGGCTCCCCTCTTAGAGGTTCTACACCAACATTTTAAAGGTTTCCCCAGTGGATCTAAAATGCAGCCAGAGTTAAAGACCCCTGGTCAAGACCACCTCCTTTCTGGGTGCAGTCCAGCCCACACATGGGTGCTGGAGTCCACAGACTCACGGATCTCTCCCCCTTCGGTATATCAAATTCCCCCGCCCTTTGCTAGCAGGATAATGAGGCTAATGGCCAATCAAGCCCTAATGAGGATTGATTTGTTTATTAAGCTGCAATTATGTGCCAGGTGCTTCCCTCTCCCCGAACCCTGGAGACTCAAGGGCAAGCAGGATACCACCCCAAAGGCTGGGAGTGCAGGGACAGGAGAGAGAAGGCAGAGCAACTGCATCTTCAGGGATGCAGGATGGACTTGGGGTCCAAGCACCAGGGAGATCTCAGTGGGAGATCCAATAAATACCCAGCATTGAATGAGTCTTGGCAAACTCAAGTCTGGATGATGTGCCGGAAGGTGGGGTAAAGGGGAAGAGGCATTGTGTTAGGGAAAGAAACCCGGCCAGAAATAAACACTCCCTTTCACCACTCAAGCTATGTCTCCTGAGTGCTAGAATTCAGGAGGGATCCACTTCATGGCAGACCTAGAACCCTCTAGAAGCAACGATTGCTCACACTTTGAGATGTTCTGAAAAAAATCTCAAGGATCTGACTGGATCAGCTTCTCTCCAGGCTCTGATAGGCACTTACTTAATTCTCTCCTTTCTAGATAATCTATTTCATAAGGAAAAGAGAATTCATGGGATGATACCTTCCTTTTCTTTCCCTTCTTGCACTCGGTGGCCAACCGCTGTCCTCCATCTAATGGAAAGGGGAAGAACCTGTTAAAGTGACCATCACCATGAAGGCTCAGGTTGGGTGGGGACAGCTATTAAATGACAACACCCTCCATTTGGTTACAGTGTTGTACCTCCCTCCTTTTTCCAAGATGACTGTCTAGGCCCAGCCTACCACTGACATGACCTTGGAGTCATGCACATAGGAGTAGAATGAGTTATCCTCACTCTTTCTTCCCTCTCCCCTGACCCTAGCACTCCCCGTATGCTAGCCTCACGGAATAAATGGATAAATTTGTGGATGGATCACCTAATTCATTCAGTCATAGGTCAGGCCAGATCATCTTCCACGCCTATCTGGGAAAGCAGCCCAGACCTAGAATTCCATAGCTCCAGCCTTGTGCCCCAGAGGAAAACAAGAAAACATCCCAGGCCCTGAACCATCAGCCACTTTTCAAAGAAAGTCAAGACTCTGTCACATTTTTTTCTTCCCTCCCCAAATTAAAATGTGCCTCCGGTATAACTTGTTATCAAAAATAGAAGCATTTTATCTATCTTTATTGCAGAACAGAGATTACATGGAGACATTCAATTTGGAGTCAATTTAAATTTCAATTGTCTGTGAAATCTAAATCAATAGGGTATAGTTCAATGACGCTTTAATAAAACAGGACATAACAGAGAAATCATTAGGAATTACATATGATAAGAGAAGGCTCCGTAATGGTGGAGAGGACATTAGAAAATCACCCCCAAGCATGCACAAGTAAGCCAACTGCCTCCTTTCCCCATGAGACGCCTAAGAAAGCTTAATTGTGCTGTGAGTCCTGGGAATCCATCTCTGTCAGCCTAGTGATTGGGGGACAATTTACAGTGAGTGACAAAGGCAGGGGGCTGGTCTTGCCTGCAATGTATTGATCATGTTTCTCCATCTGGATGCGTTGAACAGGTGTGAAGCCTACTCCAGGCCTAGAACTTTCTCTCCTCCCTCCTCACCAGTGACCTCCTTTCCTCCAGGGGACCCGTCGGAGGGCCCAGCCTAGGATAGGATGCTCAGAGGTAGGGAGGCGGGAGGGCAGCTGGATAAACGCCCAGGCTTTGGAGGAAAACAATCCGTGAATGAATTCTAGCCCTTCTCCTGCATCTTGGCTGTGTTGCTTCACCTCCCTGAGCCCCCATTTCCTCATCTGACAAATAAGATACACAAGTATCCACCTCAGAGATGGTGCTTCCTACATTCAAAATATATCCATGAGCCCTGGCTGGTGGCTCAGTGGATAAGACACCAGCCTGCAAACCCAAAGTTCCCTGGTTTGGTTCCCAGCCAGGGCAACATAACCAGGTTGCAAGCCAGGTCTCCAGCCAGGTCCGTAGCTGGAGGCAGGGTGAAAGGCAATCATACATTGATGTCTCTCTCCCTCTCTTCCTCTCTCCCTTCCCCTTTCTCTGAAAAATAATAAATAAAATATTTTTAAAAATATATACATATATATATCCATGAGGGCCTACTATGTGGGGAACAGCAGGGCCAGAATCAGGGTGGGGTGGGTGAGCCATTTCCCTTGAGTGCAAAAGGTAAGGGAGCACCAGAAATCTCAGTACTCAAGATGGATAATGCTTCAATGCAATGTGTTTAAAATCAAAATTAATGCAAAAAAATCCATAATGACAAAAATATTAAACTTATATACAAAGATCAGAGATACCTAAGCTGCGCTATGCTGTATTGGTCCTAGAAGAAACTGAGGCCCAGGGTGGTGAAGCCAAGCATGCCTGTGGAAAAGTCCAGAGTCACACAGCTGTGAGTAGAAGAGCTGGGATCAAGGGGATGCCTGCCTGGTTCCAAAACAGGTAATGAGCTCCCCATTACTGGAGGTATCCAAGAGTCTGGGTAATCACATAGCAAGAAGGAAGGTAGTAGAGGGAATTCAGGAAGTGGGGAGATCCAAGACCAAATCTCCTGAAGAGGCCCCTTCTATAACAGGGCTTCTCAATTTCAGCACTACAGACATTTTAGACTGGATAATTCTTTGTAGTGGAGGGATGTCCTGGGCATTTGTAGGATGGTAAGCAGCATCCTACCCTCTACCTCTACCCTCCCCAGATGCCAGGAACAAATCCCTGGTCATAGCAACCAAAGATGTCTCCAGATATTGTTATGTAGGCCCTGGGGGTGGGGGACCTAAAACCTCTCTTGTTTGAAAACCACTGCGATATAAGAATTTTGGGGAAACTCAGCAGCCATCCATGAAGACCAATGCTGATGACAAGCTGTGAAGTTTTATACCCCTGTGGTGCCTTCCTGGAAGGCAGAAGCAAATCTCAGCAGCTCTTCCATCACGCAGAGGTGCTGTCTGCTCCCACTGTCAGCCTCCCAGAGAGGCAGGAGGGATATCTCCGTGCATTCAGGAAATACAGAGAGAAAGGGAGAGGTAGGGAGAGACAGAAGGGGAGGAGCAGGGAAGCAGACAGAAAGCCCATGACCTGAAAACATGGCGCTGGAAGGTAGGCATGATTTGATCTAAAGGCAACAACATCAAGCCGTTAGTACAAGACCAGGGCAGCCAACTTGCAGATACACTTCGATGCTCCCACGGGACTTAGGTAGAGGCCCACCATGCCTTCACCATGGTTTAAATGGAAGGATCTTACATTCCAGCCCTGGCAGGATGCTTAGAAAGTAGAGAGCTGCTCATCCTGGGTGCTGAGGGTGTTGTTGGGTAGAGGGCACCCATGCTGGGCACTTGCCTTTCCTTCCACCACCCAGATTTGCTCTCCACCCTTCTCCCCTGGTCCTCTGCCAGAGACTGACCACGTGGACCACACAGGTGCCTTCTGGCCGGGCTCTGCAATGGGAGGTCCTGACAGCCAAGAAGGGGGTGGGGAGATGGGGATCAGGGTATTGCTCTCCCTTCTCCCACTTGCCAGGGTCTCAGAGGGCTGGCTGCCTCCCTTTGCTCCTGCCCAGAGACCCCCTCTGCTGAGCCCTTAATAGTCCCTCATCATCATTCCTGGTACCGGTCACATTTGAGAACATTCTTGGCTGGAATGAACACAAGGCAGGCTCCAGAGTGAGTCCAGTTTGCGCAGAGGGCTAAGGATGGAATGAGAGTCTCTATAAGGGCCCCCCACCACACACCCCTGCTTTAAACACCTCCTTCAACATCTCAGGGCTCTAGTGTGATGCATGACACTCGTTCCTCAAAGGAACACAGAGAATGGACATAAGCTACCCAGACACAGAGACACATTACAGAAAGGAAGAAAGGACTAACCCTTTGTGAGCACCTACTGTGTGCTTTCCTTCACGAGGGCTCTCAGTAAATATTAGCTTATTGTCACAGAGATCACATCACTTATTCCTCACAGCAGGGCAGTGGGGCAGGCATCACAAGCTTGATAGTTACAAATGGAGAAACCGAGGCTCAGAGGAGGTAAGCGACTTGCTCAAGGTCACACAGTAGGTGGGGTGTGAAGCCAGGTTGGATGTCTGGCCTAACATCTAACCTGCCTACTTTTCACCACACCTGCTAACCCCTTAGCGTGAGGAGCCTACTTCAAGACTAAGGGGAGAAGTCCAAAGCAGTAGGGACAGAGAATGGAAACATTTGGGGGACAGTCCCAGTCCTGTGGGGCTCCATGACATGAATTGCAATGTCATGGAGTGCCCCCAAGCCGGATCTCAGTTTCCAATACAAAAAAGAAGGAGCGTTACTTGACTCACCCCCACCTTAGGTTCCTCCTGGCTCTGGTACTCTGCATGCTGCCAACTTACTGGTAGAATTTAAGACGAGTCTATCCAGTTAGATGACCTCTATTTGGACATGAGCTATAGTGCTATTGGCCGTGAGTTCAATGTTAATTAATTGACAATATAAATTAACTCAGGTATCTTGAAACAGGAGCATACGCAAAACGAGGTTATATATTGACCCCCTGGTGAAAACGTTGTGACCGTAGACTCTCGGGACCCTCACCCTGTAGGTCCCCTAGGAACAATGGTTCGATACTCACTAATTCAATGTGGGGGACTATTTTATAGACCGTAACAAGTGAAAATAATGGGAAGCAACCGTACCAGCATTTTGGAACTATATGCAGGCCACAGACCTCCAAGAAAAGCCACCTTTTAAGAGCATGTGCTTTGGAGCCAGTGCCTGGGTTCGAATCCTGCTCTGTCACTTACTAGCTGTGTGGCCACAGGTAAGTGGCCGAACCTCCCTGTGTCACAGTTTCTCATCTATAAGAAGGAGATAATGCTTGAGTCTTTGTCACCGGGCAACTAGGAGAATTTAAATGTGTTAATAGCTGTGAAGTATTTAGAAGGCTATCTGGCATAGAACGAACACACTTGACATGTCACATGTTTGTGAAGTAAATAAGAAAAGAAAGGGACCAAAACACAGAGAAAAAGAGAAACCACCTCATTTCACAAGTGAGCAAATGGAGTCAGCAACAGCGGTGACTTGCCCAGAATTGAGTGACTGGCAGAGCTGGGCTCTTCCCAACGACATGTGGGATCGTTGACACCAGGGGACACAGTATGAGCCCGTGTCATTGACTCAGAGGTAGGGTGACACAAGGTGGCGATGGCGGCAGCAGGCACAGGCGCAAACCCACAGTGGGACAGAGGGACCCGCCAGCCCTGCCACCCGCCAGCCTGTCACGCGCCTCTCCACGCCGCAGCCAGATGGATTCCCGCGCACTCCGGAGAGAGCCTCTCCATCTCGCCATGTAAGAATTACTAGGGATCGCCAGGCTGTGCCGGGAGAGACAAGAAATACTGCCCCAGCCCGGCAGAAACCTAATGAGAAACTGAACCTGGCCAGACAGAAGCTTAACAAGAAATACTGGTCGGAGAAGAGCGGGCTCCAGACACCCGGCAGGCGGCCTGCCGGCTCCCGCCCCACCTATCGATCCAGGAAGTAGATACTCGGGAAGATATACGACAGGAAGGGCCCAGGGCTGATGAAAGGGGAAGAGAAGGCGGCTTAAATCAAGGGGCAAGTGCTGGGAAAAAGAGCAGATGAACAGGATTTGTGTTTATGGTTAACAGGGAAAATAGGCGGAAGGGCTGGGGCTGGGGAGATGGGTGAGGACTCCTGCAGGGGGCAAGGAGGGGTGTGGGGAGCATCGCATGCCCCCAGTAAATCCCTGATGAAGGGATGGCAGCCAACATGAGCCAGGGACAAGTGCCTGGAGTGGCCCACTCCATCCTCGTCCACTTGGTGTCTCTCCAACCGCCTTTCATCTTCTGCCTTCTGTTTCCTCCCTTTGGCAAGGAATATCCATGCAGCTGCGTCCTCCCACCCGCAGGATGGAATTCAAAACTCACGTGGAGACAGTACAGGCAACAACGAATGCTCACTGGACGCTTTCTCCGTGCCCGTGGCTGTGTGAAGAGCTTCCTGTATCTTACTCTAACCAACATTCACTCCAGGAGTAAGGAACTGAGGTGATGCCCATTGTACAGATGATGAAACTGAGGATCATGGAGGCGAAGGAGCTGCCCCAAAGTCATAGAGTTGTGTTGGAATTTGAGCTGAGCAGTCTCACTTCAGAGCTCACTTTCCTGTTTGTGATTCTAGATTAACTGTTTCCATCCTTTGCATTTATACCTAATGGCAGATTTCCATGTCCCTCTTGCACACACAGTTCCACACTCGCTGGCCACATCTCATCTCAAGGACAAGCCAGGGAACTGTCCCCCCTCTTTGCCTCGGGTGTCCTCCAAATGTACAGAAACAGCTCAGTTCTCCAGCCCATGCAGCCAGGAAGTAGGGGAGGTCACCCCTCCCAGGGGACCCTGGGATGGGAGGTGGGGGATCAGTGCTGCTCCTGTCCCTCAGAGGGATGGTCCCAAGGCTGTCTTGGCACAATCCTCAGAGGTATCTAGCAGGACCAAGCCCTGTGACCCATAAGTGACAGCAGGTCTGTAATTCCCCGGATGCTCCTCTCCTTTCCCTGTCTCCCACTCCCTCACTCCTTTTCCTGACAGCCACACCCTCATCTCAGGTTCTGCTCTGGGGAACCCAGACTGAGACAGGACTCCTACCTTAAATACAAGAAAATGCAAGAAAACACAAGAAGCAGGCTCAGCTGAGTGAAGACAAAGTTAGGGTGGGAGGCGTTGTATGAGAAAGGGCACTTCTCATCTTCTCTCCAATTTTACTCGTCAGCCTAGAAAATTGTGATTTATTTGCTAAATCTGACCACCCGCTCTGGGAGCCCCTGACACCATTTAACAAGCCCTTTGCCTGTGCTTACCCCTCCGACACGCTGTGATGCTAGGAGTCAGCTGATGCCAAGACGGCTCCAGATGGTTCACCCAGGAGAGGCCAGGGGCATGGATGGCACCTGCATCCCCAAGAGCCACCCTGACATAGAGCAAGAATGGGACAAACAGGACCCCAGAGCCCTCCGACCACATGGCGAGCCTCCCCTCTCTGAAGGTCACATGGTCCTTTTCAAACACCCTCAGTGGCTTTGACTGCAACACACTAGGAGACCGAGGGTGAAGAGGCTGCTCTCCCAGCAACAGGAGCCAGAAAGGGTGGCGGATCCCTCCTGGATGGTCCTGGCTTGGCTGGAGCTAACGAAGGAAGAGTGGGGAGAGGGATGTGCGGGGGCACACGCACATGAAGCCACCTTCCCTGGCCCAACGTGGACACTTACTGAGAACTGAAGGCCGCCTCCCCACCCACGGAGGACACAGTGAACACCCTGAGTGGAGGAGAGCATGATTTTGGTATCCTTGACCAAGAAGCAGGCCATCCATCCATCCTTGCATTCATTCATTCAACAAATGTCTACCGAGCCCCCACTGCATGCCAGGCCCTGCAGGAGTTGCTGGGGTGACAGTTATGAAAGGGACATCCATAGCCCAGCCCTCATGGAGCTAGCTACTTAATGGGGAAAACAGAAAAGACACAACCAGATAAATAAATAAAAAAGACTATGATGAGTTCTTTTTTTAAAGTATATGATCCTTATTTTATTATGAAGTAAAATCCCTGGTTTTTATGCAGTAAAATTGAGTTCTAGAAGCCAGCTTTTTTGCCAGAATGCCAAATAATGAAATTCAGAGCCTGGCCTTGACAATGCGGGTCTTCACAATTAACACAGAAGGTCCCAGGAGGAGAGAGAGGGGCAGGCGCTTGCCCCCTGCAGTGACCAAGGTGCAGATACCTTCCTGCATTAGCAAACAAAGTTCAAAGAACCAGATTTGTTAAGGTGTGAAATTGAGAGCATTCTCAGGAGCACACAATCTCATTTTTCAGGGCAAATTTGTAACTGTTAAGGCTTGTGTGAATACTTATAACTGTTAACAACTTGCCTAAGAAGTGCACTGTGAGTGCCCCGGCTGGTGTGGTTCAGTGGACTAAGCCCTGCCTGTGAACCAAAGGGTCACCAGCTAGATTCCCAGTCAGGGCACAGGCCTGGGTTGTTAGCCAGGTCCCCAACTGGGGGTGCTCAAGAAGCAACCCCACATTGATGTTTCTCTCCTTCTCTTTCTCCCTCCCTTCCCCTCTCTCTAAACATAAATAAATAAAACCTTGTTTAAAAAGTGCACTGTGGGCAAAGGGATCTTGAAAATTTCTTAAGACTTTAGAAAGGATTGTTGCATCCTGTGAAAATAACTTCCAAAGACAGCCATGCCACTCTTATTGCTTATCTCACCTGGTAATGGGCTGCCCTGGAAATGCTGCTGCATTGGTATTCCCAGCAGATGTACCCACCTCATATCAGAGGTGACTCATAGGCACTTTCCTCTTGTTCCCCAAAACTGATGGAGGGGAAGACCTATGTCTTTGATAGATTCTTTATTTCTAGCGAAAGGACTAGGAATCTAGTTCTATGAAGAAATTATTTTGATCTGGTGATCAGTAAAGAAAATCTCTGAAGAGGTGACAAAAATGCTAAAAAGCTGAGACCAAGAGATCCAGCCATAAAGAGCATAAAGAGTGTTCTGAGAAAAGAGGTAACAGCTGCAAAGGCCCTGGGGCAGGTGTGAGCTTGGTGTATTTGAGAAACCCAGTAGTCAAGGGAACTGGAATGTAAAGGGAATAGGTGGAGAATACAGCTCTTGACAGTTTGTGGAGTATTTTATTCTGCTGATGGTGGGAGCCAATGAATGGCTTCAAACAGGGGAGTGAGCTTTCAACAAGCAGGCCCGAAGAGCCCAGCATGGCTGGAAAATCAGGATGCAGGATCAATCACTGTTGGTGCTGACTTCTCATTCTGCAGTTCATTGGATGCATAAGTGTAAGGCTTTGACCCACCAGCACATTGTCTCCCGGCACAGATGGATGTGCTTTTAAACTTCTCATAAAATTGCCTGCACTCCATAAATAATTGGATTCCCCTGGTCTAACACAGCAGAAAGAAAAGAGCCAAAACAACAACAAACAACAAACCTACCTGCTCACATCTGAAGGGCTTCAGGGCTTAGAACTAGACTTGTTCTTGGCCTGAGCCCGTGTGGGTGGGAGGGGGTATGCTGTCTGTTGTCAGCACAAAGTGGGAAACTGGGGGAAGTAATGGTGTTTGGAGTTGGCTCTCTATAGAGGCGCTTCACTATTCCTTAAAATTGTCAAAAAATCAGCCTATTTGGCCATGATGCTGTTTGGTTAATGCTGACACTCGGGGAGCTTGTACCCCCAACCCTGCAAAGACCTGCTTGCCTTACCACCCAGCTGAACGGGTAGCATGTTAGTGACCAGGGACGCCAAAGGTTGGCAGGAATGAAGAACTGGAATGCTCAGATGCTGTGGGTAAGAGGACAAAATAGTACCACTTTGGAAACTGTTTATCAGTTACTTAAAAAGTTAAACATACACTTCTCGTATGACCAATTAATCCTGCTCCAGAGAATTAAAAGAAATGATAGCAGAGATCCTCAAACACTCTTGGGCAGCCATGTGCATGGCAGGTTGATTCGTGATAGGCAAAACCCGGAAGTACCTCACATGCCCATTAGCAGGAGAATGGACAAACCGTGGTGTATTTATACTGCCCAGCAGTAAAAAAGAAAAGGCTACGCCCTAGATGACTCTCAAAACCATTCTGCTGAGTGAGAGAAACCAGACATGAGAGGGTGCTGCCTATGTGATTCCATTTACAAGCCTCAGCCTGGAAAATAGTCACCTACAGAGCTAGAAATCAGACCAGCGGTGGCATCTGGGGAGGGGCGTTGCCCGGGAAGGGGTAACAAGGGAATTTTCTGGGGCGCTAGACATGTTCTCTTTCAACAGGGATGTGGGTTCCACAGTGCCTACCCATTATCAAATTGACCTATACTATATACTTAAGATCGAACATTTCACTAAGTGTAAAGTAGATCCTATTATTCTAGTGCAAAAATAAATAAAATGTACTTACTGTGCAAGTCTTCCCTACCTCCTCCAGACTGGAGTCAGGGTTTATTTCAAGCTGGATGCCCCCAGAATGGGACCCAGGATGGACATTTGCATATAGGTGGTTAATTTGGTAGGAGAGAAGGGAAGTAAGACTAGGGAGGGAAGATAGCCAGGGAAGGATGTGTTATCAAGCAGGTTACCACTGTGGGCAACACGGCTCCATCCTGTCACTCAAAGGGCGTTGGGTGTCACTGTCACGGGGGGATGGTGAGGAAGCTAAGGATTTACATACCAACTCATGAAAGCCATAGAATGGGGCATAATTCACCAGCCCTTCCAACTGACCAGAGCATGGGCGGAGCAGGTCCAGTGGTCAGAAAGAGCCCCTGAGGGAAGGAAATGCACAGATGTGGAAGTCAGCCTGGCCTGGTCCTAGGGAATAGAGTCAGGGACCCCAAGGCCAGCTTCAGGCCCCACCTCGTCTGCACCCAGGCCTCCTGCTTGCATAGTAATCCCATCAGAGCAGAAAGCTCAGGTTACAGCATGAGGCCCTCTGACCGCAAATTCCAGCTCTACCACTTTCTACATGACAAGTTGGGCAACTGTGCCTCTTCTCTGAAGCAGGGTCCTGCTCTGTTGAGGGGATTCAATGAGATAATCTCGGTCCATGCTTACCACGTGCCTGGCATGTAACAGGGGCACCAATAACCAATAACAGCAGCAAGTCGTACTGTTACAACTGCAGATGGCCTCCGATTCGCGGTGGTTTGACATATGATTTTTTAACTATCTGTCCACTTTACGATGCTGTGAAAGGGATTCACATAATAGATTACATGAGATAGTCAACACTTTACAATAAAATGGGCTTAGTGTTCCATGATTTTGCCCAACTGTAAGCCAATGTAAGCATTCTGAGCACATTTAAGGCGGGCTAAGCTATGATGTTCAGTAGGTTAATGTATTAAATGCATTTTTGGCTTCAGGATATTTTCAACTTACAACAGGTTGTTAATGGATTTATCGTGATGTAACCTCCATGGCAAGTCAAGGCATGTGTACAGTGCATTCATTCTAATTGTCCCCCAAAAGAGTCAAAATTAACATTTTTCCATCAGAATTTTCCTCTCTTCAATTATTTGTAAATTTTAACTGCTGAAAGAGAATACATCGACATAGTTCCCGATCCCAAAAGTATTAAAGGATACACCAGCCACCCAGGGGCACTCCTCACATGGAACCAGGATGGTCAGCATGTTTGCGTGTTTTTCCAAAGGTATTTTCACACAGCATTCTAACATATTTTGGGCTTGCTTGTTTTTCTATGGCTGAAGCCAGTAAGTGATGGTATTTGATTTGGCATAAGTTATGTATGCATTTTTAACTTTTTATGTTGAAATAATTTTAGATTTACAGAAGAGTTGCAAAGATAATATAGACAGTTTGGGTATTTCATCACCCGGCACTCCCCTCCCCAATGTTAACATCTTACAGAACCGTAGCTCATTGATCAAAACTACGAACTTGACATTGGTGTTATATTATTAACTATACTAAAGATCTTATTCAGATTCCACAACTTTTTTTTTTTTTTTTTCACTCGAGGGGCTCCAACCCAAGATAATGTCATGCCTCTTTGGTCTCCACGGTCTGTGACAGTTTCTATCTTTCCTTGTTTTCATGATCTTAGTACTTTTGAAGAACACTACGCAATTATCTTTTAATTTGATGAATCCGTACATCTTGCTGTCCCTGCAGGGCCTCAGGACACCAGATGCTCCTCATTTAGAATTGCTCACACAAGGAAGGGGTATTGAGCACTTCATTGCGGTGACTACTACAGGAGGGCTAGAACTTCAGATCTCCACTAGTGCTGTGTGTCTTGTACAAGTTGCATGCCCTCTCTGGGCTGTCTTCAAGTTGAACCTGGAGTTCCCATATGACCCAGCAATTCAACTAGTGTGTGTGTGTAGAAATATACTCAAAAGAATTGAAAGCACATGTTCAAACAGGCACTTTAAGCCAATGTTCATGGCAGCATTATTCATCATGGCCAAAAGAGAGAAGCACCCTAAATATCTATCAATGGATAGGTGGATAAACAAATGTGGTATGTTCATACAGTGGAATATCATTCAGCCACAAAAAAAGGAATGAAGGACTGATACATGCTACCATGTGAATGAACCTAAAAACGTCATCCTGAATGAAAGAAAGCCACACATATATTGCATGTTTCCATTTATATGAAATACCCAGACTATGATTCCATTGACATGAAACACTGGAGTACCCAGACACAGAGACAGAAAACGGACCAATTGCTTACCTGGGGCTGGGGGAGGAGGGAGCAGAGACTGACTACTAATGAGTATGGGATTTCCTTCCAGGATGATGAAAACATTCCGGGACTAGTTAGTGCCATCTATTTTCTGCGGGTCCTGATTGGTCCATTATGTAACTACTCTGCGCCTCAGTTTCCTCAGCTATAATATGGAAGAATGGCCGCAAAGCTATGACGAGGATGCAATTCAAAGAGCCTTGTACATGCTAAGTGCTCCCTGTATAGGAGGAGAGATGGGTGGGCTAAGCTGATTTAACTGACCTGGCCCACTTTCCACGACACCTGGCAGCATTCTCTGTGGGGTCCCCTACCCTGCCATTGCACCCCTGGACATCACAGCTCTGGGGGTGGTCCAGTCTATTCCTAACTTCCAAATACCCAAAGCGCCCTTGGGGTGAGTATGACGCCCTTCATGTCCTCATGGTTTTGACTGAAGATTAGCAGGGCCTTAGTGCTCCTGGGGTGTAAAGCGCCTTGGTGAATGGTGTTGTGTGCTGAATTGAACCCAGTTTCCTGAATTGAACCCAGTTTCCAACCCCAGCGCTCACCCCGCAGAGCAGCCAGCTTCAAAAGCCTCAGCACAGCTCTCTTCAATCCCCTGGTGGCTGAAAGCAGAGAAGCTGGAGCAATGGGAAACATCTCATCCTAACAGACACTCCCGGGAGGGCTTGTACCTACCTGGAAACCGAGTTTGTTAAGAGGCAAATCCCAGGGTAGCAGCGAAAGAGCAGCTCAGACAGGAGGAGCTGGAGTGCTGGTGACCAGCACTCCCCGCTGTCAACCAGAGGTGGTTTTCCAGGCTCCCCAACTATGACCAGCTGTGGGATGACATCAGAGGGTTCGAACCTGGGAAGATTAAGGGGATACCACGGTCTGTAAGCTTTAAATCACTCCCCCGAGGATCAGCGTTGCTGGTGGTGGGCCGAGGGTCATGCTCCTACTCAGAGATGATTTTAAGAGATGTGCACGGACTCAGGCTCTGTCTGGAGAGATACTGTATGACAGGCACTATCCTGGCCCCTCAGGAAGAGAACAGCCCAGGGGATTCAGTAACAATGGTAGGAGATGCAGGAAAGAACCACTGAACTTATGGTCTGTGTATACTCTCTCTCTGACCAGTGGGCCTTGTAAAAACAGATATTATGCAAAAGCTAAAATAAAAGGATAAAATGTGTCCATTAACTTGGGTAAATGATGTTCAACAAAATTAACAGGTGTCTTTATGGAAGGACTTATCAGTCAGTGCCTTCAAGGTTATGCTATGCCCTGTGAACCTCCAAATCTGGCCAGAATCCTCTGGGAAGCATCTCCAAAAGACAAACATACCGCAGAACTACGGAATTACAACCCCCAAAGTGAGGCTCAGGAAACTGCCGTGTTACAGGGCCTCCAGGTTTGTTTGGGTTTTTTAAAGATTTTATTTATTTTTTTAAATATTTTTTATTTATTTTTTAAGAGAGGCAGGGAGGGAGAAAGAGTAATTATTATAAAAATGCAGAAATGACTCATAGAACCCGAGCTGAAATGCAACCAGTTCTCAGAAAAGGGCTGGAAATAGGGATTGGGACGTCCGAGGAAACTGTTTCTCTCCTTCCATCTGTAACTACTTCCCAGTCCACAGGGCAGATAACGGTTTTCAACACTACCCTGAACACCCAAACGGGGTCAGGGGGACTGCTTCCCTTCCACCTAATTCCAGACTCCCAAAGAAGGCTTTCATTGGCCCCGCCTGGGTTCACTCTGACCCCCAGTCCAATCAACAGCGTCCGTGGGTAAGACTAGGAGGCTTCACAACAAGTTGGCCCTGACCGAGATCCAATCAGCAGTGTCCATGGATGGAACCATGTTGCTATAACCATGTGAGTAGAGAGAGTAAGTAAGGGACAGTCCCAGAGAACCGAGGTTGGGTGAACCAAACAACGAGTGACTCACTGAAACGAATGACCCATAATAACTGGCCTCGAGGACTTCGCATGTCCAAGAGGGGACGGACCAGAGGCGGATGAACGCCATTCCTACTTAGAAAAGGCTTTTCCAGTGATGTGACTCAGAGAGGCCCACACAACCGGCATTTGAGGAGAGAACTCCTCAGAAGTGGCATCAACTGCCACCCCAAAGCCATCCTAGGACACGACAAGCTAATTAATCACAATTATTATTTATGGCAGTGCCAATCCACCGGCTTGCATCGCAAGATGTTAGTTATTGCCAGGAATGATGAGTCCCAGGATGTACAACATGCTAAAAATATTCATCTACAAGTGAAAATGATTTTAATTGGATTTCGCCCCTGGGGTCGGCGTGAGGGGCCCACTTTCAATCAGACTTGTCCAGTCAGCAAAGCAGATCCCAGCCTTCCAAATTGAAACTGTGATTGGCTGGCAGAGGTTAATAGAAATGTTGGGAAATAAATAGGTTATTGATTGATCATAACAATCAGCTGGCTCCAGGCTTACCTTCCTGACCCTCGCCCACCCAATTTTACGGCAAACTCAGTTAGCATCTAATTATAGATCACTTTTACAATACTGTGTATTAATGAGCAGGTCGTACAGCGGGAGGAGGGGAATTCCTCCTAGGGAATTGTGCCTGTGGCAGAAAAATAGAGTGAAACCTATTGGGAGGAGGGGCGCTACGAGGAATGAAGTTGCCCCCCTCACATCCCTGCTACCACCTCATCCTTTCGCTCAGCACAGGAGCTCAGGGCAGGGAACCTGGAGACCGGACACTGTTAGATGCAGCAGTGAGCATCACTCATCCCGACATGCAGGGGTTCCAAAGCACCCAGGAACTTAAAAATGACTTGGCAGGTGGCTCATTACAAAGGCAGGTTTGGGAGTCCATTTTCTAAGGTTGTGATTCAGAAGGGTCTGCATTTTTAACGAGTCCCCCGCCTTGGAAGTTCTGATGCAGCTGAGGAAGCTCATTTTGGGACCCACTGGTCTGATGAGAGAGAAAGAGCCGCATAAACCAGCCAAAGTCGGGGCTCGGAATGCTCACGGGAAGCTGGTCCAGAGCCGGATGGGAAGCTGGGCGCCCTGCGGAGCAAGTAGGCACGGTGCCCAAGGTGAGCATGGGGAACGGTGAGCCCCCACCAGAGGTCACTTTTCATGGGCACCGGCATTGAGCGCAGCACGTCTCCCCAGAAAGACAATGGGTGTCTCTTTGCCCTTCAGGGGCCAGCCACCTGGCTGGGAAAGCAAACAGATCAAGAGCTTCAGGTTGCCTCCTCGATTCCAGAGGGCGAGCTCTGCATCAAAGTCTCAGCATCAGAAGAGCAGGTAGGATGGGAGGTCTTGTTGCTGCCATTTGGGGAAACGAAAACCAGCCACAATAAGGATATGATTACTGCATGGGGTCCTTTCACTCTCACAGTAATCCCAGGAAGGAGATCCTGTTATCATCCCCATTTCAAGCACAAGGACAAAGTAAAGCAACTTGCCCTAGACTTGAATATCTGAGTCAAGATTTGAAACAGGATCTCTCCCACCTCCAGGCAGCTCAGAGCAGAGCTCAACCCAAGTTCTCGCTGCACCTCAGTGCCCAGCATAGGGCTAGGCCCCAGACCCCAGGGTGCTGGTGCTAGGGGAGGGGCTGAAGTCAAAGATCACAGGGCCTGGCAGGGCCTCCCGCACTCCCAGCCTCAGAACCTGGGAAAGCTCTCAGGCAGTTGCAGCCTGACTCCAGCGCCAAGAAGGGATGTCTGGTATGAGTTCCCCCGTGGCCTGGTGGCCTGACAGTCCCAAGATCGCTGGGAAAATTCCCCCACTACCCTGTGCTTCTACAGCATCCTCATCCTGGGGCCCGGGGCTGGAGGTTCCAGTGCATTCCTCACATTCCAGAACCTTTCTCTGGGAGGAAGCCTCCTTCCCACAAGAAAGGCCTCTCGAGGGAGGATTGGAAAACCACCTTCAGCTCAAGCAACTCTACCCAGGAGCTTCTCTCCCTGCCCACTCCCCACAGTGTGGCTTTGGCCATGTTGTAGGCCCTCTGCCTAGGAAAATCATTGACAACCATGGGCCTGGCAAGAAATGTCTGCAGGGTGCTGGTCCCCATGACGGCAGCTCCTGGGGTCCCCTTCAGACAGGCTCAGGAGCTGGGGGCCCGGAGAGGCCTGAGCCTGTCAACTTGCTCTGTGATTTGGTCCAGTTGCTCCCCTGTCTGATCCTTAGGCCCGTCTACCTTCCTCCTGGATCCTGTTGGCAAGGCACACGCCCCCCCAGGCATGTGAAAGAGGGATTGGGAGACCATCACATGCTGATGCTCTGCACCTGCCCTTATCAAAGCCCCCAGAGGAAGAACATTAGGGGATGCTGCATGGCCAGAATCACCAGTGTGACCACACTAAAGTGTCCCTTGCCCAGAGAAGCACAGTGAAATGGGAGCCAAAGCCATAGTTTGCCCATTTTGCAGAGAAGAAAACTGAGAAGGGGTGTCATTTGGCCTGACGTAAGAACAGGGGCCCGCGGCGGAAATCAGCGCTTTTCCAGCGCTGCTGTCCTCAGCTGCATCCTGTCCACCTCTTCACTCCCGCAGCCCATGCAAGGTCCTAACCAACGCAGGAAAACTCTGGAACCCAGAGAATGTCCCCGCAGAGCATTCCCAAATACCCGCAGAGTACCCCGGTTTCTGTGAACAGCGACTAGGAGGTCTTGTTGCAATACCCCCATCTTCTGGCCATGCCCCAGAATGCGGCTTTGGCTTGGCCCCTCGGGGCGCCTCCAAAGGGCTCCAGGACACTGCCTATCAGGAGGGTGCAGTAAACAAGGAATCAGACAATAAACAGGAATCAGACAAGCAAAGTAACTTAAGAGGGGCATATGTTTTAAGCAAGAAACAATCCAAAATAATTGTTTCAGAACAGCACCCTCAAGATGCGGTCCAAAAATCTGGAGGCCCAGAGAGACACGAATTTGCCTTTTTCATCTCCTTCCCTCACAAGTCAAGTGTACAGTGGTTTTTCAGAGGCTACATGGCATGTGATATTGCAACAGGCTGAATGCAGAAGCAGATCTCAGAAGCCACAGAATCTGTCTTCAATGAAGCTACACATTTAAAGTTTATTTTTAAAATAACTTGAAATAAATAATGTAAAATAATGCTTCTCACTAAATTAATTTTGTTTTGAAAATAGAGTTATTTCTCATGAAGAATGTGTTATTTATGGCAAGGGAAGAAGGGGGAAAGAAGTGGAAGTGTCTGGTCAAGGAACTAGTATAAATGACCCATGGACATGGATGACATTCGGGGATTGACTGGGAGAGGGGGGTCAGGGCCATGGAGAGCAACAGGGGGAAATATTGGGACAACTGTAATAGAATAACAGTAAAAAAAACTGACAGCCCTGGCTGGTGCCACAGTGGGTAAGGCGCCAGCCTGCGAACCCAAAGGTCACTGGTTCGATTCCCCAGCCAGGGCACATAACCAGGTTGCAAGCCAGGTCTCCAGCCAGGTCCGTGGCTGGAGGCAGGTGAAAGGCAACCATACATTGATGTTTCTCTCCCTCTCTGCCTCTCTCCTTTCCCCTCTCTCTAAAAATAATAAAATCTTTTTTAAAAATTGACAAAATAAATTGACAATGTTATTCACATTAGCATGCAATGAGTTTTTTATTAGTTATTTTTCCATGAACTAATAAAGTCTTTCAAAACGTTGAGGTTCTAATTTCGAAGGTGGTAGACACCATGTGGATTCCCCCACACCTCCCTGCGAAGGGTGCCCGGTCATTGCAAAGCTGGGCGACTTGTGATTTCTTCTCAATGTGTTCGTTGACTGTTTCCTTTGGACTGTGCATGCCACCTGGGCGTGGTGACACCTACCTGCATCATGCCTGTCCCCTGGGCACCCAGCACTGTGCTTGGCCTGTGTGCAAGAGTAAGAACATTCTGGTGAGTGCACGAAATGGGGGGCCAGCTGAGCCTTGTTAGTGGGCGGTGGCCAAGCAGTCTTGGCAGTGACCGTTTATCTACTTTAGAGTGTGACAGGGTCCTGAGACCATCATGTTTGAGGACCACAGCGACAGAGCAGCAGCAGATAGGGTGAGGGGGAGGCGTCTCTGGGGATGTGATGTTCAGCTGAGACCTGCAGGCCACAAAGAACTCAGCCACGTGAAAAGCAGAGGGGTGTAGTCCAAGCAAAGGGCGCGGTGCATTGGAGGACCAGAAAGGCTAGCAATCCAGAGTCTGGGGCAGTGCCCGGCACACAGGGAGGACACAGGAAACATGTCTGGTGGGAACAGAGACAGAGAGAGCTGAGAAGAGACCAGTGGTGGCTGATAGTGATGATTATACAACAGTGTGAATGTACTTAATGCCACTGAATTGTACCCTTAAACTTATTAAGATGGTAACTTTTATGCTGAGTGCATTTTCCCACATTTAAAAATAAAACCACCGGATTGTATTGACATCTAAGGTCTTGAAAACAGACTGAAAGAGCCCACTCCAGTCCCTTGAAAATACCACTGACTCCCTCCCTCCTCAAAACCATGAATTCCTTTTGCCAACTAAGAAATAGTCCTTTGGGTGTGAATTGACTTTTAATATCGAAATGGTATTTACACAGAAGATGAGACATTCATGGGTGAAAACAAAAAGCCAAATTTATGCTCCATTGCTGGGTCCATGTAAAAACCTGATTTTTAACCCACAGAGGACTTCTGCAACCCCTTCCACCCCCCCAACACACACACACTCAGCGTCCCCAGGAGGCAACAAGGAAAATGTCTTCTCTGGCCTGTTGAAGTAAAACAGTGGGTCCCTGAAAGAACTTTCAAGAGGGCCTTGGCAATCCTTCGTGGGGATGAGACCAGTCCTCCACCCTGGGCTTTCTCCCAGCTCCCTATGTCAGCACTTGTGACCACACAGCCCTCAAGCAGGGTCCACAGTGACCACACCCTCCACGCAGCCTAATAAAGGACTGAGATGCCTTTTTGGACCAAGTGGCCAACACCTTCTCCCCTGCCCCAGCTCATGAGACCCTGTTCCGGAGGAGCTTGAGTTCAGTGGGCTCAAGGCTAGAGTGAACATCAGCGATCAGCGTGCCTGGGTCAGGAAGCAGGGGGAGGGGTGGGGGATAAACCAGGCACCTACTTGGGCTTGGGTTTCATCCAGTATTAAGTCAAGGACACACACACACAGAATCCTCCAGTCTCGCTGCCATCATTAGCCTCAACGGCGGCCTATTCCCAATCATTCTGTCACCAAGAGTAGAAGGTTAGTTACCCACCAAGACACATTGTTTTCCTCCCCAGGATGAGGATCTGCCTCCTGGAAGCTTACTCCTCCACGCTGGACGACACTTCCTTTTCAGCCGCCCAGGGCAAATGGGTTCCCACTCCAATGAGATTCTTAGACTTGCAGCTCATGACAGGCCCTCAGCTCTTCTGTGGAAGCCACCTGCCACTGGGGGCCTGGGACAACATGCTTTCGAGAATGCTCCCCTTCCAAGGCATCGCTGCCAGCTCAGCCAAGCCCCAGCCTGGCTTGCACACTGCCCTCTTCCCTTTCTAATCACTGCAGTGCTGCCTCCACTGGGGCAAGTTCCTCTCCAGAGGGACCCAGGGCTCCTCCTACTTTCAAGATGTCCTACCCAGTTACCTAAAATTTGACCAGAACTCGTCACAAGCTCCTCAGAACTCCACCTGGGCCAAACTGTCCGCCTGAAACTCAAATCCAATGATTCCTCTCCTCAGGTCACACCCATGGCCCCCCAGTGACCTTAGGACAAAGCCCACACTCCTTGGCAACACAGCTTGAGACACATCCATTTCCCATCTGTCTCCTGCCACATTCCCCACAAACTTTCCAGAACCTCATTGATCCTCTCTGGTCCCCAGAACTTTGTATCCACCATTCCTGCTGCCCGGAACTCACCCCACCACACTCCCCTCAGCCAGGGCTCGGCTGAGATGTCTCTCTCTCTCTTCAGAAAGGCTACACTGACTGCCCACACCCCACGCTACCCCGCACACACACACACACTAGCATTAAAGCACTAAACACCAGATGTTGTTTAATCACCACTCATTCCCAATGCCTGGCACTGTGCCTGGCACAGAATATGTGCATTATCCTTGTCGGCCGCCAGGGTGCTTCCACAGCCCTGACTGTCCCTACCATGACACCCATGCCACACACACACACACACACACACACACACACAGAACTATATAAGCACCATAATAAAAAAGCTCTTGTGTGGATCCCAGGACCCAAAGCAGTGCTTAGCACATAGTAGGTCTTCAGCAGCATCAACTCTCTGTAGCTGAGAGCTGGGTAAAGAGGAGTTCCCTGGAATGGGAAATGTTTTGCACTTCCTGCTTCAAGTGAAATGGGGCAAGACGGCCACTAGAGGGCAGCAGGCATGTGTTCCCCGGTGCAGACTCCACCCCATCCATGGTCCGGCCAGCAGCCAATGCATCTTCTCTAAGCGCTTGCTGGTGCATTTTTCCTCTTGCTCCCCTTACAACTCGGGCGTCACTGCCAGCTTCACTAAGTTAGCTGAGACCATGGCTGCCAGAGATTCTTGACCCTAGAAGGGCATCCAATGACCCAAGCAATTTGCCCGCAAGACCTCCAGGCGGGCCTCTGACCCTGGCCCTGAGCTGATCCAATCGTGCAGGTCCTGCATGAGCTGCCCTCTCCCACAGACCCGGGTTATCAGATGAAGCCAGCAACTCTGGTCCTTCCTCTATGCCCCTCCTCGACCTAGTGCCACCTCCGACCCCCACCCAGGAACCTTGTGACTTCCTCTCTCTGCTCCTTAAAGACCCTTCCTCAGCCCTTCCAAACTCCCTTGCAGCCAAAGTCTCATCATCTCAGTGCAATTAAATTGCATAAAAATTAGAAGAGGAAGCTGAGCTGACACTAAGGTGTAAGTGGTTGCATATTTCAAACTAAAGCTTTATGCTCTAGGATTTCCAAATTTCTAGTCACCAAATCAAGGACTCTAGGCCCTGAGCTGGTAACTCATGATGATTTTATACAGAACGGCACAGTCTCTGTATGCACCAGAGGCCCTTCAAGGACTACAAGAGCAGCATCCACTGGTTTAGACTATTACAGCCATGAGGCTGTTGTTTTAAGAACCAAAACCCAAATGCAGATTATGAGGGGTCAATAGAACATGTCCAGTGGCCAATACCTTGGAAGGATAACATATGCTTCTGACCCCACCCCAGCAGACACCACTCCGTCAAGCATGAGCCACGCCCCAGCCCTGCACCTCCTTGACAGTTCCTCGGCCTGCTCTGGCTTCAGATGGTTCTGATCCAGAGCAACCACCAAGTCCACTGCCGCTGCCTACATCTCTGCCTGTGTTAGTCAGGTTTCAAACGGGTGTTAGCCCCATCCCAGCCATGCCGACATCCAAGCTGTTAATAGTAATAGTAAGGAGGAGGGTTAGACTTGTTGTTAGTCAGAAGGAAATCCACAAGCCGTTAGTTTCTGCTGGAAGGAACAGACCAGGAGGGCAGGAGTTAGTTGAGGTGAAGGAGACGTTAATTAAGGGCCGGTCAGAGCCAGGCTGGGAGCCTGGAGCCCCCAGATGGGCAGGGTTGGCTGTTAGCGGTCAGCCCCGCAGGGGCAGCCAAGGCAAGGTAGGGGTTAGCTGGGTGAGAGCAAGAGTTAGTGCAAGAGAGCCAGAGATTAGCCCAAAGAGACCAAGGTGCCTACTGGAGGTGAGGTATAAAGTCACCCCCAGGTGTGGCCCTGGCTTAGCAGCTGGCGGGCTCTGGGTGAGGCAGGCTGGGGCCGGGTGTGGGTAAGAACAGGGCATAGAGCCAGGGATGAGCTCCAGGCTGGCCTGAGGGGTTGCAGAACCTAGGGGGGCCCTGGCGTTCATTTCTTGCTCCCCACGTCCTCCTCCTGCCACCCAAACCCAGGGTAGATCTACTTCCTTCCCTGTCCTCTTACGCTTCCGGGAATGGACAACCCCTCTCAACGACTTCCGGTTAGAAGCAGAGCCTTTACCTACTTCCGGTGGGGGAGACCCAACCTCAGCCTCTGGTAACGGAAAGGCCTCTCTAGCCAACCACCTGTCGTATGAGCCGCCCCTCTCACCGATCTCTTGGCCAAGCCTTCTCACCACCTTGTGATGAGGCCGGAAATTCCCCTCTTGCTGACTTCCGGTGTAAGTGATGCCCGTCTTCCGGTCCTTTAAACATGGGACATGCGCTCGCTGGCTGACCTCCTGTACCAAAAGCTCCCCTCAGCAATTTCCAATATAGGGAAACCCTTTTCCTGGCTTCATTACAGGGCCGTCTCCCTTCCTGGCTTCCAGTGTAAGACAAGCCCTGTGCCTGCTTCCGGTGCGGGACACTCTCTGACTTCCTGTGCGGCGCCAACTTGCCAAAGGGCGTGGTCTACCGTGGCCGCCCTCCGGAGAGGGCTGCGTGGGCCCCTTCCCTGTGACTCCTTGGCTGGGAAAAGCCCAGAGCGCCACGCTCTAGACCCACAGGCCTCCACACACACCCCGGAGGGTCCCCTGGTCCCGCCCACTCCCAGTGGCAACCAGACTTCTGCACCGACCAGATGACCAGAGATGCTCATGCTCGGAGGCCAGCCTCCGTGTCCACATAGCCACTTCCTCCTCGGGGGCCACTCGCATGGTCAACACGGCTGTCCCCTGCCTCCGACCGGGCCCAGTGGGCTCTGAAATCACAGCCACTTGGGCTAAGTGGAGCATCTACCTGCAGGCCCCCAGGGCATCTGCTTGCCAAAAGGAGGGAGGACCAGCCCTTGAGGGGGCCCAGAGCTCGGCAGGGCTGGGGTTAGTAAGAAGAGAAAACAGGGTTAGTAGGGGCCGGGTTAGTAGGTCAGAGCACAGCACCAGCAGACAGGGGCACCTCAGCAGACACACACAGGAGTCACTAGGAGAAAAGGAACACACGCGGGTCCGTTAGTTTGTTAAGGGGCGGTTGGGGTGCACTGGAGGCCCCTTCGGGTTAGACAGGTTAGTAACCGAACACTAAAGCTGCCTACAGAAAAGAAGGCTGAGAAGGAGGAAGAGTGTGGGGAACAGGTGATGAAGGGTTCAAAGCAAGTGTCTGGCCCAGGCAGAAGGGTCTATGTGCAGAACCCTCGCAGGGACCAGGGCTGAGGCAGGAGTCGTGATCAGCTTTTCTGGGCCTCCTACCCCCACCCCAGCTTTTTTCCCAAGTACCCACCACTTGTCAAGACCTAAATATTCATGGGTCTCCTCACTGAAACCCCTAGGGTAAAGATTGAGACTCCCAAACTACAGCTTAGGAAAACGGATTCAGAGAGGTGAGGTGACTTGCTCAAAGCCACCCAGCAGAAAGTGGCAGAGCTGAGGAGTCCTACCACATGCCCTGTCCTGGAATGTGGGTCTGCACAGAGATCCCAGGCCATGGGCAGGGCCTTCCGGAGCCTCATCTGCCCCCACGTCTCGGCCCCTTGAAAGGCCCTTGAGCTGCAAGGTTAGTAGGGTCAGGCTGCGGGGAGTTAGTAGGGCATGCTCGGGCCTGGTTAGTGGGTTAGTCGGTCGGCAGAAGGCCAGGCACCTTGTCACACGCCACAGCGTCCTGGCCGAGCCCTGGGTTAGTAGGTTAATCACACCATGCAACACTGCCCAGTCCCTCCAGCTGCAGCTCCAGAGGCCTCCCGCCCCCACCAGCCAGGGAGCCTGGCCTGACCAGGGCAGGGGGTCTGCCTACCAGCCCCTCGGCTCCACCCGAACAAAGACTATCCACATGGACCCTGCCCAGGAGCATTCTGCTTCCGATTTCATGACTATGGGCCTCAGAGACTTTCCCACCAAACACTTCAGTTCCCCTGAAAATAGACCCAACTTGTCTTGGCTAGAAACCCTCTGCCTGGTTTGGTCAGGCCCTTCCCAGAGGGCTGGGTCCTGTCATACTCACACACGCACGCGCACACACACACGTGCACACTCCACATCTTCCCATGAAAAACCTGATGCCCCAGAACCACTGTGGCCAGTGGACCTCTCTTTGGATCACCAACAGCCAAGCCTCTGGCAGCTCCAACTATAGCCTGTCTCCTCCTCACCCCAAAACTATGCAGAGCTCACTGACACCGAGAACCAAGGTCAGACTGCCCCACCCGTCCTGGTCCATAGCCTTTCCAGCCAATGCGATGAAGCACCTGTGTGCCCTGGTTAAAGTTTGGGGAAAACACCACATCCCCTGTCTGTCTTAGAATGTTCACAATTATCACCAGCATTTTAAAGGCTCTGATAAGTCCTGCACTACAGAAACTTACTAAATTTGAACTCTTTTTTTAAGAGCAATAAGCTCTCCTGGAGCTCACTATGGACACCTCTGCTCTAATTCCCGCCAGCCGCCCTCCCCGCATCTCCCCACTGGAAGCTCTCAGTTCAGCCACATCTTTCTCAATGTTCAAGACCCTGACTGGGCCAGCCTTGCTGGGAAGCCCATCCAGACTTCTGGATCCTGTGCTAGGATCTTACTCCCACTCCCAAGCCCCCAGAACCTGGGCCTCAGTAGGCTGGTTTCTGCCCATTCTCCAGTTGGCTCTGGGAAGCTGGTTTTCTCCTGCTCAGCATGGCCATGACATCCTGAAGGTTGGAACCACAGCTAGATCTCCACCAGTATCCCTCTCTGGTGGCTGACAGAGGGAAGGGCTTCCCAGTAGATGCTCAGTACTGATGCAAGGAGGAGAGTTTAGATACCCTAGGAAGCTCTGGAGCTACTGCAAAGGCCATGAAATACCACCACTTCGCAGAGCTGCTCAGAGGGGGATCTTAAGAAAACGTGCAGGGGCAGGGCCAGTCAGAAACACCTCTGGGTTGGAAGATGCTGAGTTTACAGTCCAGAGCAGCAAAAATAGGCAAGTCCTAGATCTAAACCTCCAGGGGGATGGGAGTGTTTAGTGAGCACCTACTAACAGCCAAGCCCTGTGCCAGCACGTGATTTCACTGAATCCCCACTGATGCTCCCCCCATCCAGGGGAGCAGAGTGGAAATCAGACTCACAGAGGTGAGGTGACCTGCCCAAGGTGGTACAGCAGAGTGCGCACCCTCAGTCCAAAGCCCTGGTTCTCCCCAGGATATCCTTCTCCTGGGGGCTCCGCCTCACTGCTCCAGGGTCCAGCCAGTTCTGTGCGTTCCCAGGGCACACGGGGCCACCCAAGCCCAGGCCATCTACACTGTTGCTGCTTCCCACTTCTGCTCCTCCGTCCCTTCCCTGTGAGCGTGGGGGCTGTGAAGAGGAAATGACCCCAGCTTTCATGGCTCCGCCTGTTATGAACTGAATGGTGTTGCTGGCCAAACGTATAGCTTTTCAGCCGTAGCCCCCAGTGTGACTCTGTTGAGAGACGGGGATTTTAAAACGGTCATTAAGGCTGAATTAGAGTGGGGCCCTCTTCTGATAGGACTAGAGACCTTATAAAAAGAGAGACACCAGATCCATCCTTCACCACCCCCACCTCTGGCTGTGTGCACAGAGAAAAGACCCTATGAGGACACCAAGAAGGTGGCCGTCTGCAGGCCAAGGAGAGAGGCCTCAGGAGAAACTAGTCCTGGCATCTTGATCTTGGACTTCCAGCTCCCAGAACTGTGAGAAAATACATTTCTGCTGTTTCAGCCTCTCCCTCTGTGGTCTTCTGTAAAGGCCCCTTCCCAACCCTGGGAAAACAGCGCCTGGTTTTAAACTTGCCTAAGGAAGCCCCAGGGCTGGTCCTGTGCAGACACGGGAACCAGCCCCTCTGGCAGGGGCTGGAAGTGAACCTGTCTGATGGGGGAAGCTGCCCATGCATGGGGCCTGCCCAGCCTGCCTTTGCCCCACAGTGACAGAATTGAGGATCATGACAAGGAGCAGGGGGCTGAGACCCAGCCCCACCCCATTTGGATAGTGGGAACAGGACCCAGCATGTCTCCTGAGGAGCTCCTGGCCCCGGTCTCCTCCTGTTTCAGGATAGCACACCCATACCCGCCCCACAGCTGCCCCTCCCGGACCTTGACCCCCTCCTCCCAGTGACCATCAGAAAAAAGAGAAGCACAAAACATCCCCGTCCCAAAAGCACCCCCCAAAATGAGCATCGACTCGCAAAGCAAATGTCACAAGACAGACTCAGGCAGCAGTGCCCACTGAACTGCCTCTGCCTTCCCTCCCACTGGCATCTCCTCCCACCTCCCACCCCATGTTTCTGTCCCCCTGCGCAGACCCCCATCCTATAGGGTCTTCGGGACCTGGCCTTGGGGAAGGTACAGTCAATGGGGCCTCTGCCCAGGCCAAGCTCTGATCACCAGCAGAAATTCAAGGAGGAACCAAGTGTGCACAAGGTCAGAAAGTGACACTCAGACCCAGACAGGAAGGCCCAGAAGGCGGGTCCAGGTGAGTGTAGAGGGGACAGTGGCTGCTGGCCATCCTCGCACGCCTTGGGCTGGCCTCCATAGGCAGGCCCTGATTTCACTGAGCGCCGACCAGGAGGGTCCATTATCCATCCATGAGAGGCTCCATCCCAGGAGTTGGGAAGAACAAGGTCTTGGGAGAAATATCCAAGGTTCCAGGAAACCACCGAAGGCTGCTCCCTGTGTCACTGCAGCCAGAGTCACCCAGGCTCCAAAGACAGGACCAGGCCGGGCGTCCTGGGGGAACGGAGCCACCTGGAGGAGGCACAGCAAATTAGATCAAGGGCACAGCCTCCATCCCCAGCGCCTCACATCCTCCCAACCTAATGCCACATCTGAGTGGGGATGCCTTCCTTGAGAGACCCCCAGGATCCTCCTGTGCCCCAACACCTACGCAGAGTGGAGGCAAGGGCTCCAAACACTATCAACTTGAAGAAGAAACTTAGGAAAAGAAAGTAATGAAAGCCGTGGATGCCCCACCTTGACAGGGCTAGCTCAGAGAATAAAAAAGCAACCATGGAAACCCAGAGCCAGCCCGCAGGCGTCATGGGAGAAGGGGCCTGCAGAGTCCTTGCAAGGGTCAGATTCCTTTTACAATATTCCTACCAAGGAGACCTCTGTGTCACCCTCCCAACACACCACACACACGCACACACACACGAGTGTGCGTACCTCCTGGATGGGGAGCTCACTGCCTCGCTGAGACTGCGTTGAGGCACGTTCTTACATGATGATCTGAGAGGACAGATCCACATCTCTGGTTCACCGGATCATCAGGCTGGGAGAAGGGCTTGGTCCATGGTTGTGCTGAATGAAAGAAGATGCTGAAATCTCTGCCACCAACCCCCCGACGCCACCCCAAGACCACACGGAACAAGCCTGCACTGCAGGAGCTGAAGTGTCTGGCCAGACCCAGTGGGGAGGGTCTGAGTGGGGGAACACGCTCCCTCCATGACGCAGTACAGCAGGTGCCCTCCTGACGACTCCCCAGACTTACCAGCAGCCCCCAGCCAACCCTGTGGCAGCCCGGGCCCAGCTCCCAGCTCCCGCGTAGACCCACAGGCCCATCCTGGAAGACAAGAGAGCCAACCACACTGCAGGAGGAAACTGCAACCAGGCCCCCTCCCCAGACCCAGCCCAAGAGAGAGGCTGGGCCCAGGCTCATTCTCCCCACCTCCCCGCCTCCTTCACCCAGAACATCCTTCACCCACCTCCCCGGTCCCTACCCACAACAGGATGGTACCCAGAACCAGGAGTTCTGGTCCCAGCTCTGCCAATCTGCGTACCCTGGAAAATCCATCCCTCCCTCTGGGTCACGGGACCCTTCCAGCCCTGGTGGTCACCCTCAGTGCACAGTAGTGACACACAGTTTGAGGTAACAGTGAGGAAGAGCAGGGGTCCTTGTGCTCAGCCATAGTTATTTTTCTGCCCCCTTCAGATGCCCACTAATTCTAACCCAAACCATCTCCTATGTTTTGCTTTTGGTGACAGATAAACCAACTTTGTCGACTGGCAGACCTAGGCTAGGAGTATCGGTGGCTCTCCAAGCGCATTTTCAGAACTTGCTCTGGCACCTGGGACTTGGGGCACAGGTGGAGGGCTTGCACTGAGGAGAACATATCCTACAGGCACATGGCTGAGGTCCCCACCTGACTGCCTAGCAAAGAGCCCCGGTCGAGTTCTACAAAGATGATGACAAGGGCCAGTACTAAGATGAGGACCCAGCCCAAATCACCAGGAGTCCCCAACCTCCTTCTGGCACCAGAGCTACCAGTACTCAAGCTGAAATAGCTAAACAGCTCCTCAAATGCCTGATGGTGGAGCTTAGAAAATATTAGCCTTGATGCCAAACGTGGGGCGTGAAAATGACCTTCTGTGGGACCCCATCAAGCGGGGGACGGGCTCTTTCTTTGTGGCATAGAGGTATAAAAGCGAGTGAGCTGCACTGCCCATTTCCAGCCCACCTGGGGACACTTTCCTGCTCAGGCCAGTAGAGGGTAGGCTAGCATGGGGGGCTGGTGAGTTTGAATACTTATCTGCAAGGCAGCTTCCCCGCGTGGTCTTCGCAGCTGTCCCGAAGCGCTCAGTCACTCCCTTCTCTTAATTCTGTCCCAGGAACTTGCACTCTGCAAAGCCACCCTCAGAGGAGCCTTGTGTGAACACCAAGACCATCCCGGCCCTTGTGTGCCCATCCTTGGTGTCCTGAAGGCGATGGAGTTCTCAAGAGCCACGTGAGCTCATAGGTCAGGCTGACAGCTGTCCAGGAGGGCAGAAAAGATGGCTTTGGGTCAAACATGGATGAGACTCTGGTCCCCAGCCCCACATATCCAATATGTGACTCAAAGTTAATTCCCCGAGGCTTAGCCAGAACCTGACATACAATTAAGTGTTCCAAAAATGACTCTCGCCAGTGGATGATTTCAAGTTTGAGTAAATCTTTGTGGAATACGGATGTCCCAGAAATGTGAGCCGTGTTTCTCCTGTGGCATGTATGTCCCCGAGGCGTGGGGGATGTATATACTCAGGAAGCACTGATCTAATTCAAGGTATTGATTGGACAGACCAACCATAGGACACTTAAATAATGAAACCTACTTGGCAGGAAAAAGGGACAAACTGTTGACACGTATGACAACATGGAAGAACCTCAAAAACATACAGAGTAAAAGAAGCTAGGTGCAAAAGACCACCGGCTGGGTGACCCCACTGATATGAAATGCCCAGAAAAGACGAGCCTAAGGAGACAGAAATGGATTACTGGTTGCCTGGGATTAAGGGCAAGAGGGAGATGAACCATAAATGGGTTCCAGGAAGAGGGGAATATTTTAGGTTCATCAAATGCTTTATATCTTGATTGCCATGGTGGTCACATAGGTGTAAAAATCAAAACACATTGAAACATATGCTTTAAATAGATACCTTTCATTGTATGTAAATGAGGCTCACTAAGGTCACATTTTTCAAAACTTGTTTAGCTGTGATGACAGAGGACAAGAACCAAGAAGGGCTGGAGGAAAGGCCATACAGAGACCTGGTGGGGGGCCAGGGCCGCAGCATCTCAGCCTCTGCTAGCCCACAGGAGACTCACCCCATCTGTTTCAAGGTAAGGTCAGGTGCCCCATCAGAGAAGCTCTGATTAAGGGACTGAAACCCAGAAAATCTGGAGGTCCCTCCTACCTCTGAGATTCAGGTCTCAGCACATACGGATTTCACTGTGGCCCTGGGCATGCTGCTGGTCTCTACCATCCCATGGGCACACAGAAGGACAGGAAGTCATCTTGGTTACTCCTTTGATGCTGTTAGGGTCCTGATAGCCTGGTGGTCTTGTGAACATCTCTGGAACTACATGGGTGGGCAGAGAGATGCTTCTACCTGTCATCAAAAGAGAAAGAGAGAAGAGGTTGGGGGAATAAACATGTGTCCATGGCCATGTTGCAGAATAGATGCAAGGGTTCTGGTCTGAAATCACAGCCTGTGGCAAAAACTGATTCCTCCAAATGCAGATCAGAAGCAACACCGGGCCAGTGCCTATCCTAACATGCTGGGAAGTGACAGGGGACTTAGACAGGGGCCTTACCTCAGGGATTCCTGTCCTGCTGTGCCCCTCTGGGCCTGGCTTCTTTTCCAAGACAGGGGGGCAACAGTGCCTGCCTGGCAAGGCTATTACGAGGATAAAACGGACAATGAATCCTATCTACCTACTTGAATGCTCTTCTGCTACCCTCAGGCACAATGCTTATTAACGCCAGCCAGGGGTTATCCATTTCCCCACTAAACTCTCAGCCTCTGCTAGCCCTAAATTCTGTGCACTATTCCTGGTAATGATGAACAGCCGCCAGGAAAGTATGCATTTGGTTGCATCTCAGGATCCCTCTGGGTTTAGGGGGTTTTTCCTGGCTCTGGAACAAAGCAGCAGAGATAGGAGGCATACTGGAAACGTTGGCCTAAATTGCTTTGGATGAGTGAGTGCTGAGAAATCAGGGAAGCTCCCTGGAGACGTGCTGAGGGGAAGAGAGGCTCCTGCAGAGACACAGAAGGTGCTGTTTCCGGATGGAATCAAACAACACACGAAGGAGGAACTTCGGAATTCGGAATTCGAATCTCCCTGGAACAAGGGAACCTCTGAGCTGTGAGGGGTGGGGGTGCGGAGCCAGGAGGGAAAGGAAGGTCTGCTAACATTTCCTGAGGACAGATACTAATTAGGGACACCTTTTTAGCTACCTGACAGGTGTTGGGTTTTATTGCCCCCATGGTACAGAGGAGGAAACTGAGGTTTGGGATAAAGTGACTTGCTCCAAGGTCACCCAGAGAGAAAATGGTGCACATGGGTCCTAAACAAGGCTGTTGAACCCCAAAGGGGCAGAAGACCTTTGTTCAAGTGTGGGGGTGGGGACTAAGTAAGAAGAGACCAGAAGAAGGTATGCATAAATGGCAAACACTGTGCTCATCAGCATTCCTATTACTGGGAAGAAACTGGACCATGATTGTTACACCATCTTAAATCGGTTTACTCTAATGACATCTACCATCTTGAGATAATTAGTTCACTTTTCAGAAAAGCAGTGCTGTAGTGTAGTAGTTACAAACATGTTTCAGAGTTACATTAGATCGGAGTTCAAATCCTGACTCTACAATGAACTTGCTGTGTGACCATGAGCTAGTCACTTCACCTCTCTGAGCCTCAGCTCTTCATTGGTAATGCCCCAGTCTCAGTCTTCTCATGGATGAGGCAGCATCCAGCAAGGACCTTGTGAATGGTTACTCAATAGTAGCTAGAGTTGGTTAATAAATGCTCTCCACCACACCCCTGAGCGCACAACAATTCAGCCCCTCCCTCCCTTTCCTGTCCCATTCAGAGGGTCCCACCTGGCACCAAAGGGAGAAGGGGACACCTGCCTCATCTGATCCAATCAGCCCACAGAGGGATGGGGAAACAGATGTCACCCTGAGCCAGCCTTTGCTTCTGTCCCTATCTCTGGCTATTGTTCCATAGCTCCAGCTGACAGATGAGCCAGGCCCCGGGAGAAGAGAGGAAAGATCCCCTGGGAACAAAGGCCTCAGCTATAAGTTATTCACCAGCCCATTAAGCCTGCACAATGGACCCCGTGCTCCAGAAACATGCTACTCAAACAGCCCAAGATCACCCTGAAGAATCAACAGCCCGATACAAATAAAACCAAATAACTAAGCATCTATCCAGGACCCAGGGGCTGTGTAAGTGACCCCAACATGTACACAGTGGTTGCACTATAGCAGCACTGTCTTTATCTGTTAACCACATTCTGGGTGTCAGGCATTTGACACACACTGGTTCCTAGCCTCGGGATTTTAAAGCAGAGACTCACATTCCCACTTCACAGACGAAGAGACTGAGGCTCAGAGAAGGGAAGTCACCTCCTCACTGAAGGCTGACACAGAGAGTAGGTGAAGGGAAGGGTAATGTAACTCTCCATCTTTTCTCTTTCCACCACAGGGCACATCCTCAATGAGTGATAAAGTCAAAGAGCATAATCTTGCCCTGGGCAAAGCATGGATCAGGTCCAGAGAAAGATGCTTAAAAATGAAGATAAAAAAAAAAAAAAAAAGGAAAAGAAAAAAGAACTGTCTGGTCTAACAATAGGAAACTGAGTAGAGGGAGTATGTTTGTCCATTTCGTGAAACACCAAACCTCTCACAATGATTTTGGCAAAGGGCATAAAAACATGGAGAAAACCATTTGATGTAACTTTGTTAAAGCTGTAGACATATAGCACAATTTCAATTAATATTTCCGGTCATAGAAATGGATGCCGGGAGAAGATACATGAAAACGGTAAACAGGGAACTTATTCTTGAGTGTTGGAACTATGGAGTTTTCTTCCCCTATTCCCTCCCCCGCAAATCTTCTGCAGTTCTTATGTATTTTATTAAACTTATCAAATGCATCAAAAATCATAAAGTTCTTCTGAAGCAGGCAGCGAGAGCTGTTCTTGTAAGGCTCACGGTGAGGACTTACGCGAAGACTGGAGCTCTCTCCGTTAAAAGATGAATGGAAAATGCAAGAAGACTGTAGGGTAGATTTCAAAATCTTTCTCAATGGAAGGTCATTAAATCATAAGCAGGTGGACCTTGGGAGCATAGGGGGTGTTCCTGAACATTCTTTCATCATGGAATTAAAACGAAACTCGGCATGGGGTCTCCATGCCCCCCAAAGCTAGGTGTTGGCAAAGTGTCTCCGAGGAAACCCAGGCGGCTGCATGGGTCTGATCAGGGTAGAGGTGGGGAACTGTTCTCCCAACCGGTGGCCTGACCACACACCTGCACGAGGAGCGGGAGGCCGGCGCCTGAGGACACAGGCAGGTGCCCAGCCCCACCTAGGCCTGCTGACTCATCCCCGGGCACGTGGCCGCACGTCTGCGCGTCTAAGCTCCGCCCCTGAAGTCTGAGCACCACTGTCCTCAGGTTTCCCTGTCTATCAAGTGGAATTACTCATCCCTACCCCCTGCCGGCTCCCCAGCGATCGAGAAGCCCCCAGACGCTCCCAGATGGGAATGCGCTTCGGAAAGTAAAGCAGGGCGCCTCTGGGTCGCGCTCGGTCGGCTCCGGGGAACACAAAGCCGCGTCCGGCACGTTATCTTACCTTTTTTTTTCCCCACCCTCCCCGCACTGCTGCCTCCCTCCCCTCTTCCCCTGGCAGCAGATGGGGGCCTTTCCCCCACCGCGGCACTGCAGTGGGGTGTGCGCGCCAGCAACCCTGGCTCACGGCAGCCACCGGTCTGGAGTCTGGGGTGAGGGTGGGGAAGCCAGGCGCCCGGAGCGCCCCCCACCCCCAGCACCGTCTAAGAAATTTCTCTAGCCTAGGGCCCTGCGCTGGGAGAGAGGGGAAATCTGACCCCTCCCTTCTGAATTCTTACCCTCTCTGGAGAATGTATTGGAGAGGAGAGGTGGGCAGGGAGCTGGTGGGTGCTGGGGTCTCCTCAGCCCGTTTGGGGATGGAACCTGGGCTTTAGAGTTCGACCTACCTGATTCCAAACCACTGGCTGTGTGACCTTGGATGCGCACCTAACCCTCTCTGGATCTGATTTTCCCCATCCTTAAAATGGGACTGTTGTGGGAAGGCAGGCAAAGGCCCGAGCATGCTGTTGGCATAGAGTGAGCTCCGCATAACTGATGCAGATGTATTATTGTTGCCTTATCAACGGTTTTCTGCCCCTCTCCACCCCCTTGGAGCCACTCACAGGACGCCGGACAGCTGGAATTTGAGTCCCTTCTTGGAGCATTGGCAGGCGCTAGTGGTAGTGGTGGAAAGTGTCTCAGTATGAGGGAGCAGGGGGCTACAGGACCCACCCCACCCTCAGTTCTGAGACCATTCATTAGGCTCTGCCCAAGATTTGGCCAGTTAAGGGCTAACCTGCTGGATAGAAAAGGCCAGGGGTCCCCTCATGCCTGCCTGGTAGCGGAGGGTGGGGGACAAATGAGGGGAGAGGAAGGTCTTTGTTTCCCATCCTCACTGGACTCTCAGCGCATCTTTCGCTTTTCCTTCTCCGGTGCCCCACCCAAGCCAGAGTTTCAGCTGCATTTGACAACTGCAGGCTGGAGGGCGAGGTTCTTCATCCATCAAATCAGGGGCACTTTAGGCAGCGTTTGCCATCCCCTGAACCCTGCCTGGGACCCTGGGACCCTGGGACCTACCCTCAGGGAATTAGACTGTTCCCGGCGCGGAGACAAGGGTGCTCGGGGAGGAGGCGCTGTGAGGATGCGGCGGCCACTTACCTCGGGTCGGCAGTCCTGCGGCTCGAGTGCAGAGGTCTCTTTGTGCCCCGGCTCACGGCGCAGAACTGGGGAGCCCCTGCAAGCGCCTCCCATCGCAAACTCCTCCCCGTACTCGTCCGCAGCCTCCCTCCTTCTGGTCCCCCGAGCGCAGACGGCGCCGTCTTTGTAAGCTGCTGCAGCGCCCGAGAAATTTTAATGCGGGAGCGTCTGGCAGGCGAGGTGCCCCACCCCCGGGCCTCGCCTCGGCCCTCCTCCCTCCTCCCCACGCCCCTACCCCACCACCTCTACCCCCTACCTCTTCTCGGGGTTCGGACCTGGGAAGCAGGGCGCGGCCGGGAGGCGCGGGAGGCGCCGCCGCCCCCACCGCACAAAGGGACCAGCCCAGCGGCGCGCTCGGCCTCCAGCATCCTGGCCCGCGGCGCTGCCATGGAAACACCCTGCTGGACTGCGCGGCGGAGCCCGCGGGGATGGAGAGGCAGGCTTGCGGTGCGTGACCGCGGACCCAGGGAGCGGAAGCCTGGACCCGCGCGTTTCTGAGGACGAAGCGGCTGGTCCTGGAGTACCAGCGGCTTAACCCGCACAGCCTCAGTTAACCCTGCTGGATGGGCATGTGCCTGCGGTGGAGTCAAGATTTGAACCCAGTCTGAGTCCCCACGCCCATGGTTGTGCCACCACCCCGCTTGGCCTAACTTTTACATATTTAGTATTTTTTTTTTTCTTCTAACTGTCCACTCTTCACTTCTTACTATTTCTAGAGCTAGAAAGGGGTCCAAGACCAGCCGCGTCAACATCCCTTGGAATGTGAACTCTTGGGCCTCATCACAGAGCTACCGGATCAAAAACTCTGGGGTGGGGTCCAGAGATTTGTGTTTTCACAAGCCTTCCAGAATGTTCTGATGCGAATTCAAGCTTGAGGACCGCTGTTCTAGACTAGCGATTTTCAACCTTTTTTTAATCTCATGGCATACATAAATGAATTACTGAAATGCTGCAGCACACCAAATATATATATAATATATACTTTGACGATCTGACCAAAAAAAAAGATAAAATGTTGATTCATTCACATCAGACGGCTGTTGGTGTGTTGGCTGTTGTCGTATTTTTATTTGACAATCTAAGGGAAAGTAGGTCAGGGCCTTCGATTAAATAGTCAGGTATTAAACATGTTTTAAGATTCTGTGGCACACCAGTTGAAAATTACTACTCTAGCCCCAATCAGGGTAGTGCACTGGCTTGTGCATCATCCATCAAAGGGAAATGCCTTTGGTTTGATTCCCCATTAGGGCACCTGCCTGGGTTTCAGTTCAATTCTGGTCCTGGCAGGTGCAAGAAGCAACCTGTCAATGTTTATCCCTCTCTCACTCCCTTCCCCTCTCTCTAAAATAAATTTGTAAAGGCTTTAAAACAAAACAAAACACTCTTCTAGACCATTCCAGCAGCCTCTATAGCTCAACTGTCCTTGGTTTAAAATTCAGCACTATCCATACCTCTTTGCTGCTTTCTGAAATACAGTTTCCTTGTCTATAAAGTATCTGTAATGTTAGAATCCACCTCTTAGGGTCGTGTGGGTTAAATGAGGAAGTATACAGCATGGGGGAGGTGGGTAGGACACCTGGCATTTAGTAAGGACTCCAAAACATATTTTATTATAGTATTATCTCCTTTAGTTTGCACCCTTCCATGTACATTATTTATCATCTTCATGGCTCACATAAGGATATGAACACTCAGTTAGTTAAGCAATAGGAGCTGCCCACAGCCACTTTAAGGGACGCCCCCACCCCCACCTAGGGTTCTGAACCTACCAAGTTTCAGATCAGTTTCCAAGTTTACTAGCTATCTTCTTTACTGACCATCTCTTGCTGGGACCCACAGCTTTGATCGAAACCCAATTCAACAAACTATCGCCTATTTTCAATGAGCCCATCCCAAGGCCATTGCAGGACCTGTGAAGGTCCCAGGGAGGTCCCAGTTGCAGCCTCCACACCGGCAGAGCTAAGGTTCTGCCAGGAAGACCCACGCAGAATAGGCAGCATGGGGTGAGGTCACAGCACTGGCCAGAGCACACAGCCAAACTGTTGTTACCAGCTCTGTGACTTTCCCCTGGGTCACCAGCCCACAAACAAAAGAGGAAATGGGATCCAGTATGACATGTTCTCAATGAACACAGGAGGTGAATAGGAATCACTTTCTCTTCCAGGATTCCCAAGCCACCTCTTTCCTAACCTGTTCCCAAATTCTCCTGAGTATCAGCATATTTCTCCCAATATCCATTTGGGATCAAATCAAGGCAATTGTCATCTCTCAATTTTCAACTCTCCCTCTGCTCCCTGGGATTTCTCAAAGATGAGCAATAACAAGTCCATGGTCCTATTTCCAAGTCTCTTGGTTCTAGGGTTGTCCTTCCAAGGAGAACAGCAGGGTGAAGGAGGGGGCGAAAGAGGTGATTATGAGAAGCTCCTGTGGGCTCACCGCAAGGGGATCATGTCTAACTCTGGTGGGTCCAGGGTGAGCCTTACACTGAATAATGCAAGGAGGGGCCAGACCCCAGATCCAGCAGATGCCCTGCCTACTGCTGTTTCTGTCCCTGTTCTCCAAAAGCAGTTTTTTTTTTAACATGGCTAGCCCAAATTGGCAGCCCTGAGGGATTCAGCTGGGCTTTTGCCCTTTTTCCCCCCATCTGCTGCATGCCATTATGGTGAGCAAATGCTTCTGTGGCATCCTCCATTTTCCCCGGGCAGGGTTAGAGCAGGACCTGCTTCCCCTCCTTCGGACTCTAGGCACGGTCACCACCTGCTTTGAGATTCACGTCTAACTTGATGGCTACAGCTGGCATGCTTCTTGTTTGCCCATCGATGTCATCCTGGCCCTCACTTTATCTTTGGGGGAGCATTGTGGAGCACACCCCCAAGATGGTAAATATTATCCTCACCACATCTCACCAGTCTTCCAGGTGACAGTTACGGGGTTGACTTGGTTCCCAAGAGCCCACAAGCCACTAAGAGGAGGAGATGGAATCTTCAAAGAGGAGCATCAATGTTCTCCCCCTCTCCCTTTTTTTTAAAATATATTTTATTCATTTTGCTATTAAATTTTTCCCAATTTTTCCCACCTTTGCCTCCCTCCGTCTCATACCCTCCCCCATTCCCTCTGGCAGTGCTCCCCTTAGTGCATGTCCATGTGTCATGCATATAAGTTCTTTGGCTTCTCCATTTAAGTACTGTGTTATTCTTAATGTTGCCTTGTCCATTCTGTAACGACCAATGTGTACTTTTCTTCCCCCCCAACATCTAGATAATTCACCATTTAATTACTGCCTTCTGTAAGCCTCTGAAATCGCATTAATATAAGGTTTTCAATATTTCAAAATGCTTATGTTAAGCAGTTTGTTTTTAAAAAATCACTTTTTAAGTAATCTCAATTGCAATACTACCAAACATATGCACAAATACATTTACACACGTACATTTTTAACAAATATTACACTAGAAAAACTATTTCTATTCCTGTGACAGTGTCTTCTTCTGTCTTCCTTGAAAATGGTCCAAGCTGCTTCTTCCAGAGCATCTGTTGCCATGACAACAGGGGGGGCACCTTCGTGCTGGAGGCCCACTTCAGAATAAAGTTTGCCTCTTTAAACTGGACCTGGTCGATACCTAACCTATTCCCATGAGAAACCATGGCTTCAAGGGTCTGCAAGCTAAATAGTCTTTGGCTCCTGACACTACCCAGCAGCCCAAGATTTCCAGGGGAAGTCTGACCCTGGTAACATGTTCAGCAGAGGGGACTCAGGTGTCTTTATCTCTAAAGCAGCTCCTGGAAAAATGCAGGTGGCCCAAGGAGGTCAGGTTTCCAACTGCAACTCTATCTGTCTTCAGCCCCACTGGGTGCCTCTGGGCTCTCATTTTTTGGTTTGTTTGTATTTTGAAGTGAACTTTACATAATATAACACTAACCACTTTCAAGGAACACTTATTCACTGTCTGCATTTTTGCTTAGAATGGAACAGGATGTATAATAAATGTTTGCTGAGTAAATCAGTGAACAAAAATTATTTAGGCTGGAATGCCTAAATTATTTGCTTAGCAAAAGTGCTGTTTGCACTTGGAAATCACCTAGTAAAATTAAAAATTAGAAAATTGAAGCATAACCAAATGATTAAGAAAAGTAGGTAGTTGGGGGTTGAGTCTTGAGTCTGAGAGTCCCTGGTCATGGGACCTTGTCAACTAGCCTTTCCTTATATGTAAATTGAGATGAAGAACTATATCTGTATCACAGGGTAATTATGATGTTTGAAAAGTAACTGATGTAGAGTGAGCACCATATTAGAGATTGTAGTTATTGTTATGGTTATTATTCCTTGATTCTGATCTCTGTGTAGGTATTAAGAAATCACAAAAATATACCAACATCTTGATTTTTCTAGAACCCATATGGCAATGTCAAAATATTTAGTTGTGATGCTGGAAGTAAAAGAAAAAATGTATTCTTGCTGCAGCGGATCTGGTTACAATGAGTTTGCCTATTGATTTCTACTTAGCCATCTGGCCTACCACTACCCCACTGACTTTCATCACTGTTCTTCCCCAACATACCTGATGCACACATGTACACGGTGTTAGGACCAAGTGATCCCAGCACACAGACAGACACTTACATTATGATCCCATATATCGAACTCCCTGTAGTTATCAGACTTCTGAGCTTTCTTGTGCTTGCATGTCTTAATATTTGCTAGTGCCTGTGCATGAAACATCAGTGCTTACCAAGACTAGACACAGAGCCAAGAGGCGACTGAGACCAGGAATGTGGCCTTTGGAAGACTCTGATCTATTTAGCAGCACTTCGGAGTGGAGAGTCGTACAGGAGAACAGAAGTAAACAGACGACTGCGAGACAGCAGGTTGGATGCTCTGATCGATGGGGACACAGCACTAGAATGGCTCGATGAGCTTGCTCCCCACACAGACACCTGGGTTCCTCCTACAGAAGCAGCATCTCACCGATATCTTCAATCAAGACTGGTAGCACCAGATGGGGATTCAGAAAACACCAACAGCAAGTGCGAATGCATGAAGATGGGAAGGAACACGGGGGTTGGGAGAAAGGTTGAAATGCTGGTGCAATGATGAGCATGCAAATGTGTTCTGAGCGGGCACAAAGGGGAAATGCCTGGGCCTGACCCTGGAATCGGGTTGTGAAAAGGGCCTGGCCTCCTTCTGGGTTATGAGGAAAGTTGGGGAATGAAGGGAGCTCCTGGTGGAGGTATGTGGGTCCCAACAGAACACATGCCACCTGCTATCCAGTCAGATGTGCCTTCTCATCCAATAAATATTTATGAGCCTGTGCTAGATGAAAAGGATTTAACAAAATGACTCAACTCTGAAACTGTCCTCTAGGAACAGCAAGAGAACACTTACCATCTAAAATCCAACACTGTGGTGACCATGGGTCCTTGTTCAAAGGCACGGAGACATAGAACGAAGGTCCTGGAGGCTGTTCCCTGGGAGAATCCCAGCCCCCAGCCCCCATCCCCGGACACTGCGCCCATGAGAACCCTCACAGGGAAGCCGGAGCAGGCAGTGTGTGTCCCCATTATCAACCTCCCAAGGCCTTTATAGATATTTCTACAGCTGGCTCTCTGGTTCACCTCAAAGAGCGTCACAAGAGGCGATGACACACGTCCAACTCCAAAGGCTTGTGGGATGAGCATTGCCTTTAGAATCACACCTGCTTTTTCCCTCCTTGCTCAACACCCAGCAAATAGCTAGCACGTGCGTGCCCCCAGCTCCCCCTGATTAAAGGGGGGCTGTGCAGCTTCTAAATGATCGCTACACCCATCTTTTCTAACTCCCTGAAATGAGCTTAACTCGGTTGGTCTGCAGTGGCAAAAAGGCTTCTAATACTCAGCTCACCGTCCCATCACACTTCTACGAATAGGAGGCTGAGGCCCTGCTCCGTTCTTTCCTGGCTTCCTGATTAAGCCACACTTAGAACAGGAGGCAGGACTGACTGATGAGCTGGTTCCATTTAGCTTTGTAGGATTTTCCCCCCAATTTAGCAAGCAATGAGGACCCACGCTACTTCTACCCTTTCATTTGGCTCTTAAGTCTCATTTGTGCCATTAGCCAAATGGGAACAGCTTGTAATTCTTTTCTTTTTTTAATTTTTATTTATTTATTTTTTTCTGTTCAGAATTCAGAGACTCATCCTTCTCTGATACTTAGAAAAGGGCTCACAGTGAAGACAACACTGGTAATCTGTGTTTTCAGCACAAGAACAATATTAACTGAAGAACTGGTTGCAGTACCAATGCTTAGAAAAGTAGAGGAAAACTAGGTCTTAAAAAATGTTATAAACCCCATTCCAGATTATGTTCATCGTTTTCCTTTCTTATGATATGCTCCCAAGAATTAAGATAGGAATGCTGTTTATACTGATTCCTGTCAGGGGATATTGAATACGGATTTCTGTCATTTAGCGCATTCACAATGTTCTGTGATTACCACCTGTGGCTACTTCCACAACGTTTCATCACCCCAAAATAATACTCCTCACCCATTCAGCAGTCACTCTCCAGTCTCATCCCCACCCCCAGCCCCTGGCAACCACAGAAATACTTTCTGTCTCTGCAGGTTAACTATTCTGGTTATTTCACAAATATATGGGATCATACAATATTCATCCTCTTGGTTCTGGCTATTTCACTCAGCATAATGTTTTTGGAGGTTTATTCATGCTGTGGTGCACATCAGTACTTTATTTAACCTGAATGGGCTCCATAAAGGCCCCACATCCAAGTATGGTCACACTGGGGAGTTTGGGCTTCAACATGTGAAGTCAGCGAAGCACAGTTCAGCCACCGTGGTGAGCACATTGTGTGGGCAACCAGGGCTCAGTCCTGCTGAGGTCCCCGGGGGGGCTGTGTGGGACACACTTGAGGTATCCCACCCGAGGTCAAGGAAGCCAAGGTACTTACACACCAACTCTTAGATGTCATAGTTATAGCATGCTCCCTGCACATTGTCACACCTCGCCACATCCAGACTGCTCCAGGAGCACAGCAAACACATGCCCTTTGCCAGAGAAAACCACCAGAGAGTTGGCGAGGTCTGCAGCACAAAGCCACCAGGGCACCTGGGCATGGTCCATGTCAAGGAGACAGCCACTAAAAGGAGCAATGGGTCTTCATTCGCTCATCACTCTCCCACTGCCCAATGCCACCCCAGCAGAGCCCACCCAGACCTCAACAAATCCAGGGTCTCCCCAGTTTGAGAAACTACCCCCAACTATTGGCCAGTCTTATATATGCAGCCCTCCAGTAGCTCACAGCCTGGTCGGAAAGTAGAAGTCAGTGAGAGGAATGCCATCAGAAAAGAAATTCAAGGAATTTGAGAGAATATATAGGCCCTAGCTGGTGGCTCAGTGGATAGGAGCCAGCCTGCGAACCCAAAGGTTGCTGGTTCAATTCCCAGCCAGGGCACATAACCAGGTTGCAAGCCAGGTCTCCAGCCAGGTCCGTAGCTGCAGGCAGGTGAAAGGCAACCGTACATTGTTGTTTCTCTCCCTCTCTGCCTTTCTTCCTTCTCCTCTCTCTGGAAATAATAAATTATTTTTTTTTTAAATCTTAAGAGAGTATGTATTAGTGGCACAACTGGTCTTCAAGGCCAAGAGAAGGTCAAGTGCCAGACACTATACCAGATACTGAGAATCAAAACCCATAAAAATAAGTATAACTCTTTCAATTACCAATCTTCCTTCAGGCCTTTTGCAGTTTCCAGGGGTTAGAAACAAGCCCAAGGCAGACTGCTTCCAGGCACAGCTGTATCCAGGTGTGCAAACATTACAAGGCATCTGTCTTTCTCTAGCCATCTGCAGCACCAGTGGCCCACCAGGGACTTTCTGACCCACTGCTGCCTGGCTGTCTTGTTTCCTTTCTTTGCCCCTGGGCCTCTCAACCAGCAGCTCAGACATGGACTCAAGAGTCAGACAGACCTGAGCTAGAATCCCACCTCTTCCCTTTACCATGTGACCTTGGGCAAGGAACTTTGCCCTCTGAACCTCAGCGACCCCTTTTGTAAAACGGGGATCACACAACCTCTCTTGCAGGGCTTCTGGAAGAATGAAGTGATCTGAGGGTGGAAAGCAGGTGCCCCTGTCATGGGCTCAGTAAAGTGTCGCTCTCTCCATCCTTCTCTGTTGGAAGGGTCACTAGAGACTTTCCAAGACCTGGAGTTCTCATTCCTGGGGATTATGATAAGGCACCTAGGAAACTAAACAGACCCAATGCTGTCTGCAGAGCATATTAATAACAAATCCTGCCCACAGATACATCTGCTCTTTTTCACGAGCATCCAGGCTGCTGGGCTGATGAAACACTTTTCTCCACCCCCCTGACCTGATAGCTCGCGTGCCCTCAACTTTGGGAAGCCTATGATCTATTTTCCTCTAAGAAAGGTCCAGTGGGGCTAGTGAGGTGTGGGTCCCTTTGGCATCCCCCAACCTCTTCACTGGGGCTCAGAGCAAGGTTTAGAGACGAGGAGGCCTTGCCTGGGGTCATAGGAGCCTCCAGCCTGCTCTCCCTGTTCTGAGGGCGCCTGCCTCTGCCCCCCCGACTTGCTTTGTTTTCAGCATGTGTGCTCTGTGTGGCTGTGGCCTGCGTTCCTGCTGCTTCTTTGTCTCAGTTTTTGTGCCCAGACAACAGGAAGGGGGTGGGGGTGGGGTGCAGGGTGTGTGTCACTCGCATCCATTCTGTCTCTACCCATCTGTCCACCTGCACGCAGCAGACCCCCTCCAGATGCCCCGCACCTGCTCCCCGGCCCTCCCAGCAGCCACAGCAGGTGCTGCAGCCGGCCGGCCTCCCGCTGCTGCCCCAGAGAGAAGCAGGAAGGCGCAGGCTTCATTCAGCACAGCCGCGGGCTCCCCCCTTCCAGCCCGCCCGCCCCATCTCCTTTCCCCTAAACACAGATGCCAGCAGAGTCAGAGAGGCCCGCAGGAGCTGGATGGGGGACACAAGCTGTGTAGCAGGCTTTACAAAGACCCACACACACACACACACACACACACAAACAATTGAGTCATCCCCCCCTCCCTCTCCCTCACCCCAGCCCCATTAATGTACCCTCTTGAGCATTTCACCCTGCTACCCTCACCCCACCCATTGCAACCGCAGTTCCCGCCTCCATCATTCCCTACTGGGACCTCTGGCTTCCTCTCCAGGCCCTTCCAATCCATTCCTCCACCCAAACCAGAAGATTCTCAAAATCCAAAACTGACCTCACCACACGTCCACCCACAGCCCTTCAGTGAGTGATGCCCTACTGGCCTCAGGATGAAAAGTAAGCTCTTAGCTTTACCTGCACAGCCGTCACATTCATCTGTCACCAAACTTATGCTCCAGCCCACACTCAGCCCCGCCCAGCCCACCCAAGTCTCAGAGCCTCCAGACACATTCTCTGACCTCCAGGCAAAAGTCAAGTCCATGACTTAAACATGCTCCTTAACTGACCCATGATCCACTCTACTATGGGCTGATTTCAGTTTGGGATTAGATATTCATTTGTTTGTTGTGCGCACACACATGTACACACACACATCCACACACAGACACGCTCCACCACCAACCTATTCAATCCCTCATGGAAGAAATCTGTCTATCTTTCCTTGATGTCATCACCAGGGGGCTGCACATGGTCTGACACACAGGAGGCCCTCAAGGTATGTTTGCCAAAAGAATAACTAAGCTGAACCTGCTGCCATCTGGAAGGCCCCTACAAAACCATTTTATAGACGGACAAACAGGCCCAGAGAAGGAAAGTGACTTATCCAAGGTCTCTCTTCCAATGTGGCCATGCTGTCAGAATCATCCTAGTGTCCCTTAGGTTCCCAGCTCCTTCCACCTTCCAAAGGTCTGCCTCACCTTTAGAAGCCGATCCAACACCTCAATCACCTACCCTGAAATGGCTGCAGATATTTGGTCCCCTTTCAGGGACATGCCTGGCTCTACGAATTGATGATTGTGTGTTTGTCTCTCGCTCCAAACACCTGCTCCTGTCTCTTGGAGTACCTCTATCTGTTCCCTTGGCATTCCTCTAGTCGGTGGTCCTCTGCCAGACACAGCTGCAGTCCTAACCCCACCCTCGGTGCCTCCCATCCCCACAGCAGAAACAGCACAAAGCTCATGGGGAAAACACTAAGGAAAAATGCTGACTATTTACTGTGTTTCATCTGGGCTAGACGCTACAAATGCATTAGCTAGAACAGCCAAATGGTGCCAGGTATTGATTTCCTCTCCATTTGACAGAAGAGGAAACTGAGGCTAGAGGGATACGGCTATAAGGTGTCTGAACCAAGATTCAGCCCCAGCGATCTGTATCCAGATCCAGCCTCAGGAAGCCCTCACCCCACACCCTGACCCCATTACACCTTCCTGGGCCCTCGTCACACCCTGCTTGAGCAGCGGCCGGGTACAGCCCTCCCTGCCTCTCGTGACTGCGTCTAACCCAGCCTTCCCACCCCCGCACGGCCACACCGCAGCCTGCAGAACAGTACATTCTTTATTTATGAGATGCATCTGGGCTTTCCGCAAGTCAGCCGGGAATACTGTGGAGCCTGCAGTGAGGAGGCGGAGGGTCTAGAGGTCAACAGTTCTCCAGAAGGCAGGCCAGGGCACCCAGTGGGCCTGCAGAACACAGAGTGGGACTGGGGATAACAATCTGTTCTTTGTGGTCCCCCCCCCGCCTTTTTGCCTCCTGGCCTGCCCTAGGCAAGCAGCCAAGAGTCCTGGGCCGGGGTGGGGGCACTGGTGACGTGGAGAGATGGGAAATAAGGTGGGAACTCATATGAACTGAGCATCTCCTGAAACCCACACAAACCCCTGCAAGGCAGGAAGGCCGGTGCCACTTTACAGAAGAGGAAACTGAGGCTTTCCTTTTTTGGCAAACTCTTGCTGAATGTATCACTCTGATTTGTCCTCTCCCCTCCCCAACAAAAGCAGCCTTTATAAAGATGTTCTCAGCATAGCCAAAAGACTAAATATAAAATAAAGTAGAAAAATCAGGCCAAAGAATACAAAGTCAGGAATTACATTCCAAATGCCTGCCATACTACCCAGTTGCTCATAATCCCACGGACATTGGTTCTGAGCATCCTGACAGCCAATGAAAAAGGAAATGCGATTGGTTTTGCAAGTTTCCAAGGTCTTTGAGGATAAAAGAAATTAGATGCCCGAAGACACAGCTGTGGCAAGAATTTAGAACAGGAAGGAATCTCAGGTCATCTCATCATATCTCATATCTCTAGTTTCCCAGACATTGGCCCATTGATCCCTTTCTTCCTCTGCCCCTTCACCAGGGGTCCAAGGACAGGACAATTTTCTAACAGCGCCTTGGAGGGTTTATTTTTTGTGTCACCACTAGGTGGCAGTGCGGCGCAAGTCTCCGAGGGAGGGTTTTTAGACCAGGAGGCAACCTTTGCCCCTTAGGAGCCTAGGGGTGGGAGGGGCGAGAATGGGCCCGAGGAACCTCCTTGAATTGGTACCAAGCTTTTGATTGAACCTCTACAAGGAAATCAGTTTCGTGCTGAGCAGAATCAGCCACAGGGGACTAGAAAGAAGAACCCTGGACAGGGATTCAGGAGTTCCAGGTTCTCTCATAAATACACCCAAGATGATGAGTCTTCAACCTCTCACCCCCTTTCATTCTGGGTGATTTCCTTCCTTTTATTGAATTGTGTCCCCCACCATTATTGTCGCTGCTACTTTGCTCCAGAAGAAGGGGGACTCAGTGAGGCAGCAGTAAGAGGAGCATGTGGACAAGGGAAAGACCAGGACAAAGCAGGTGGAAGAGACCAGAGAAAGGGCAGGTGAAGAAGAAGAAAAAGAAAAAGAGGAAGAGGAAGAGGAAGAGGAAGAGGAGGAAGAGGACAGGGAGGAAGAAGAAAGAAGAAAGAGAAGAAGAAGAAGAGAGCCTCATTTGACGTCACATCTTATTTGTCACAGCACCTTTTTAGGTATCTATTTCCTTGACCTTCGCACCATGAGGGAGGGTAGAGTGGCCCAGGAAGCCGACCCTACCCAGAAAACTTGGGAATTGTAGATTCAGATGGCAACTCCAAACTGCTGTCACCTTCCGTGCCACGCTGCCCACTCCAGGTGTGAGTTGCTGGGCGATGCGGCTGAAGGAAGTAGCAACATGGATCATGTTTGCTGTGTGGTCTCAGACAAGTGCCTTCCCCACTCTGGGCCATGAGGATACTGCTTGGGAACTCACAGGCCAGACCCTGTGATCAGCCCTGTTGGCTGAGTGCCATGTTCTGGATGATGGGTGTTCTGTGCTTACCACTTACTTCTGAACAAATACCATCAATAATTCAAGTTCCCTTTCCTTTATAACCTAGAAAAATTGGTCTCCTGGAAAGATATAAAAAATAATTTCACGCTCTCTTTCCTCCCCTCCCAAAATTGCCCCTGACAAATTGCCTCTTTATTACCTGTCGCTCCAGCCATCATCACACATCTGGGGTCCCATTTTTTATGGTTGCTGGCCTCACTCTTGGCTCTGACTGCGGCTGGCCCTTAATAGGACCGTCATCAAATACCAGTGAGTCTCCCTCGTTCATTCCTTCCTTCCTTCCTTCCTTCATTTAGAAAATACTGCTTGCTTTGTTCCCAGAGATCTAAGGCGTTCCTATGATAGATGAGTTGCTCCCCCATTATTTATACTAAACTGCGAGGGGCTACTTTCTTAACTCTTTATTTTATTTTTATCTTTCTAAAAGCAGATCTTATTTATTTATTTTGTTGAATTTATTGGGGTGCCCTTGGTTCGCAAAGCCATGCAGGTTTCAACTGCCAAACTCAATAAAACCACCTGCACATGGCATTATGTGCCCACGGCCCCAAGCAAAGTCTTTCAATCCCCATTTCTCCCCTTTCTCCACCTCTGCCGAGCCCCCACCCCCCTTTCCCTCTGGCGATCACCTCACTGTTGTCTATGTGTTATCCATGTTTTTTGGTTAATCCCTGTCCCCCATCCCTCCTCCCTGTAGGAGTTCAGAGCAGAGGTCTTCAGTGAGATCAGCAGAACAACCAGCCTCCCCGCCTCCCCCTTCATCTATCCCAGGCCCCTTCTTACCTCTCACAGCCCCCCAGTTCCCACCCTTCCCCCACCACAGGTTCCATCACAGGATATTGCAATCCACTGCAGACCCGTCTGCCTTCCCCATCCAGCTGGGTGAGAGAAAGGACTTTGTGTCCTGCCTACCCTTTCTCAGGCCCTGGTGCCCAGGAGAACCCAGACAGAAGATCATTTGAATGAATGGAATGAGACAACCAGGGGTTAAAAATTAAGCACAAAGGTTCACTCCCTTTCCTAAGCCAGATAATGTTATCTTTTCCAGCAGGTTGTTCAGAGCCTCACCCCTTCCTGTTTCTACTGACTCTCACATTAGAGGAAAGTTAGGAAAAAAAGCCAAATGGCTTATGATTGTTAAAGATGATCTATATAATAAAGAACCAAGAGAGAGTAAGTAAAAGAGAAAGAGAGAGAATGAGAATGGAAATTTATTTTGTTGTTTCAAAGACTTTCTTTGGAGGGTGGAGTATGTTAAATGAGAGACTCCAGGGTAGTGTGTGTGTGAGAGAATGGGGAAGAAAAAGAATAAAAGTTTTGTTGGTGGATGGAACTGGCTCGTTCCAAGCATGATTGTAAAAACCACAAGCTAAGCCCTGGCTGGTAGCTCAGTGGACAGGTGCTGACCTGCGAACCCAAAAGTCATTGGTTCGGTTCCCAGTCAGGGCACATACCCAGGTCTCCAGCCAGGTCCTTAAGTGGAGGCAGGTGAAAGGCAACCATACAATGATGTTTCCCTCCCTCTCTTCTTCCCTCCCTGCCCTTCTCTCTGAAAATAATGAATAAATCTTAAACAAAAAAGCAAACCAACAAACTACAAGTTAGTAATAATTTATTTGGAAAACAGGAATCATAAATATATGTACACAAAATAACAGAGCATCAGGTTCTTGAAGAAAAATGGACAAAACTAAAGGGAACAGATAAACCAAAATCATAGTAGGAGATATTAACAGCCCTCCCTTAGTCACTGATTAAAAATCAGCAAAGAGGCCCTGGCTGGTAGCACAATGGTTAAAGTGCTGGCCTGCGAACCCAAAGGCCGCAGGTTTGATTCCCCAGCCAGGGCACATAACCAGATTGCAAACCAGGTCTCCGGTCAGGTCTGTGGCTGGAGGCAGGTGAAACGCAACCATACATTGATGTCTCTCTCCCTCTCTGCCTCTCTCCCTTCCCCTCTTTCTAAAAATAATGAAATAAAATCTTTAAAAAAAAAAAACTGGTCAGTTCCAGTAAAAAAGAAAGAAAGAAAGAAAGAAACCTGCTAGAGGCTTGTTTAAAAAAATAAAATAAAAATCAGCAAAGACATATGAAGCTCTAACCAGCATTTAACCTAATCAACATTGATAGAACACTACACCCAACAACCGCAAAATTTAAATAATTTTCAAGTCTATCAAAAATAGACCATACACGGGGCCATAAAATAAGTTTCAACTCATTCCAGATTATTGAAACCTTGAGTCTGTTCTCTGACTACAATGAACTAAAATCACAATAACAACAAGTTATCTAGAAAAATCCCAAGTATTTAAATAACATACCTTTAAACCTTGGATCAAAGAAAAAAAATCACAAGGGAAACTAGAAAATATCAAATGAAATGATCATTCAGCGGCACATATACTGAATGATAATGAAAACATCAAATTATAATTTGTGGTAAGCAGCTAATGCGGTACTAGTCATTTATAGCTCTAAATGACTGTACAGGGCAGAGGTGGAGAAACAGCATTTAGTGATTTGAGTCTACCTTCAAAAACTAGAAAAATGAAAACTAAACAAAACTTGGAGTAACTACAAGGGAAAAAATACTAAAAAGCAAAGCTCGGCGAAATAAAACACAGATAAATGGTAGAGGAAATTAACAAGGCTAAAAATTGGTCATTGAAAAGGATTAATGAAATTAAAGAACACAAGCTCACACTGGACCTTTTTTTAATGACTTTTTTATTACGTTTCGGTTTTGCGCTGACCGTGCATGCATGGACTGGCTCCCGTGGGTGCTGGGTTCACTTGGAGTTGTGGAGGGAGGCAGGAAAAAAGAGTACATACTAGCTTGCTGTCATCTCTGTCCCAGACAAGCCCCGGTTCCCTGCACAGCGCTGGTCCTCACTGCTGGACCCTTCAGACACTCTGTACCTGGAAGGTCTGGGCATGAGTGCCCCACTCTCGAAAATGCATGTAGTGGCCTGAGTGGTGGTCACACTCCAGCACATACAGAAAACCTCTGTAGCCAGGGAACTGGAAGCAAACCCAGCTGGCGAAAGCAAGAAGCAGATTGTCACCCTAGAGAGGCAGTGACATGGTGATCAAGACAAAGAGACCCATGCTGCCAACGCATTCCAACCATCATGGCCTTCTTTCAGGGCCAAGGATGTGTGCTGCTCTTTCTAGCACTGTGCCTTTCGTCATGCTGTTCCCTGCCCCAGGAACACCATTCCAGCCATTCTTTGCCTAGCCAAGTTGTATTTATCTTTCAGGTCTCAGCTCAATCATCAATTCATTAGCTTCATTGCCTGAAGCTAATTACAGGGGCAGTAAATATCGTGCTTAATATCATTTTGATCTGGGCATCCATTGCTTGCAATCTCAGAAATTCTATCTGATAGCTCCCTATGTTTCGATGTCCTCTTCTGGAATGTGGGCATCAGGGCCCACAAGTCCCAGCACACGGTTGTCACAGGAGGTGTCCATAACGATCCCAACATCCTCTCTTTCCCTGCCAGAGAGAGCTCCGGATCCACTTATGCCCCAGATTGGAGTGGAAGGATCCCACTTCCTTGCCATCCCATCCCATGGCCTGGAGGGAGGGATGGTCATCGCTCAGCTCTCCTTTTCTGCCCAGGAAGTTCTCCTGCTCAAAGATGGTCAGCCTTGAGTCCTGGTGGTTCTGCAGGCACACAGGACAGAGTCAGACCATCAGGTGCACTTCTGGAAACCTAAGAGCCTCTGTTGTCCACCCAACCCCCTGCCCTTGTCTTCCAAATCAGTCTTCCTTGCAAGCCTTTTGAAAGGACATAAAGGCAATGGACATCAGACACCTTACAAGAGGTAAAGAAAAAAGAAAAGGACTCAACTTGAATAGCCAACCATAGGGCTCAAAAGGGTGCAGAGATCCGGATTCAAACTCTGCTTTCTACTCACCAGCTGACTGAGCTGACATGTCACACAGCATTTCTGAGTCTGTTTCCTAATCTATAAAAATGAAACTAAGCATATCTGCTTTTCAAGATTGTTTTTGAGGAGTAAGTGAAACCCGAAGCTGTAAACTGTGGAAGCCGGGTTTGCCTCTGTCTGAATCCACTGTGGGTCCCCATGTCGGCACAAGGCCTGGGGCAGCTTGTGGAATGAATGGACAAATGATTCACAAAAGGGAATACTAGGGAGTTAGAATAAATATAATGATGTTACAAATTAGATTTAATCTCCTGGGAGGATCATTGTGCTATATTTGCCTAGTGAGAAAAGCTGGTTTCCAAGCCTTTGGTTTGTTATGATTTAATTCTTATAACAAAATTATATGTGTGGAGCTATACAGATATAGACATAGACATGGAAATCTCTAACTCTGTAAACAATGGGCTCTCTCAGAGGTGTGGGTATGAGTGATATTCATTTTCCTATTCTGTCATATCAGGTTTTTTCCTGATTTTTAGATGCTAAATTGTGTGCCTTACATGATTTTAAATCAATAAAAGTTGTTTTGGAAGGAAGAAATAATACACCTTTCAGAACCTCAATTTTTTTTTTTCATCTGTAAGATGGAAATAATAATGTCCACCTCCACCCACCCTCTGTAAAGAGCAGCTAAAATCTAAAATCAGGAACACAGATAGTGAATCAGGAACAAGAACTAGGGCTCTGCCTTCCCACTGGCCCTGACATCTCTGGCAGCCAGCTCCTCCCAGTATTCCTGAGTCATAAAAAGTGGGTGCACAGCCCCTGTGTGTTTCCTTTACGTCTGAACTCCGCTCATGGTATAACCAATGTGGTGATGGGTGGAATGTTTGCGGCAGGTTCTGCCCAGATACTAATCATTCTTCTTCCCCACAATACAAGAACTGGGGCCCCCATTTCATGGCGAAAACAAGGAGGCTGGGAGAGGGGAAAGAAATGCCATGTCCCACAGCTTGAAGAAGTGACCTGAGAAATTGAACTCTGGGACATCCATTTCCCAAGCCCCCACGGGAGGGCTCAGGCTAGTGGTTCCAAAATCCACAGTGCATAAGTACAATATTTTGACCACTGCAGAAAGTTCTACTGAACTATGCCGGATCTAAAAAAAATCTCAGTAGGGTATTGGTGTGTCCTAAACACCTTTGTACATTTCACCACTAAACAAACAAATAAATGTATCTCATGTTCAGAGGCTCAGCCAAGCAATGTTCAACCAAAAATTAATACCTTTTTGAAACTATATATTTTAATAGTTACCTTCTATTTTGGGTAAGTGATGTTGCTTTTAGGTTTAGGCCTAAGAGGGGCATATAGGTTCTGGCACTCCATTCTCAAGATCACCCCCTGCAGGGTCCCCCCATCCAATGGACTGGGTCTGTGTGAATGGCGCTCATACATGTGGGGCAGTGCACAGCCTATGTAACCTTACAGTGCGGTCCTGTGTGCTCCGCAGCACTTCTGACCCACCGGGAAGTTACAACCTGGGAAGACAGGCCCTAACACATCTATGAGTTGCAGCACCCCTCTCTAGATCCTCTCCCGTCTCCCCAACCCCGGCTCAGAACCCCCCAGACTCACGCTCCACTCAGCACTTTCAAAGATCGCACAGTCTCAAAGCCAAGTTCCAGCACGCCGGGCACCCCGCGGTGAACTCATGCCCCGGCCCTGGAAGCCCTCCTCGTCCCACACAACCTAGGACGGACGAAAAATGGGGGCCCACTTCAGAGCCTGCGGGGGGCGAGGGGTTAGGGTCTCACCGCAGGACTCGAGAGGAGGCAGGACAGACAAAGCGGGGATTGCAAACTCAAATGCCTCCGGCGGCCAGGCAGGTAAAGAGGGTGAGGACTGGCGGTGACTGGGCGTGCGGCCCGGCGTGAATAGGTGGGCTCTGCACAGCGCCGCCTACGTTGCTATGCCAGAATGGGGCCCGACTTTCTGATGGCTGACGATAATCGCTACATCTGGACCCTACAAATTTTTTTAAAAGAATGACAAATGTAACAGATTTTTTTAAAACACAGAAGAGACCAGAGAAATAATGCCTTAAGACTGTGCAATCACCTCCTGGCTGGTGTGGCTCAGTGGATTGAGCACCAGCCTGCGAACCCAAGGGTCACTGGTTCTATTCCCAGTCAGGGCACATGCCCAGGTGGCAAGCCAGGTCTCCAGCGGGAGGTGGGTGAAAGGCAACCATACATTGATGTTTCTTTGCTTTTCTTCCTCCCTCCCTCCTGCTCTCTAAAAATACTGAATAAAATCTTTTCAAAAAAAAGAGAGAGAGATTGTGCAATCATCAGTTTGCCATCTCTGCCAGAGAGTGTAATGGTTAAATTGGGAACCAGAAAACCCAAGTTTAATTCGAGGCCCTGGGTGTGACCTTGGTCAAGACCCTTCCCCTCTTTTAACATAGATTCCATCCTCTGTGAAACGGGGAGAGGGGCGCTGTGAGGTAGTGATTCAATGGAGGTGGAGGTGGAGGGTGTCCTGGACCTGGGTTTGACTTGTACCCCCCACTTACCAGATACCTCCCATGCCTCTTCCTACCTTCCAGTGTCCCGCTGACTTGGTGCATTGCAAGTCCATGTTGCTGCCTTCTTACCTGAGAGAAGAACATGATCATCTGACCCCTGACTCTGCTCTTCTCCTCGACACTGACCTCCCGATTAAGTCGGCTGGGCATCCAGCTGGGGTCCAGACATGCCCAGGTTAGGGGCAATGTGCAGCTTTGGCCTGCCCCTCTCCTTTCCTACCCATCTGAGACCAAAACCATTTCTTTGCTTCCTTCCTATCACCATCTCAAAACTCACTCACTCTGGTGGAAATTGAAGCAACAGGAGCACACGAATTGTTTTGTTTTTCAGCGAGGGCAGCAGGTACTAGTCTTGACGTCCGGGGCCTGGTTCCCCTGCCTCCCAGGATACTGACTCAGAGTTCGGATCCCATCCCTTCTTCAAGCCTGGCGCTTCCAAGATGGGCCCACAGAACGTGCCAGACCCAGGACCAGGTGAGGTCTCTTATAGGCAGGGAGGGAAGAGGGCCTCCAGAAACAAAGCTCTGATTCAGCAAGTGAGCAACAGGAATGAAAGGGAGCACTGGCTGAAGCTAATGGAGTGTCAGCACCATTGGCTTCAGCTAGGAGGGAAAGGGGCAGGTGGCCTCCCTCAGGGATCAGCCACAAAGAAGGCAAGAGGAGGGAGGTCAGCCTTTACCAGCTTCTTGGGAACCCTTCACTGGAGCAGGAGAATGAGCACTGGACAAGGAGTCCAAAAACCCGGTCCTTCTTGACAATGTGGCCTACAGCAGGTCATTTGTCCTGTTTCTGCCTATAAAACAGGACAAGAATAAACCAGGTCACTGGGTTGTTGTGAGGTTATATAACCTGCCTTGCACAGACTAAACACTCAGCAAATGCCTATACCTTTTCACCTTCCTCATCCAGCAGGGGCAATCAGGATTGGCTTCCTATCGGAGGTGTCATTTAAACTAGACTAAAGGATGACGGGTCTTTGTACAGTGAGATGGGAGGAAATGCTTTTCTAAGCAAACGTGCAGAGGTGGGAATTTGGGACATGTGTATGAGAAAGAGCTGGGGTTCAGGAAGCATGAAGGAGGAAAGAGAACCAGGCAGGAAAGGCAGGCTGCAGCCAGGCCTCCAGAGTCCACAGGGCCCAAAACGGAGCTCCTCAGATGACTCTGTGGGCAGGATAAAGGAACTGGTGGGTGCGAACATGCTTTGCGATCTGTAGCACACCTGCCACACAATCGGGGTTTGTAGCATTTGCGCTGTGCACCCTTTTCTCACACCTTCTGAGTTGACCTAAATGAGGCTTCTCGCAGAGTAGGAAGGAGTGTGGCAGAGACCAGCTGCCCTGGGTGAAATCCAGGCCTGCCTTTGAACAGCTGGGCGACCTGGAGAATGTCTGATCTCAGCCCCCCAACTATAAAGTGGCAACATTTGTCTCTCTGGGAGGGTTAAATTAAAAGCAGTTCTATCAAATGCATGGCTTTGATAAAGGGTTGCTTTGAAGATAAAAGGCTAAGAATGCAGCTTCTGCAGCCAGACTGCCTGGGTTTGCATCCCACTCTTGCTGGCTAGATAACCTTGAATGTGTCACTTAACCTCTCTGAGCCTCAGTTTCCCTGTATGTGAAATGGGTACAACAAAGTCCATTGGGTTAGCCTAAGAGATAAGGGTAAGTGAGGGGAAATGTGGATTACACATGAACAGCACTTGGAACACAAAAGGCATCCTGTGCCTCCTCCTCATTGCATCATCATTGCAAATAATAAACATGATCACTATTAAATCGTTATACATATAAAACCAGGAGTGCATTGTTTTAAGAGCTGTGGTCCAGGAGTTAAAAAGATGTGACTTCCCAATTCCATTTTACAGATGAGCCAACAGGCTGAGAAGAGAAGGGGAGCTGCCTCGCTTTCCTTGTCTGCAAATTGGGTCAATCCCAGAGACCCCCAGCATCACAGTGTGGATTACAGCAGCCAAGTCAGTAAAGTACTCAGGGTGGAGGCATGGGGGGGCCATCCCCCCTGTCTGTGCCCACCTTTTGGCAGGCAGCCCCATTACCAGGGGAGACAGGGAACTGCCCCAGACAGCCTGGCCTTGAAGCCCAGACCTGTAGGTGGCCCGTCACCACCCATGTGCCTTGGCCCCATTCCTGTGTCCCATCCTGTGGTTCCTGTCCTCCTCCCAGGCCTTGGCCCAGGATGAAAGACTGAGGATGCACCTGGGAAGTGAGGAGGTGATGGGTTGGGCAGAGGGGCAGGAAACGGTGCTGGCTCCGGGGGGAATGTGGGTCCCTGGACTCTGCAAAAGAGGCAGGAACCTGGGCAAGTCCCCCTCTGCCCCAAGTCCACCTGGGGTGGGGGTGCAGGTCAGACTGCAGGCTGACCTGGCTCAGCATTTCCTCTGGGGTCCTTCAGCCCTGGCTCTACTGTGAGTCGACACCATGTGACTTTGTTGAAGTCACTTGTTACACCTGGGCTGAGTTTCTCCATCTGTGAAATGAGCTCATTGGATGCTAGGACTTCTGGTATCTGTTCCACTATCCTGAGTCGATTGTTCTGTTGCGTCTGTCCCCCTGGCTGCCCCCCTCCCTCTCCTTCACTGCCCGGTCCTCTCCCTGCTGCTTCTGTACGTGTCTTCATCGCCTTTCTCTGTCACTTTCTACTTGTCCCAACCAGTGTCCCCATTTCTCTCTCCCCATCTTGGCTTCCCTATCTCCCCCGGTACCCCACCTTCCATTAGTCCCCCCCAAATTGGAAAAGGGCCTTCTTGTGCCAGGCCCTGTGCAAGGTGCTGGGGCCCAGGGCTGAGCAGGGTGTGGTGGAGTTGAGGGCCTCCCAGAGGAAGTTCTGAGATGAGCCGTCATGTTCCTGGCCACTGGCTCTGTCCCTGGAATCAAATGATGGGGAGAGGGTCTATAGGTGGGTCAGGAAAAAGTAGCATTCAACCCACTGAGCACAGGGAGCTCCCCCAGCCCTATCTAAAGAAGGAAATCAAGCCAAGGCCAATGTTGGATGTCATGAGAATGAAGTATTCAGGCCAGCTCCTGACTCTGACCTCTCTGTGCCCTAGCTTTGCTCATCTGTGAAATGGATGTGATGAAAGTGCCAGATAAGATGGGTCGTCCTGGAGATTGCAGAGGCGGTGTGGGTCAGCATTGGGTGCTGTGCTTAGCGCCCAGGAAGCACTCAGTGAGTGGGGCCATGGGTATTACGCCCACATCCGCCTTTACAAAGCATTTCCCCATCTCCTACACTCGTGGTCACACTTTCCTGTTCAGCACCCAACAGGGACACTGTGCCTGCCGTCACAGAGGTCCTGACGGGTAGGGACCCACTGAAGGGTGCATGGCACACAGTGGTTAAGCCGGGATTCAAATCCAGGTTGCCTGCCTTCCAGGTCTCCCCCTTTCCCTGCCCCCAACTTGGCAACCAGTGGAGACCCCCTAGGCTCATGCACACCGGAGGTCTGATAGAGAGGTGTCAGGGCAGGGAGCAGGTGAAGGCCCTGCTGATCAGGGTTTCTGCTGGGCATGCTGGGCTCACAATGGAAAGTGCTTCTGTCTGCAGTAACTTGGGAGGTGACAGCCTCGGGCCTCCAACTGCACACCCCCGGGCCTGCTGAGCCAGCTCCCTGTTTGTGCCAAGACCGTAGGACCTGGTGCCTGCCAGACTATAAAATGGGGGGTTGGTCCCAGTCACCCACCACACCCACTCACCCGCCCACCCATCCACCTGCCGGTTCTCCAACAGGAAGCTACAGGTCCCCAGCTGAGAGGTAACTCACCACACTGCTGAGAGCTGAAGGGGAGGGGAGATGAAAGAGGAGACGGAGAAGGGGGACGGCAGGGAGCAGTCACGGAAGAGTTAAGAGAGAGGAGGCAATTGGGAAAGGGGAAAGAGGGAGAGATAAGAAAATCCAGCAATAACAAGCAGACAGAGGACTAAGCAGAGGTACAAAGAAAGTAAGACCCTGGAGGAGAGAGAAGTGCTGTGGGGTGGGGGTGGGGGTAGGGCCAGGGATATACCCCCAGTAAGGGAGGGGGTGAGCCACTGGCCCAGGGAAGTGTTGATTCACAGAGCGACATGGAGGAGTCAGTCAGCCAGGAAGCCACAGACGTGGCCCAGATGTCTGGCCTGCCCACCGTGGGCAGAGCACCCCAGAATAACAGCAACAGTCTTTCTCAGGGGAGGTGGGGGTCAGGGGCTCTGCAACCCACTGGACCACAAAGTCTCCATCTGCATTATCAAAGAGTCCCTGAATCCCTGGGAATTGTGCCTAAAATTAAAGAGGGACAAAGACAAGGCATTTGTCAAATACTCAAAGGCATCTGTGACCCCAAACCAACAAGGAGCCACTGAAATTTGGACCAGCATCCTCTCCACCCAATGCCCACGCAGCCACAACCCTAATTTTAGAACCAGGACATGCACTGAAGACATTCTGCAGGGACCTCCTTTCTTTCCCAGTTCCAGGCCTGAACCTGCACCCCCACACCCCTCCCCAGGGAAGGCCCCAGGCAGCAGTGTGACTGGGGAGTGAGGCAGGAAGGACATCCATTCACCCTCTGAACAGATGTTAGAGGAGAGTCTCCTACCTGCCAGGGGCTAAGCCAGGTGCTGAGGGCAGAGGGGTGAATAAATCAGAATGAGCAAACAGCAGAACATTCCCCTATGGGCTGGGGAAGTCCACTGGAGCTGAAACTGAGCCCTACCATTTGGTGTGTGTGTGGGCGTGAGCAGGTCAGCTTCCCCCCGGGCCACAGAGCACGCAGAGCGGGTAGGACTCCCCTGTGACATGGGCTGAGGGTGAGCACAGATGAGTTCATTACTACAGGCAGCGGAGCCTGGCGTCCCTACTGTACACTCAAATGTGACTTCCTGTTATTAACCCAGTGAGGCAGATGGAAGCTGCAGAAACAAGAAACGTGATAAGGGGTGTGAAAAACTACAGGTGTAAAGGAAGATATGGCAGGGGAATGGGGGGTGTAGAAGGAAAGGTGAGCCTTGTGGAGGGACCAGCCTGGGTAAAGGCCTGGAGAAAGGGATGCCAGCGATGTGCGGGCCCCAGTCAGGACCTTCTTGCTTGGGGAGGGAGGTCAAGCCAGAAGACTTGAAGCTTAACGTCTTAGAAGGAGAAAATAAGAAATGAATTGAAAAAAGCTTGAAAAACACAGGGGCCGGGAGTCCCAGAGCGGGGAGGCAGCTTAGGGTGCCATCCCTGGATTCACCTAGGCCACAGGTTTCTTCACAGGCATTTGCAGGTGGGAACCATGTCTCAGCCTGCAAAGGCTTCCACTGTCTCTGCGGTGAACCCAGGGCCCCACCCGGGGGACCTGCCCTGGGCCCCACCCTGGGCCCAGCATCCTCACCAGCGCCCACCGCCAAAGTGGGGGACCTGCCTCCTGGCAGCTACAGGGTAAGCACCTGGGGGTGGGGTGGGTGGCTGAGCTCCACCCCACGCTTCCTCCTTCCTCCCACCCTCCTCCTGCGGGTCTCTGACCTGCAGGAGCCCCGGTTTCAGAGTTTGTGGAAAGCAAGAAACAATAGAAGGAAAGAAAGTGGGCTGGCCCAGCAGCAGGAACACCTGTCCTTGGAGATTCTCTAAAGATAGCAGGGTGACCTCAGACCCTCCTGAAAATTGTCCCAGGCGGTCAGCTGGTGGGTGGGCCTGCAAGGCCTCCTGGAGAGCAAAGGTCACCCAGACCCCTGGGGCTGGATGGGTCTGGTTTCCACCTCAGCTGTCCGGAACCGAACCTATCACTAGCTTTGGTTCACGACACCCTCAAGTGCTCCACGCATGGCTGGCTTTTATTACATCGTTGTGTACTGAACTGTTGATTTTTATTCCGTTTTTAACACGCACCTACACACCCACCACCCATATTAAAGCCAGGACTTGGTTTTTAAAAATCCCCTAACTCTAAGGAAAGTCCCCATGAGCCCACCGCCTGCCTCCCCTACTCAAGGCAGTGGCCCTTGCCCACCCCTGCCCACCATCCGCTTACTTGCTTTTTAATGCATGTTTAGCCATTATTCCTTTAAAAGTATGTATTTGTCACTCGCCTGTTTTTAACTTATTGAAATGTGCTATATGTAATCATTCTGGGTTTTTCACTCTTTTCCCGCTGGCTCTGAGACCCCTAAAGCCATCCGTATGTTTGCACATTGCTGTGGGCCATTCGTTTCTGCCACTGGCTGGTTTTCCAGAATGCCACAGTCACTCCTGGGACCACTTGGGCCGTTGCTGGCTTTGCTCTGGGATGTTCTCATCCTGGGGCAGGAGTTTCTCCAGGTGGACTAGTGCTAAGTGAAGAGTGTGTGATCTTCTCCTACAGCTGGGGAAACTGAGGTCCGGAGGAAAAAAACCCTTGCCTTTTGCTCAAGTATACGCCATGGTTTTCCCAGCTTTGGACAAGTGTCTCATAAACAAAACTGGGGTCTTAGTGAGGGGAGGGGATTAGCAATGGTCACACTGGGGCCTCTGCCTCTGAGCCCCCTGTATTGCAGCAGGTAGATGGGCCAAGTGTTTCCTGAGCATCGGCTCTGTGGCAGGTGCTGGGTTGGGGCTTGGGACACAGAAATGGATGAACCCCACATCCTCCCCTGGAGGAGCCCATGGTCTTTAACGGGGTTGAATAAAGAGGGAGGGGGTACATAGAAAGAGACCCAAAAAGAAAGCAGTATGACTGTCTACTGTGTTACTTGTGTTGCTGATAGAGTGAATACAGTAGGGGACACTCAACTAACCCCACCTCAAGAGAGGGCATCAGAGAAGGCTTCCTGGAGGAGGTGGCGTCTGAGCCTAAAACAGAACAGGGAACATGAGCTCTGGGATGGGGATGTGTGGTGGAGAGGGCATGCCAGGCATAAGGAGCAGCGCAAATAAAGACCTGGCAGGAAGACTCATTGGCTCCTAACAACAGTATGGATATTAATTTCAGAAGTAGAGGGAGGGATGACAGAGTCATTTCATAGATTCTCATGTGATCAGTGCATGACCCTTTCACTTTTATGGGGACTTAGTAAATGCTCCAGTTTGGCGGTGCTCCTTTCCATTCACTCTGCCCCACCCCATGCCTGGGCTTGGGGCTTCTCTCCTCCAGCTGGTGGTCTTTGATCAGGAGAACTTCCAGGGCCATCAGGTGGAATTCTCCGGGGAGTGCTTGAACCTGGGAGACCGTGGCTTCGACCGAGTGCGCAGCCTCATCGTCACCTCTGGACCGTGAGTGTCAGGCAGGGGCGGAACACTCTGCCGGAGTAAAATAATCATCAAGCAGCAGTAGCTGCCATTGATCGGGGCACCTGCTCTGTGCTAGCGACACTTGTATTCTTTCCAGTCCTCGTTTCAAACCCAGGAGGGAGGAGAGGGGGCTAGTATTCTCCCTGTTTTACTGAGGAAACTGAGGCTCAGAGAGGTGATTTGATCATCATAATGCCACACTGACAGTAAGTCATGATTCTGAGCGCCAGAGAAATGCTGCTTCTATTACAAAGGGACACATGACAACACCCACTTGGCCCCTTTGCGGTTTGTCTCCCCAGCCCAGAAGTTCCGGAGGAGTAGGGTTAGCCTGTATGTCTAGCGTACTGGAGATCTTTGCCATACAAACAGCAGAGATGGGCTTTGAGCTCAAACAGGCCTGGATTTGAGTCCCAACTCCCCCAGACCTTGCCCAGTCTCCAAGCCTCAGTTTTCTCATCTCTGAATTGGGGAGATTAACTGTCCCCACTACTCACCACTAAACTATTCTGAGCCCTGAAGGAGATAACGCAGCTCGGGGCTGGCATTCCTGAGTGCCCAAACATGGCAGGGATAGTGTGAGTTTAGCTGAGTCACCCTGGCTGAGTAGTGATAGGGGGGGGGCACATTTCTATATCCTGCAACCACCTCCACCCCCTGTGCGGTCCACACAGCCTCAGCCCCACCCCCATTCCCAAAGCCCAGCTGGGAACAGAAGCTGCCGGATGTGGCCACTTTTGGTTTTTAAGCTTTTTTCAGTCCAGTGACTCAAACCCAAAATATTTCTTCTTAAACAAAGCTGCAGCTGGTTTCTGGTGTGTGTCCTGGGGCTGCGTCTGATGGAGACAGAAAAAAGCCTGTGGCCTGGGACCCCTGGTCTGCTCCAGGGCCAGCAGGGATGAAGGGAAAGCGATGTTGGGGAGGAGGTTGGAGAGGAGGGGGCTAGCAGGGGATGGGGAGGAGAACATGGCCTCAGCACAGGGGCATGCCTACCTGAAACCTAGGCGACTTCGATCTGCCACCTGCCACCACGTATGGCCTTGAACAGGGTGACTTAACCCCTCTGAACCTCAGTTTCCATATCTGTACGTTAAGATTCCTACCTCCCCTGTCTCCTTGCTCCTAAGGCTCAAATGAGCCATAAGAGATGAGAAAAGGCACTGAAATAAATACTTAAAATTTCTTACTCATGTACCAGGTCCTCTCTGGGCAGGAAGAGGATGGGAGGTTTGGGGGAGGTGGGCAGGATGGCAAGACCACATCAGTGTCCATCTTTCCCCAAGCTCAGCCGTCCTGGGGTTTCCCTTGCTCTTCAATCATAACATGTACGATTCATCGCTTTCTCGGGCTGGGCTTGCTTTGTGCGTTCCTTGTTTAGACCCTCATGACATCCTGACTAGGGCAGGTGCAGTCATTTCCTCTCTTCCTGAAGTTTAACCAGCTGAAGTGACTTGCCCAAAGCCATACAGAGAATAAATGATGAGCTGAGATTAGAGCTCACATCTTTGTTTCCAGAGCCTATGCCCTTCAGCCCTACATGGTACCACCTTCCAAGGATCCCTTTCCCATCCACCCATACGTCCATCTATCTATCCATTTACTCTTCATCCATTTGCTTACCTCTTTCCATCCGTCTATCCACTCTCCATCCTGCAGCCAATGGTCCATCCATCAATACACTCATCCATAGATCTAGCCATCTACCCATCTATCCACCAACCACCTACCCACTTATTCATTCATCCATCTACCCATCCATTCAACCATCAATTCATCCACCCATCCATCTCTCCATGCATTCATGCATGCATCCATCCATCAGTCTGTTCATCCATCTATCTCTATCCATCCACCTATCCATACCTCCACCTTTTTCTTATCTACTCCAGACGATGCAGGGCTGAGGCAGATTCCACTTTATTCTGGGAGGATAAGTCTGCATCTTCAACTCTGTCACTCCAGCCTGGATTGGTTTTTTCCTCAGACAAGACCTGAAGCTCCTGGGACACATTCGGTTTCTTTCCCTGGTGGTAGCCAACTCTCCACCCTACCTCCCTATCTCCTTGAGTGAAAAAAGGTCCCAACAGCCCCAGAGAAGAAGATACTAATGTTAATGTCCTCTTTGTTCCTGAAATCACATAAAGAGCAAAGGTCAAGGGGTCCATTAGTCTCAGCCTTCTCATCAATGAAATGGGGATCATCCCATCTCCCCCAGAATCCCTGGGGGATTTCATCTTTTTTTAAATTTCTTTTTAAGATTTTATTTATTATTTTTCAGAGAGTGGGGAAGGGAGAGAGGCAGAGAGGGAGAGAAACACCAATGTATCCAATGTATGGTTGCCTTTCACCTGCCTCACTTCCCATCCTTAATCAGGCTGCGGACGGAAGGCAGACAAAGCCCGCATTTTTCTTCAGGCTTGTAGTTACTTTTTGCTGAGAACCGAACACCTTCACATACATGATCACATTTAATTCTTATAGGTATGAGAGGTGGGTATTACCGTCTATCATTTCCCTTCTACTGTTCACATACGAGTTACTGAGTGTCTTCTGTATGCCAGGCCAGTCTTTTTCTTTTTCTTTTTATTGATTTTTAGAGAGAGGTGGGGGGAGAGAGAGACATTGATTTGTTGTTCCATTTTTTATGCATTCATCGGCTGATTCTTATATTTGCCCTGTTGCCCTGGCCAGAGATTGAATCCAAAACCTCAGCATATGGGGAATGATGCTCCAACCAACTGAGCTACAGGGCCAGGACCACCAGGCCAGTCTTTACCAAACATATGGTCCAATCACCTGTATCAATATTTTCTCACTTCTCACCTTGAGGACTACTTTTGTTGACTACATTAATTTTAAATTACCCCCTTTTTTAAAAATTTTATTTCCTTATTTTCAGAAAGAGGGGAAGGGAGAGAGGCAGAGAGGGAGAGAGACATCAATGTATGGTTGCATTTCACCTGCCTCCAGCCACAGACCTGGCTGGAGACTTGGCTTGCAACCTGGTTATGTGCCCTGGCTGGGGAATCGAACCTGCAACCTTTGGGTTCGCAGGCCGGCACCTTATCCACTGTGTTACCAGCCAGGGCTAAATGACCCTTTTTTAACAGAAATAAATATATTTTCAAAGAACCTTTACATCATCTTTACTGTAAGTAAAAGGCAAACACAAAAAAATTAATAGGATAAACACAGACCAGTGTTATTATACGGTTGCCTGCTCAAGGGTCCATGCTAGAGGCCTGTTCTTCCTTCGTTACTAAAAGGGAGGTTACTGTTAAGGGCACATGGCATCCGACAGAGACTTTCTCCTCGCTGTGATCAGGTCTAAAAGGAAAATGTCCTCTTATGTGTTCTTCTGCAACAGGTCCTAAATCACGTGTAAATTCTACATCTGTGGAAACTTTTTGCTCACTTAATTGCACATATTGTCTCATTTAATCCTGCACCAACTCCAGGAAAATAGGGCTACTAGATGAGGAAACTAAGGCTCAGACAGGTGACACCACTTTTCTATGGTCATGAAGCCAGTGAGTGGCGTAAACTAGAGTCACCTTGCCAGCGGGTGAGGGCTTCTGCTAACAATTTCCCTCCTGTCTGTCTGCCTTTTCGCCCCCCGGCCCCCTCACCCTTCCCATCTCTCTCACATCCAGCTGGGTCGCCTTCGAGCAGCCCAACTTCCGGGGGGAGACGTTTGTGCTGGAGAAGGGCGAGTCCCCGCGCTGGGACACCTGGTCCAGCAGCTACCACAGTGAGCGCCTCATGTCCCTCCGGCCCACCAGGATGGTGAGTGGCTCCTGGGCAGGGCCTGGGACATCAGTGGGGGGGCAAGTCTGAGGTCTGAGGGCAAGCAAAGCATGGAAGTGAGCAGGGGAAAGAGGGAGGGAATGGTGAGCAGGGAGGCATGGAGACGGGTGAGTTGTTCAAGGCTGGGGGCTCTTGTGCTCTTAGATTGATGAGGCGTCTCTGATGTGTGCAGCCCCGGCTAGGAGCCCGGGGCAAATGAGAAATGTGAAACCCGTTTGTTTCCTTTCCCGCTGCTCTCAACAAAAGTGGACTCAGCTTCCCAGTGGTTGGAGCTAGAAACTTCAGCGCCTTCCTTGATCTGTTCGTGGAAGGTTCCCAATTCCTGGCTACACAGGAGACTCTCCAGGGAAGCTTTGGAAATCCCAGTGTCGCGCTGGCTGGTGGCACAGTGGATAAGGCTCCAGCCTGCGAACCTGAAGGTTACTGGTTTGATTCCCAGCCAGGGCAACATAACCAGGTTGCAAGCCAGGTCTCCAGCCAGGTCCAGAGCTGGAGGCAGGTGAAAGACAACCATACATTGACATTTCTCTCCCTCTCTGCCCCACTCCCTTCCCCACTCTCTGAAAAATAATAAATAAAATCTTAAAAAGAAGAAAAAAAAAGAAAGAAAATCCCAGTGTCTATTCAAAACATCCAGTGTGCAGATTGAAATCTGCGCAGTGTCTGAGAAGAGGGGTGCTGTAGAAAGGCACCCGGACCTTCTCAGTGATAAGAAAATAGACTGAATTAGCCACTTTATAACATTTAACTAGTTAAATAGTATGACTTTAAAGATGACTCAAAGCCAAGATATGTGGTGTTATTCCTCAGCAATTCACAGCTTCTCCAGAAGTGTGTTGATTATGACTCATGAGCCAACATCTTCACTCACCAGCGTCAGATTCTCATGGTAACCAACTTTTGCCTCTCTGGATGGGAATTTTGCTGAGGAGTTTTCATGGCCACCCCACTCTGAGGCTGTCACGGGCCAACAGCCAGCTCTTTGCGCACCACCACACTTATTTGAACAGATTATCCAACCAGGTGGTTTCCAATGTCTTTCTGAGAATCCGAGACTGAATGATCAATCAACCTTTATAATGGACCCTTTGTAAGAATTCACAGATGTGTCTTTCTATCATTGAATGAACTTTAAAAAGGCAAAGGCAATCTGGGTCAAAGGAGCTCTTTGGAAGAGCCATCAGTCAGGACATTTCCAGTAACTCCTACAGCTTTGCGGTTCAGCACAGTGGGCGATAGCATAAGTGGCTGTCGAACTGTTAAGTTTGGGCCAGTCCGACACTTACATGCCATAAGCGTGACATACACACCAGATTCTGAGGACATAGTGAAAAATAAAGTAAAATAAAACAAGAATGTAAACTATTTAGTTTATATTGTTCTCTTGGTTACAGATGAAAAGTATAATATTTTGGATGTATTCCCTTTAAACCAAATGCATTATTAGAAAAGATTCCCAATGCCTGGACCCCTCCCTAGATCAGTGAAATCCGAACCTCTGGGGCTAGGGCCCAGGCACTGCTTTCTCTTTCTTGTTCCCCAGTAGCCATGGCTGGGAACCAGCTTTTGGTTAGACCAGTCCCTTCCCCCTCCCTGCCTCCATTCTGCTGTTAGGCCACCTTCATCTCACCCTGACAGCTCCAGCTTTCTCCCTTCTGGGCTCCCTGACTCCTTTCCCACCTCCTCTCCTGGAAAGTTAGGATGCTAACCCAACCATCTGCCATTTACAGTTCTACCTCTGAACACTATCAATTGATCTCTTTTTGCTAAGCTTTGTGGTAGGCACTGGGTGCAACTCTGTACGGGACAGGCATGGTCCCTGACCTTGTGGGAGGCTTATCATGGAAATCAATGTGCTATGGCAAACCGCTGTGGTCTGAGCTGTTCAGGGACGTGCAATGAGTGTGTTAGGAGAGCGGAAGGGAGGAACTGGAGCTCTGATGTTGGGGAGAGGAGACAGGGGTGACAGCTCCTGAAGAAGGGGAACCAAGTCAGCAAAGTGAAGATAGTGAAGAACCTTTCTAGGGAATAGTAAGTGCAAAGTGTCTTAAGCTCCTGGGTTTTTACAAGGAATTAAACATTAGCCAGTGTGGCTCTGGCCATGGGGCTTGGTTGGTTGGAACATCATATCCTACACTCAAAGGTTGCAGATTCAAATCCCGCTTAGGACACAGACCTAGATTGTGGGTTTGATTTCCCATTTGAGTGCATACAGAAGGCAACCAATTGATGTTTCTCTTTCACATCAATGTTTTTCTCACTCTTTATCTCTCCCCCTGCCCTTTCTCTCTCTAAAAGCAATAAAAAAAAAAATGTAATCAGATGAAGATTAAAAAAAAAAAAATCACAGGGGGAATGGAGGGGACAGGGGTGCCAAATCAGATGGCAGAAATGAAATGGTTCTCTGGAAGGTTCTGCTCCTCTCTGGCTGTATGCATCCTGACTATAGTCATGAAAATAATGAATAAAAATCTTGAATGTATGCTAGGTATTGTGCTAAGTGCTCTATGTATATAGATTAACTCATTTAATCCTTAGGGCAACTCCAGGAAGCAGAGGCTGACCACTGTTCTCACAGGTGAGGAGGGTCCTTCCAGGTTGGACTGCAGCGATCCTGGGAGAGTCCCGTGGTGGCCTGAGCAGGCTTTTCACCTCTAGGTGAAAAAACCTGCTACGCTGCTTCTCTTTGCCATGTTCACCCTTCCCTTGCCTGGCTTTCCTTCCTCTTTCCTTCCTCAGGACTCCCAGGAGCACAAGATCTGCCTATTTGAAGGAGCCAACTTCAAGGGCAATACCATGGAGATCCAGGAGGATGCTTTGTCCAGTCTCTGGGTCTACGGCTTCTGTGACCACGTGGGCAGCGTGAGGGTCTCCAGTGGAACGTAAGTGTCCTCCTGCCAGCCACTCAGACAGACTTGGGGTCCATGTCTTTAGATGACTTAACAGCAGACGCATAGGAAAGGCCGCAGCCCCTCCCTAATTCTTCCAGCGCGGCTGGCTGGAATTCTACCCACAGACCCTTATTCCTCAGGGAAATGGAGCCATTTGTTGATAAATTACAAGTCAGTGTAAACAAACCTGACAGCTGGATCTAAAAAGCTGGAAGATGGAGAGAATGTGGGGCTTCTAAGCCTATACTGGGCTTGAGAGAATAGCTGAGTAAAAAGGGCAGAGTGGATGCAGGTAGATGAGTTTGGGTGGACCTAGGGAAAGAGAACTCCAGCACCTCTGAGAACTGAGCAGAGTGACTTCTGAAAAATGAGACTGGGCAATGAAAGAGTCTTGACTCTGTCACTAATTTGCTGTGGAACCTGGGTGAGCCCCATGCCCCTCTCTGCACCTCAGTGTTGCCATCTATATAATGGGTACACCAAATTCCTTGATATAAAAGAGCCCTTTCGGCTCTGAAGTCTCAGGATTTGAATTATTTTAAATAGAGCCTTGTGATTCTATGTCTGTGAGGAAAGGGGGAGAGTTAGATGCCCAAAGGAGGTCATTTTATCCATCTCCCACCTCTAAACAGCCATGCCAGACAACCCGGGCCTTCTCTAGGTAAATGTAAGGCTTCTGCCTCTCTACTGCAGACTCCTGCTGAGCTTCTCTAATACCATCAGGGCCCTGGCCTTTTTCTTGTTCCTTTCTTTTCCCCTGAAACTCAGATATCTGCATTCAAGCCATCGGAAAATGTACTAATCAGTGCCTGGTGGGAGGCAGAGATGACCAAGGCTCAGTTCCTGTCTTCAAGGGCCTACTGAGCCTAGCAGGGAGTGCCAAGTATGTCTGTGAGATGATGTCCAATAACACTAAGTAAGAGATGGTTTACGCAGGAGGTTAGGGGTGGAAGGAGGGTTTCTGGGCAGGATTGTTGGACTGGAGGCTTATCTGAGGAGGCTACAACCTAAAGCAGTCCCTGCAAGGTACCTAGCCCCTACTTTCTAGCAGGGACCTCAGGGAGACACGCAGAGCTGTCCAGCCCAGGCAGGGGTCGATGGCAGGCAGTAAAGCTGGCCATCTCTACACTGTTCTTCTTGCTCTCCCACCACCCCCACAGCTGGGTAGGCTATCAGTATCCTGGCTACCGTGGGTACCAGTACCTCCTGGAGCCTGGTGACTTCCGGCACTGGAATGAGTGGGGGGCCTTCCAGCCACAGATGCAGGCGGTGCGCCGTCTGTGTGACAGGCAGTGGCATCGTGAGGGCTGCTTCCCAGTCCTGGCCACTGAGCCCCCCAAAATGAGTCCATGCTCCCCTTTTTCTCCCCATTCTCACCCCTTCCTCAGGCTCAATTCCCCTCTCTTTCTCGTGCAAATAAAAAACTCCTAAAGCCAAAATGTCTCCTGGCGTGTGACTTGCTCAGTCTCAATAATAATTAAAACAGCAAGCCCTGTAAAACTCTCTATCCACATTCTCTTGGTATACAGTATATACCTTTTGAACTACTCTAGAAGGCTGGTATTATAGTTATTCCCATTTAACCAGTAAGACTCAGAGAGGGAAAGTGACTTGCCCAAGCTCACACAGCTAGCGAGTGGAGAACTGAACCCAGGCAGTCTAACTCCAGAGCTGCACTCCCAAGCAAATCTGTGTTTTCAAATTCTGTTTCTTCATGCACCATTGTCATGACTTCTTTTTGCCCTCTCTACTTACTACTTGCTTTGTTATTTACTTAACATTTTTATTTAAATAGACCATTTTACATGTGCATGCACTGATTTGTAAATAAGACTTTATAGCACTACTGAAGTGAAAAATCAGCATCATGTTCCAGAGCGAGAAAGCCATCTTATAAAGAAATACAAGTTAGAGAAAGCCAAGTGTAGAATTCTCAGCAGACACTGCTGCCTGAGGGAGGCTCCAGCCTGCAATCTATTTGCTCTTTGACAGAAAATGGGTGATTTCCAGGCTCAGGGGGATGAAAAACATGCTTGCAACAAACTGAGATTTTTCTCCCTGATTTTATCAAAAAAGAGCAGTTTTCTTGTTCTGATTCAGTGCTATTTACTCCCGGGTCCAAATTGCACCTAGCATCATCTCTCCCATTGCAGGGGGTACATGGCCTACTTTTTGGAAACCTGTGCCAGGTGATACTGACTCCCATATCACTGGTTAGTATTGACCGATGTTATTAACCTTCAATCCCTGCAGGAAGCCTAGGGGAGGTGTTGACATAGTTATCATCAAATATTTAAAGGAGGCCTTGAAGGATGGAGCAGGATGGAGAAGGGGGAGGTGGGAGGACACAGTAGACAGAGCAAATAACAGGGTCCTTGCTAATGTTAAAAAAAGAAGATGTCTTTTCCTTAAGACATTTGACTGCCATCTGCCAGAAATGATTGGTATGAACCTGTAATGCCGACAGTGTGAATGCGGCCCTTTTGTGCTGTGCTCAACTTGAACTTGTACTAGGCCCCCTTGGAGTACCACGACCCAGGGCATAGGGGCTGGCAGTGCTTGCTTATGGTGAGCCCAGGAGAAGCTTACTGAGGGAGAAGCAGTAGCCTGGCAGTTGCTTAGGCAGAAGAAGGGGTGAGAAGGGGATGCTGAGTGGGACAGGAGATGAAGCTGGAAAACAAGGTAGGTGGGGCCCTTGTGACACCCACTCGGTGGTTTTGCTGAGCTTCAAAGTCGAGGCACTGCCTGACACAGAAGGTCTTTCCACCTGGAGCACGCAGTCTCCCTCTTTCTCCTTTCCTAGGCCCCAACCTCCACCCTCAAACTTGCCCAGCATCTTGGGTTAGAAGAAAGGTTGTCCCATCTTGGCCTAGAAGATAGGATTCCTGGGCAGGAACCAGGAGATACCTGAGTTATCCCTGTTCTACTGTTAGAAGCCACTGTGTCGGGCAAAGCACTTCTATTCCCTGGGCTATGCTCTTCTTGTCTGTGAAGTGACAGCTCAAATGACCGCCCAGTCCCAACATTTCTGATGCTGGGATTCTACGGTTCCAAAATTCCATGATTCTCCAATATTTTGGCATTCATCTCCAAGTGTCCACAATTCTTTGATTTCAGAGTCAAACTACATAGATTGTGATCCTCAGTTCCTAAGGTCTGTGACCACAGCTCTGAAGTTCTACTGTTGTGGAGCCAAGCCTGATAGCGTGGCCACACAGACCCAATACCCATGCTTCTTCAATGCTAAGACCTCATTGTTGGCAAGATGCACCATGATTTTATGGCCCAAGAAAGACAAAGAGAAATCCTATCCATTCAAATTGAATACAACTGCTTTCTGATCACTTAAAATTTGTATTCCATACATAGCGAAAAACTGTTTCAGACTTATTTAGACATAACAGTTTTTTTTTCCATTGTATTCATCTTGTGAGTCCTATAAAGGAAAACATAATAGAAATTCATCAATTAAGCTAGTTCTAAAATGTCTTTACATTCATTTATAGTCTAGATCTGAATGACTTTCATCTCATGTTGTCAATATTGTTATTTTCTCACGGGTGTTATATGAAAAAATGTGTGCATTAGCATCACTGAAACATGATAGACACATCTGGTGACACGAACAAAAACTGGAAGAAAATGACTTTTGTAAATAAATTTATGAATAAACAATACATGTAATAAAAAACAGAGAAGTTATTAAAGTTACAAGTAAAAATAAATAACAAAGGTAAAAAGAACCAAGTAAAAGGAAATAACACATAAAAAGGCCAGGAGTGAGTACGCTGTGTAAGAGTTATATGTAATATAAACCTGTCGTTCCTTTCATGGGTCCCAGTTTCAACACGCCACTTGAAATGTGAGCCTCTCGCCATCTGAGGAAAGAATCGCAGGGCATAAAGATAAATCACATATTTTTGCCTCAAAACTGAAACTTTTGAGTTTCAACTTCATCAGGTGCTCAGGGGAGGGCAGGATGGTGGGTGCAACACCACAGGGGACTGGTGGAGCTGAAGGTGAACTTGCCCGAGTCAGCAGGCTGCTCACAGCTTTCTTTGGGGGCTCCTCAGTGCTGGTTCTGACTCTGCATGAGTTTCACCCTAAACTAAGGCTGGCATGTCACTGTTTCATTGCTAGATCCTAGCTCCTGAGTCTTTGAGTCACAGGCCTTTGGGAAGACAAAGCACCTTGGTTATGGAACACATCTGCCACCCACAGCAGCAGGAGGCAACCACAATCTTTTGGGCATTAAGACAGGGACACAAAGCTGGCAGTGTGTGTTCAAGGGGTAGGAGCAGGGTGGGAGGACAACCCAGAGGCATGATCCCTTTTGTACCAGCACAAAATGCTGCTGGACATACAGCAGCTGAGTTTTGGGGAATGGGCAGGGTGCCAGGGTGCCCTTAGGAGGTTCTAGAGGGGAGCATCTCTTTAGAGCTATGCTGCCATGACAGCCGGTCACCTGGGTCAGATCCCCAAGATCAAAGTGTTTTGTGAACCCAGCATGGCATGGTAACTAACCCTACATCCTTCCAGCAGGAGTGGGGATCCTGCCCCTCTCCCTTGGCTTCTGCCCATCACTGTGACACCTGCTTCTGTCACTGTACTACATTTGTGTCTTGGCTCTGACATTTACTAGCTGTTGCTCTAGGTCAAATCAAATTACCTGATGGAACCTCTGTTTCCTCATCTGTAAAATGGGAGTAATGATAATAAAACCTTAGCAGGTTGTGGGAAAGGGTAAATGATCAGTTTGAAAATAATATTTACAAGGTGTTTAGAGTAGAGCAAGCACCTGACTCATTATCATCAGCATCAATCTCAGATGTGGAGTTTTATAATCAGTATGTGTCTTACACCACATTTATTCTTCCTGCTTTATTTACATTTTTTGTATTTTCTTTTCTTTTTTTTTAAGGTTTAATCTTTAGAGAGAGGGGAAGGGAGGAGGAAAGAGTGTGAGAGAAACATCAACTGGTTGCCCATATTATACAAAGAGAAACAGAGGCACAGACACATTAAACATCTTAGACTGAGTTGAGACCTACCAGCCTGGAGTTTTTACTCATGCATTTCAGGATTTCTGAAGCTCAGAACAATCAACATATTTGATTGGGTGGTTCTTTGTTGGAAGGGGACTGTCCTGTTCATTGCAATACATTTAACAGCATTCCAGGCCTCTACCCACTAGATGCCAGTTTGACACCCACTTCCCAATTATGGCAACCAAAATGGTGTTTGTTTGTTTTTTTTAAGATTTTATTTTATTATTTTTTTAAGAAAGGGGGGAAGAGAGAGAGGCAGAGAGGGAGAGAGACATCAATGTATGGTTGCTTTTCACCTGCCTCCAGCCACAGACCTGGCTGGAGATCTGGCTTGCAGCCTAGTTATGTTGCCCTGGCTGGGAATCGAACCTGCGACCTTTGGGTTCGCAGGTCAGCACCTTATCCACTGTGCTACCAGCCAGGGCCCAAAATGGTTTTCAGACATTGCCAAAGTTCCCTAATGGTAAGAAGGGCAGGACAAAATCCTCTCTTCCTTGAGAACCATTCATATATTTACACATATATGAATATTCCTTCCCTTTTTTTCTTTATTTTATACTAACACTAGCCTAAATGCACCCTGCTCAGGGTCTCGTCTCATTTTCCTCACTTACACCAACAAGTTCTGGGTGAACATTCTACGCATTGCTCACAGGCAGAAGGGAACGTCTCTTAAACAGCTGTGTCAGGAGGAAAAAGCGGGAACCGCTGCTTCTGGGAGTAGGCCAGCACTAAGCCCGAGGCTTCCAGGGTGGGGGGTCAACCCCTGGGGACACCCCTCCCCACCACGTGGCCCGGAGGCAGGCCGGGGGGGCGGGGGAGAGGCTGTGGGCGTGGCCTCCCCGAGCCCGCCCCTGCGCAACGTCACGGCGCCGCGGCCCCGCCCCCGCGCGGGTGCCACCCCTGCCTCCCCCGGCCCGGGCGGCTGGCGAGCCGGGAGTCGCTCGCTGGTCTCGCGGGCCGCTTCGTCGCGCCTCCACACGGTAGGTGGCCTTGGGGTGGCGCGGGGGGCAGGGGCGGCAGTCGCTGGCAAGGGGCCGCCTGCGGGTCGGCCTCGGGCCCTGGGGAGCCCTCGGCCCTCGCGGCTTCCTTCCGGGCCCTGCGCAGCTGCCCGGGCTCCGGGGCTGGCAGCCTGCAGGGAGGCGACGCGGGCGAGCCGTGCGAGGATCCCACCGGCCCGGCGCTCGTAGCGCTTTCCGCGGGGCGCGGCAAATACCCGGCCCAATTCCCGCGCGTCCGGCTCCTGACTGCACCCGGGATTCGCTCAGTTTCCCTGGTGTGTGTGTGTGAGAGAGAGAGTACGGGGGCGGCGTGTTGGGGAAGCGCGGCGTGCCACCAACATCCGAGTCGGGGGACCCTTGCCCGGCGCGCGGGGACCCCCAGGCGGGTGCCAGGACGGACGGGGGCGCATGGAAGTTAGCTTGCAGAGGTCTTGGAGTTACGAGGCGCGTCAAAAGTGGAGGCATTGGGCGGAGGAAATCGCTTGCTGGGGACAGGCGCGCTGAGAGCAGGGGTCCGGGAAACCCTCATAAACTTGGGGGTCACATGGGAGCAGTGGGGCGAGATTTGGGCTGAGGATCCCAACTCTGCAACCTCCCCGTCTCCGTGTGAGCTGGACCGAAGATGCCTCCCTAGAGCCGGGACTCGCAGGGTCACCGAGGCTGGGCTCTCCTGAGCTGGCAGTCTTCTTACTGTGTGGGAAAGCACTCAAAGACCGTCCCCTTGGGAGGAAGAGTGAGAACCACTTGTTTCAGCAGGCCTGAGAAAGCCCTGTGCTGCTCACCTTGCCCTTCAGCTTTTTCAGATGGGGAAACTGAGGCTGGGAGCGGTCACTAGTGCCTGGACCCAGGCCCTGCAGCTAGGCTGTGGCAGGGCTTCAACTCATCCTCACACCTCCTGACTTCAGATCCTACGGGGATGTGGGGGACAGGACTGGCCAAGTCTCTTCCTTCCGAAGCCCCACCTGGCACCCTGTCCTGGAAGCCTTGTCCTGCGTTCCGGGCATTGTTGGGGGCTTCCTGTTTTGAACCCCAGGAAGGCCACTGGGCCTTGACCTCACATACCAACTTCCTGGCAGGTCTCTCTCCCACCCTGTTCTGTGGACACATCTTGCATACCCCATCTCGTAGCCTTTCATTCTAGCTGGGGCATCTGGTAGTTAGACCAAGATTCTGGATTTGGGCAGATTTAGGTATGACCCACTCTGGTTTATAGGGATATGGCCTGGGCGGGTCATTCTTCCTCACCCAGCCTCTGTTTCCATGACTGTAACCTTGGGTTCATTTATTAGCCATTTTACCCCATCAAACCCCAATTGTATAATTATTTACTTAATATGTATGTTTCTATCACCTTATCTTTTTAAAAAAACCTCATAATTTGTTTCATGGAAGCTTTATTGAGATATAATTCGTATAACATATGAATTCAGCCTTTTTAAAAAATATATTTTATTATTTTTAGGGGGGAGAGGGGAAGGGGGAATAAAGGGAGAGAAGCGTCAATGTGTGGTTGACTTTCACCTGCCTCCAGCTGGGGACCTGGTCTGCAACCTGGGTATGTGCCCTGACTGGGAATCGAACCAGTGACACTTGGGCTCTCAGGCTGGTACTCAATCTACTGAAACACACCAGCCAGGGCATTGAATTCACCCTTTTAAAATACTCAATTCAGTAGTGTTTGGGATATTCCCAGAGTTGTACAACTATCTGATTCTAGAACATTTCATCTAATTCTACAATATTTTCATTACTGAGAAAGAAACCCTGGAACCCTCAGCAGTCACTCCTCAATCCCTCCTTCCTCATCCCCTGGCAACCACTAATCTACTTCCTGTCTCTATGTATTTGCCTAGGCTGGGCAGTTCATGTGGAATCAAGCATTGTGTGGTCTTTTGTGACTGGTTTATCCATGTGGTAGCATCATGATGTACTTCCCTTTTTTAGTATTTCTTTTTTTTTTTTTTTGGAAAAATTTTGTTTACCTTCAGAGAGAGGGACAGAAGCGTGAACATGAGAATCATAGGTCAATTGCCTCTTGGCTCTTTTACGTGCCCTGAATGGTGGATGACTGAACCTGCAACCCAGGCACAAGCCCTGACCATGAATCGAGCTGGTGACCTTTGGCTTTGCTGGATGATGCCCAACCAACAGCCACACTGCTCAAGGCTTTATTTATTTATTTTTAAAGATTTTATTATTTTTAGAGAGAAGGGCAGGGAGGGAGGAAGAAAGAAAGGAAGACATCAATGTATGGTTTGCCTTTCACCTGCCTCCTACAGAGCTACAGAGCTGGCTGGAGACCTATCTGGCAACCTGGTTATGTGCCCTGGCTGGGAATCGAACCAGCAATCTTTGGGTTCACAGGCCAGCACCTTATCCACTGTGCCACCAGCCAGGGCCTTCTTTTTTTTTTTTTTTTTTTTTTTTTAAGATTTTATCTCATCATTTTCAGAAAGAGGGGAAGGGAGAGAGGCAGAGAGGGAAAGAGACATCAATGTATGGTTGCGTTTCACCTGCCTCCAGCCACAGACCTGACTGGAGACCTGGTCTGCAACCTGGTTATGTGCCCTGGCTGGGGAACCGAACCTGCGACCTTTGGGTTTGCAGGCCGGCGCCTTAACCACTGTGCTACCAGCCAGGGCAGGCCTTCTTTTTATAGCTGAATAATATTCTATTGTATGGGTAGACCACATTTTATCTCATACTTGTTGATGGACATTTGGGTTGCTTCCATATTTTGGCTAATATGAATAAATGCTGCTATGAACATTTATGTAGAAGTCTTTGTAAGGACATATGTTTTCAGTTCTCCAGGGTATATTCCTAGGATTGGAATTGCTGGGTCACATGGTAATTCTTTGTTTAACCCTTTGAGGAACTGCTGAACTGTTTTCCAAAGCATCTGCACCATTTTACATTCCACTAGCAGCATGAGAAGATTCTGAGAATCTTATATAAATTTAAGTCTTAGCTTAAGCAGTTATACTGTTTAAAATCACTGGCTTTGGAGGCAGGTGAAAGGCAACCATACATTGATGTTTCTCTGTTTCTCTCCCTCTCTGCCTCTCTCCCTTCCTCTCTTTCTGGAAATAAGAAATAAAATCTTAATAAATAAATAAAAATAAAATAAAATCACTGGCTTTGATATGCTAGTTATAAGTTGTTTCCTAATATGCCTGAAGTTAAGCCCTCATCAGCAGAATCAAGAGTGTCCTGCAGGTCACCAGAGACGTCTCAGGCACCATCAGTCAGGGAAACAGGTCAGGCCTGTCTGGCGCTTAGTGTAGCCTGAGGTGTAAGTGCCTGTTGCCCCTCCTGTAACAGTGACAAATACGTGCTGAATAATACTTGCTGAGAGTGTTCACCCAGGCCCTGCAAGGGCCAAGAGGAGGCAGTGAGGAACCCAGTGGCTCACAGCACCCACTCCAGGACCTGTACAGGACCTGGTAGTTCCTGATAGGAGCAGGAATGGAGGAAAGGTGTAAACTGCTTGCACCTTCATACCCCAGGCCAGTGGGGGTCCAATTGGGAGCTGGTGATCCATAGAGTCTAGGGAGACCCTTGGGTTTCCTAGACTGCAACCCATAGGGAAGGCCTGTCCCTTGGCCACAGAATGGAATCTGGTGCTGCCTTACCCTGGCCCGCCATACTCACTCTGAAGGTGAGCTCTCCTGGTAGCCACGGAGTGGCTTTAGTGAGGCACTTGAGACCAGGCCTTCCAGTGACTAGCCTCTTCTGCTTTTATTCATTTGTGTGTACTTTTCCTCCCTTAACCTTTTTAAACCCTGAATTCCTGTGCTCAGAGAAAGAATTAAAAATGGGGGTTGAGGAGACTAGGCCAGGGACTGCCCTTCTCTGGGCCTCAGTGTGCCCTGCTGGGGAATGGGCATGGACGGAGCCAGAATGGACACAGTAGTATGATCAATAAAGCTGTCGTAGGGCTTCATTCACATGACTTTGTGGATTGATTTGTAGAAAGTGTAGCAGTTTACATGTGGCCAGCAGGAATGATTTAGAAGCCAGAGTGTGGCCTGGTAGCTGGGCTTGGCATGTGACATTGTGGAAGCTTATCTGGGTAGTCGGAGCTCCTGGTCTCCCCACTTTTTCCACCTGTTCCTGCTGCCTGCAAGGCCCTTGCTCTTTGTAAATGCGTCTGCTCTGTTTGAGACCACTCCAGAGAAGGCCCTGGGACACTTGCCCCTGCCATGCCCCTTCTCAGGTATCTTTCACCTCAGGCTGTGGTCTGAGGCGGATTCAGGAGTGGTTCAGAGCATCCCTAGAGCTGGGCCAAGCCCTGGAAATTGCAGGGAAGGAGCTTCAAAGGTAGTGCCCTGTGCCCTGGGGAGCAGGAGCGTCTGGAGCTGCCACCAGGGGCGGAGCTGCATGTTACAGTGTGCTCAGAAGGCAGGCGCAGGCGAGCATGTGGCCTTTAACTTGAGTCAACCAGACTTTTGACCCAGGCTGCTGTGGCCAGAAGGTGAGATCAGTAGTAGCTTGCTCAAAGGCTTGAATCTGTCTTAAAATCCTGCTGCTTTATTTGGGGTTTGTGTGTCTGGGACCATTGGTGGCTTTCCTTACCAGTTTTTTCATCTGCAGCATAGAGGTGCAAGTAGGACCCATCTTCTGGGGTTGTTGGATGGGTTTGGGGGTAAATTACCTACCTTGCCACCAGACAAAATGTGAGAGCCTGGTTCAGACAGGCTCTTTGGATTTTTGAGCATGTCCCTTTGTGAGCCATCTCAAAAGGTAGTAATTATAAATGCTTTTTATGTACTTTAACTCATGGAATTCTCCCAACAGCCCTGTGAGGTGAACAAGCTAAGACACAGAGAGGTGGAGTAATTTGCGCAAAGTCACCCAGCTGGGGGTGGGAGAGACAGGATTTAAATCCAGAGTCTACACTCTTTTTATTTTTTAAAGATTTTATTTATTATTTTTAGAGAGGAGTAAGGAGAGAGGCAGAGAGGGAGAGAGACATCAATGTATGGTTGCCTTTCACCTGCCTCCAGCTGGCTTGAAGACCTGGTTTGCAACCTGGTTATGTGCCCTGGCTGGGAATCGAACCAGCAACCTTTGGGTTCACAGGCTGGTGCCTTATCTACTGTGCCACCTGCCAGGGCTTAGAGTCTACACTGTTAATTACCATCTCAGCCCTTGTCTCAGTTAGCCTGTCTAGATGCCCAGCACATAGAAAATACTCAGAAAATGTTGGGTAGTTTTACAGTGTTGCGTACTGTAATTATTATTGTTTATTATAACATTATTATACATCAATAATGTTCGTCCCTGTTCCTCTGTCTGAACTCCTTCCTAGTTGGACAGAGCAAGCTGAGTCTTGGCTGGTGAAGTTGAGATTCTGCCTCCCACTTCCCCACCTCGCAGGGGCAGTTGGGGGTGGGTAAGCACTTGGAGGCAGCTGAGCCCCGACTCCTGCCATGTCATGTCGGGCAAGGTGCTTCCCCTCGTCAAGACTCGGTTTCCCCGTGAAATGGGTGTGTTGGGCTGTAGACAAAGCTGCCAGTTGATGGTTTCGGCCCAGAGGGTGGTTTTTGTTTGGCACCTCTGGTGTTTTACTTTATATTGAGCCAACAGTCAAATATTTGTATAGATTAATTCCAATTTCTCACTTCTCTTGGAAACGCAGGATCTTGGGCCAATTTGGAGTGGCCTGAGGCTGCTGCTTAGATATCTGAGCTCTCCTGGTCACCACTCCCCACAGTCACATGGGTGCCCTGGCTGACACCTGGGCCCTCTGGCCCAGGGCGGTCATCAGGGCTCTGAGGACATCACTGACCTGCCTGGAGGTCACTTGAACAAGCACTTCCATTGCTTTAAGAACAATTTTCTTTTAACCATTGCTCTCCGTGCTAAGAGTGCCCCAGCTCTGCATTTCTAGGCCCTCCGAGGTCTGATGCCTTTTCCGCCGCTGACTTTCAGCACACCGGATGCTTGTCCCCATTCCACACTCCCCGGGTGAGGAGCCCCTGTCTCTGGGCTCCAGGGTCTCTCCTTACCTGGTTCAGGCCACCGGCTAGCCCAAAGTGAGATAGATATTCAGGGCCAGCCTCAGTTTCTCTGCTTGAGTGCTGGCGAGTGTGCCTGTGTCCCCACACATCTGCACAGCTGCCTCAACCTCATCTCATACCCTTTCTAAACTGTCCCCACAAGGTACCAGGAAGGCCAACCCACTTGTCTTAAACTGAACCTCAGAGACACTTTCTTGAGGTCATGCAGGCCTGATGGGACAGCACCAGAATTTAAACCCAGGTCTCCAATGCCAAAGGCTACCCACAGGAGCCATCCATCCTTCTCATCACCGCACGGACATTTCCTGAGTGACACACTAGCGTTGAGTCACTGTGTGTCCCCAGCACCTGGCACTGGGCCTGACTCATACTATGTACTCAGTACCTACTTGATGAATAGGGACACATGGGTTACAGGATTTAAGAGCCACCAGGTCTCAATTTTCCTGGAATTTACCCTCCAATGGAGGCATCAGATGAGAAAAAGCGTGACCCACATCTCCGCCTGTAGGTGCTGAGCCAGGAAGTCAAACTTCAGTGCTTACACAAGCCCCTGGGGACCTTGTTAACGTGCAGGCCGGGGCTCAGCCAGGTCGGGGCTGTGCTTGTGGCTGCGTTTCTCACCAGCTCCCGCGGGACTCCAGTGCTACTCTTCTCAAGACCACGCTAGGAGCAGCAAGAGGATAGGTCAGAGGTCAGCAGACCACAGCCGGCGGGCCAGATTCCACCCACCACCTGTGTGTATAAATAAAGTTTTATTGGAATACAGCCATGCTCATTTATTTACATTTTAGTCACTCTTTTTCTCCGTGGGTGCTTCTGTCTATAGCAGAGCTGAGTAGTTCCAGCAGAGACCATATGGTCCACAAAATTGAAAATATTGGGCCCTTTTCACAAAGTTTGGCAATAGCTGATATAATCAGTTCTTGAGTGCCTATAAGTTATATTTTGTGGTTTGGTGATTGTAACGTGGTGATAAAAATAACAATTGCAGTTAACTGAGTGCCTATGGGGTACTTAGTTCAACTCTGTCATTGGTAACACTATTGTCCCCATTTCATAGATGAGAAAATGGAGCCTCACAGAGCCTGAACTGGGGAGTAGGTGAGGCCCATTGAAGCTGAGTTGTATCATTCTTGCTTTGCCAGAGCTTCTGCCTGGAGCTTTTTCATAGAGCACATAGAGGGTTTTGTTTTTATTTCAAACTGTCCAAGAGTCTTCGGGTGCCTTCTTTTCTTTATCTGTTTTCCCACCTAGTCAACTGTGCAGCCCATGCTGGGAGTCGGGCACCTTTATGAGTCCTGACAAGATGTGGGGAATTCACACCTCTACACATTCCAGAGAGGTCGCACAGGGTGCTGTGCTAAGGGGGACACTGGAACAAGGATGGGAGACAGTCATGGAAAGCTTCCAGGAGGAGGGTACCTTATGCCAATAGAAGCTGGCTGGGTAGAGGAGGGCAGGAAAGGTGTTTTGGGGGGAAGCTCCAGTAGGAGGCCTGAGGACGGCTTCCTTTGTACATATTTTTGCAGTTACTTTTTAATTATGGCCTGTTTTAACATTTAAGCTAGCAGGTTATAGTTGGCTTTGAAAATACTGAATCCATTTAACAGAAATAGTAAGCGAGAGTAAAGGGGGTTCTGGATGTAGCCAGCATTGGAAAGGTGGTCCTCAGTAGGTGGGAACTTGGGGGTCCTGGTGACAGGAAATGGGAGGCTTGGAGAGGGGACCGTCCAGCAGTAACCTAGCCTTTAAGGTTCTGCGCCTCCCCTGAAGCTTCGTGAGCCTCCCCCGAGGGGTTGGGGTGGGTGTTGGCTGCGGTGGGTGCGGGTGCAGGTGTGGGTGCTGGTTGGAGCTGAGGCTCCTGTCCCAGGCTGCTCCTGTGCTGTGTGTCTGTCTCCGTCTCTGTGTTTGTCTTTCCTTGTCTCCCTCTCTTTATGTCTGTCCCCTGACTCTTGTTTTCCCCTACCTCAGTCCCATTGTTTCTGCCTGTACCCCATCCCTGTCTCCCACTCCTGAGTTGTGTCTCCCGGCCTCTGTCCATATCTGCCTGGCTCTTTCCACCTGTGTCCTCTTCGTTCCCCACCTCCTGTACTGCTTCCTCGCCCCACCCGCCTCCCTTCTTTGCACAGGCCAGCAAGCACAGGTCTCTTCCTTTCTCTCATGAAGAACTGTGTCCCACTTCCTTTGGCTGTGAGTGACTTCCTGCCTCAGAACCATTGGAGCCCTTGCAGAGCTGTTGTCGTGGGAGACGGTGGTGCGCCACTTCCCCGTGAGGAGGTGGCGGCTCAAGGGAGATGAGGCGCCTGAGATGGCCACACTGCACATCTAGGGTTCTGAGTCTCACCCCACAGCCGCCCACTAGCCCCGGCCATGCCACGCCCTGCCCTCTGATCCCAGGACCATGGGAAGGAGGGAGGGAATAAGGAAGGCTGGTTTGGTAGCAAGAGGGCCGGATACCATTTTGGGTTTGGTTTGATTTGGTTTGGGGAGCTCAGCAAGGCTCATCACTTGGGATGGGTTGGCTACCTCACCTCTGGGGCACCTGCTCACAATAGGTGCGAAGCCCCGCGCCAGCCCCACACTGTACATCATCAGTTCGCTAAGAGTTTGGGGAGAACAGCAGGTTAGAATTGGAGCACAGCTTTTTATTTGTATGGATGAGGAGAGAGGTGTAGAGAGTCGGGGTGACTTGCTCAGGATCATACATACAGCCTGGGAGTGCAGAACAGGGGTGTGGGTCCCCCATCCCCTGCAAGCATTGAAGGGTGAGTGTGTGGCTGGTGCGTTTGATGCCCCGTGTGGGTGTCATGTGAAAACTGTCCCTTAGGAGGCAGGAAGCTGGTTTGAGGCTGGCTTGCCCTCCCCTGCTGCTGGTGGCACTCTGGACAGGTTGTTCCTCTGCCGAGATGCTGGGTGTCTCTGTACTGTCAAGGTGCCGACGGGCACCTTGGGTTCACCCTGTGCTTGCTCTGGGCCCCAGGTTTGGTCTCGGGTCACAGGGATACTGTTATGTCACAGGGCCTTCAGCAAGTTAGTTGAGAAAACCGAGGAGGGGGAAACGTGGCCTCCAACCTCAGGATTGGGGGCAGCTCCTCCTGCCACGTGAGCCTGAGATCTGGCCCCTGCCTTCCTGGTCTCCCCTCCCCTCCTGAGGCGTGTATGGGGGAGCAGCACCTTTGAGCAGGTGGTGCCCCTGGCCCGCTTGTTCACCCTTCCATCCCATGCCCAGAGCCCCCAGTCAGAAGGGCTGGAAGGGCCCCGAGAGTTTCTAACAGGTTCTCTGGTGCTGCTGATACTGCTGCCCCTCTGGAACTCACTCTGAGAACCATTCTAGCCAATGCTGAGGGCCTCCTAGGTATAACCATCTCACCCTCCAGGGAGATGCTTTTCATATCCTCGTTTTCAGATGAGAATAACGGGGCACAGAGAGATTGGGCCACTTATCTGGGGAAGTGGAGGGGTGGGATTTGAACCCAGCCCTCCACTTGGGAGGCTGAGGGCTCTTATGGGTGAATGATGGGAGGGGGAAGGGGTGGGGCCTGGGTCAGGTAAGGAAGCCTTTGAACCCCAGAGGCTGAGAAGCGTGTCCTGCTGGAGTCCCTAGGTGGCCCTGGTGTGCAGCTTGGGGCTGGGTCAGGTGAGGAGGCCTTGAACCCCAGAGGCTGAGAAGCATGTCCTGCCGGAGTCCCTGGTAGGCCCTGGTGTGCAGCTTGGGGCTGGGTCAGGTGAGGAGGCCTTGAACCCCAGAGGCTGGGAAGTGTGTCCTGCTGGAGTCTCTGGGAGGCCCTGGTGTGCAGCGTCGGGAGGTTTGCAGCACGTGTGGAGGTCCGGAAGCCCCACAAGAGTGGGTGGGAAGGGATGGCTCCCCTCTGGCTCCCTTCTGGTGGGGTCAGTCAGTGGGTGGTGAGTTCCTGGTGGGGCTCCACTGAGGCAGGAAGTGATGGGCACAGCCGACCCCTGGTTGGGAGCCTGAATTCTGGAGGCTGAGGATCCTCAGGTTTGTGCTCCTTTGTTGAAAAGACTGAGGGGATCACTCACTGTCGCCTTTCCCCAGCTCTGTTCTCTGGGACCTGCTCTGCTTAGAGCTAGAAACAGGGAGAGCTTCGGCCAAGGTGGTAATGAGGCCTCCAGGGACTTGTATCTATCTTCAGCCATTCATTTCTCAAATAGCTAAAATACCTCTGACTTGCTGTTTTCTGCGCAAATAGGTGCATGTTTACTTTATCATGTGTAACGTCTTTGAAACTGCATAATGACCCCGAAAGCGGGAGAAGCTTTGATGTGGGAGAAAGATGGGAGATGGGGGCCTTTGGAGTCAGACACACTTGAGTTGGAACACCAGCCGGCTTGTATATACTCTGAGACTTTGGGCCAGTCCCTTGCTCTCTCTGGGCCTCAGCTTCCTCCCCTGTAAAACACACATCATCTCTTGGGTTGCTGTGATAATTTTAGATAAGATTGTGCGGTGCTTACGCAGAGAAATACCCAATCCCACACAGCACCAAGGACTGTGTTGTTCACCCATTTTATAGATGAGGAAACTGAGGCTTGGGGCAGTTCAGGGACTTGGACACAGCATTTTGCTGCCTGACCTTGTTCCTGGCAATGTCCAGGCAAACATTTCCACTAGGCAAATCAACAGGTGGAAATATTCCCCAAGGCGGCCCCAGGCTCCCTCACAGCCCCAATTCATTTTTCTTCAGGAAAAGGACATTCCTTCACTTTGAATCAGGCCCAGAAGACAATGAACCTTAAGGAGCTGCCCTTTGAAATTCTTCCTCTCTCTCTGTTCTAAGGGCAGGGAACAGGGAGGAGGGTCTCCTAGTCCTGGGCTATTTTTCCAAGAGGGAGGCAGAGGGGCAGGTCAGTGTCCTAGGAAATTGGGGTCTCTGCTATGTGCTGTCTCAGAGCCTGGCCTGAAAATTGTGCTCTTAAAACCTTCCCCCATCCCTGACTTTTGTGGCTCAGTAGGCTGGACATTGTCCCAGAAAACGAAAAGTGGTTGGTTTGATTCCCAGTCATGGCACATGCCTGGGTTGTGGTTGAATCCCTGGTTGGGGTGCATGCTCAAGGCAACTGATCGATGTTTCTCTCTCTCCCTTTCTCCCTCCCTTCCCCTCTTTCTAAAAGTAAATAAATGAAATCTTGAAAAAAAAAAAAAAAAAAAAAAACCAACCTCCAATATCTGCCTAAAAGATCACCAGGATGTAAGCCTAATGCTTCTTGGAACCACAAAAGCAGGTTTCCACCGTCTTATCTGAGAACATCACATCCAGGAACATGACATCGGCAAGTACTTACTACTTGCTTGCTTCGTTCTTGGTCAAGCTCTTCCACCTTTTGGCCATCAGCCATTTCAGAGCCTCCACAACGAAGCAGTGGAAGGTAATGCAATCAGAAAAGCCGTCAACTACAATTGGGGGCAGGGGAAGTTAGCCAGGAAGTTCCTCAGCAAAAAGGATGGGATCAGCCCTCTGACCTTTGTGTTGGCTTCCCAAGAGGGAAACTCAAAATGGTGGCAGAGACCAGTAGAGAGTACGGAGCTCCTGCTGTCTGTGCCAGAATGGCCTGGCCCAGCGTAGGGAAAAAGCCTGAAAATTGTCATGCTTTGGGTAGGGGGGTGGGGAGGGTAGGACAACAAGCAGACATCACCTCCTGGCCTCTGATCAAAAGCCACCTCAGCCCGGCTGCACATTTATTGAGTGTGGGTTTTGGGGTGTATGTGCCAGGAATTGGGGTGTGGGTGGCACGATCCAAGGCTGTGTCTCAATTCACCTTTATGTTCCCAGCGCCCGGCGCCAAGCCTGGCTCTGGGAGCCCTCCTGCCAGTGAGTGTTGATTAGAGTAATAAATGGAGTCCTGTGTGTTCTTAAGCAGAGGGGAAAGGTGTGTGGGTGGGAGGAAGAGGATACCCAGCCAGCAACATCATTTCTCAGTGTTGGACAAAGTGCAGTTCTTAGGACTATGTTTGTGGAAATCCATAAAACAAGCACCTGAGTCGTAAGTGAGCAGCTCAATGCATTCCCAAAGCATTAACCCAGCATGCTCCCTCCAGTCATTCTGCCCCACAAAGGGGAACCAGCATCCTGAAGTCTCCAGCCAGGGATTAATCTGGCCAGCCTTTTTATTTTACATACATAGGAAATGCTTGACATAGGTAGAAATGCACATATATATTTTCTTTGTGTCAACTTTTTTTTTGCTTAGTGTATGTGTGAGATTTAGCCATGTTATGGTGTAAAGTGCTGGCTTGTTCTTTCTCCTAGCTGTTTATGTTTTATTTATTTGCATTTACTTATGGATCCATCCTCCTGTTGATGGGCATTTGAGTAGTTTTTAGTTGGGGCCCATCACAAATAGTGCTGCTGGGAACACTTCAGTATGTGCTGTCACTGAAGAGTTAGATGCATTTCTGATGATGTACACCTTGCAGTGGAATTGCTAGGTCATAGGGATGGTGCGTGTTCAGCGTTTATCTGTTACGCCAAAGAATTTTCCAAGGAGTTTGTGCCAGGTCACCCTCCTTCCAGCAGAGTGTGAAAGTCCTGGTTGCACCTCATCCTTGTCAGCACTTGGTGTTATCTTTTTCATATTAGCTATTCAGATGTACAGTTGTCCCATGTTATACTATTAATTTGCATTTATTTTCCTGGTGGATGAGATTGAGTACCCATTTCTATGCTTGTTGGCTACTTAGATAACCTCTGGTGTGAAGTATCTCTTCAGACTTGCCCATTTTTCTCTTGAGTTCTTGTCCTATTCATATTGATTTCACAGAGCTCTTTATGTATTTTGGATACAAATGTCTTGTTTGATATATGTATTATAAATATCTTTTGATGAGCAATTTCTTTTGAGCAATATAAAGAGAAGCCAAGAATTCATGGAACACAGGTCAAGCCCTTCATCTGTCTGAGCCTCAGTTTCCCTCTCTAAACCCTGCAGAGTACTTAGCCCAGTGTTTGGTACATAAACACAGCAGTGACTGCTAATAGTACTTTTGTTGAGATGAAAGAGCCCTGAACTAAAATGGGCAAAACTTACCCATGGGGCTTTCAAACCTCAGGCATCCTTGTTTTCTCAGGTCAGTTCTATAAATATCTGGTAAGCACCTACTGTATACCAATCTTTGTGCTAAGCATTGAAAGCACATCAGTGAACAAGACTCTGGCTAATATGGAGGGGGTTGCACCTGGGGTGAATGCAAGGGACTGTGGGGCCCATGAGAAGCACTAACCAGGCTAGAACATCATGGAAGGTTTCCTGGAGGGGGCGAGCTTTGTGGTAGACAATACTTAGGTAAGTGCGGGGGACCACTGACCTGACTGAGATCCCTCAGTGCCTCAGATGAAATGAATGCTTCCCAGGCAGCTTGTGCTAGGGGAGAGAAGGCTGGCAAATGTCTGATAGACAAATGCCTCAATTGCCTTCCTCCAGGGTGTTTTATTGAGTGCAGTAAGCCTGAGGGCATACATGTAGCTTGCACATAAAGCTCATCAATCAATGTTAAACAGTGCTAATTGCAGAAAACGGATCTTATTCGGGAATAACAATTGAAGGAACACTGAGATCTTCCTCAGGTCAGGATGTGTTCATTTAAAGTCAAAATGATAATGTTGAAATTATTATCGCAAGTTTCCTTTTAGTTGTAATGTGACTAATAGAAATTTAAAAAATAAAAAATAAAATAAAATAAAATAAAGTCAAAATGAAAACCTCTGCTGCGGGTACAATAGAGCAGTCAGACAGGTAAAAGAACAAAGGTCAGATAGAATGGCCAGATTCCCATGGAGCCCTCTGGCTCCAGCATCGAGGCCTGTACACACCCAGCTTCCTCAGCATTCCAGTCAGGTCTTACAGGTTTGGCCTGGCCTGCTAGAGGCTCCATGCCTCCCCAGGGGGACCCCAACATGTGTTTTCTGTTTTACATACTTGGTGCCTTCTGTGTGCCAGGCACCGATTCCCAGTGGTGGTGACTGTGCCCCCAGGGGATACTTGGCAATGCCTGGAGATACTTTTGGTTGTGATGAGCTGGGGAGGAGGGCTAGAGGTATCTAGTGGGTAGAGGCCAAGGATGCTGCTCAGCATCCTTCAGGGCAGCCCCCAACCACAGAGGTTTATCTGGCCCACTGTCCATAGTGCCAGGGTTGAGACACCACGAGATGGCCATTCACCATGCTGTGTGACGTTGCAGTTGTCAGAATGAGCAGAGGACCAGCGGTGTTCTGTGCTGAGGATGTCAGGGGAGTCTCCCTGGGGCGGAGCGCATAGCTGGAAGGAATGAATGGGACTTGTCAGGAAGCTGGGCCGTTGAGGAAGGGCGAGGATGGCATGGGTGAGACTCAGAAGTGGAAACTCAGCGTGCACCCAGATATTTCACGCACCGGCTAGGATGGGCCTGGGAAGTGGGCGAGAGGGGCTGCAGAGAGCAGATGGTTAAGGGCTGACTTCATCAGCCTTTATCTGCTTCCGGAAGGAACCTCAAGCCTCCTGCGGCTGCTGGGCCCTTGAAATGTGGCTGGAGAGGCCGAGGGGGTGAGTTTTGTGTTTAGCTATACCTTAACTGCAGATTGCAAAACCAATGCTCGATTTTCTTGAAAAGCTTTGAAATATGAGTGGAAATGTTTGGGGATGTGAATGTGCTTTTCCAACTGTGATGCAGATTGGTTGAGTCCACTGAAAATTTATCATCCACATGGAGATGTGTTGGAAGTAGACTGTACGCCCAGACTTCAGAGACTCAGTAGTAAGTGGAAGAAAGGAAAATGTCTCATTAATTTTCATTTTTATATTGATTCTTACTATATTTATGTTAATTTTTATATTCATTTTCTATTTTAATTTTCATATTGATTAGTGATAATATTTTGGATATTTTGGTTGAAATAAAATCTGTGTGCCACAATGAACAGAGGGGTGCATGTCTTTTTGAATTAGTGTTTTGGATTTCTTTGGATGAATTCCCAAAGATGAAAAGGTAGTTTATTTTCATTCAAAAATAGAACTAGTGGCCATTCTAGTGTTGATTTTTTGAGGCCCCTCCACACTGTTTTCTATAGTGGCTGTACCAGTTTGTGTTCCCGCCAACAGTGCACAAGTTCCCTTCGCTTCACATCCTTGCTAACGACTGAGTCATGGATGGGAGTGATTCCGACGGGTGTGAGGTGGTATGTCATTGTGGTTTCACTTCACTTTTTTCTTTCAACTTTTTTAGATATGGCCACTTGATTACACTGGATATTCATTAGATGTCACTGTTGTAAACTGTGGGGAGGAGCTGGAACGCCATCCTGAGCCTGTGGGTCATGGAAGGATTTAGGCCGGGGTGATGTGCTCGGGCCTGTGTCGTAGTGCACCCTCTGGCCGCAGTGGTGATAGAAGATTCTAGAAGACGGGCAAGCCTGGTCATGAGACTGCGTAGCCTAGGAGGCCAAGACTACAGCCACAGAGAGAAGCCCTCATTCCCAGACAGGAATTCCCCGCGGTTGGTCCCTGAGCAGGTCACCAGGGTGGGCTCAGAGTGAGGAGGAGCCTCTGGGGAGAGGTGGACACCTGCGGGACTAGCTGATCCTTCAAAAGTCCTCCTAGCTGAGAGCCAGCAGGAGAGAGCTCAGCCGCTGCAGGTCCGCCTGCTCCTGGTAGTCATTACTCCAGACACCTGCCAGCCCAGCCTGGCCGTCACCCCCACCCTGGCTGCTCCGTGTCCCACTCAGGTACCCTATCTCTTGCTGCCCAGCCCTGCTTGCCACTGCTTATCAGCTGGGTACCCTCGAGCAAGTGGCTTTCCCTCTCTGAGGCTGCCAGTTTTGCATGGCCTCACCCATGTCACACCTAGGGTGCAGGATATGATAGAGATGCCTGTGGCTGACAGGTCTCCTTGGGCAGTCTTTGGGTGGTGACAGTATGGAGCCCCGAGGGAGGAGGTGCACAGAACTCTCCATTTTGCAGGGTGGCCTCTCATCTCCAGACCTTGCATGGTGTCCCCATTTCACTGCTGAGGAAGTTGAGACTCAGAGAGATCAACTGGCTTGCCAGGTTGACAGAGGCAGAATTCAGATGAGGAAAGCTGACCTGTTGGGTCTGAGGCCGCTGCTCCCATGGCAGTGTCTTGGGGAGGTCAAGGGCAGGGCACTGCACCTCTCCGAGCCTCAGTTTCCTCATCTGTCCAGTGGGAGAGTAGCAGTGCTGACCTCAGCTGATTGCCAGCCCCAGGGCAGGGCAGGGCTCAGATGGCGGCTACTGTCTGCTGGCTCATCTGCACGTCCCTCTCCAGCAGCTCTGCAGTGAGTGGTATGAGCCTGCTTTCATGGGAGATGTGTAGCTAAGATGTGTAGCGGTGAGAGCAAAGCTGGGGCCCTGAGCAGCCCCTGGCTTTGGAGCCCCTTGCCTCCACTGGGCCCTCACCCCAGAGCCCTGGCATTTCCTGTTGTGCTGGAGAAGGGTAGGCCTGCCCTGTCTCCCACCTAGTCCTTCGTCCTGGATGACTGGGCATGAAAGGGCACAGGGCAGACTGTGGTGGCAGTGCTCACAGATGCCCAGCCCACAGAACCTGTGCCCACCCTCAGAACTCTCCTTCCTTTGCGCAGGGAACCTGCAACATTTCTGCCTTCCTACTGCGAGTTGCTTTCTGATGGCCGGAGTTGTTGGGCAGGGTCATCCACGGAGGTGGCCAGATCCTAAAAGCTAGAGCTGAGAGAGGCCTTAGAGGTCGCCTTGTTTGGCCTCATCTCCACATCTGGAAAATGGGAGGAATCATCAGCTCTAGGTAAATGGGTCTGACAATGCAAAGTGGGTGCAGAAGGGGAACTTGCAGACTGTGGGTGGGAGGGTCTTTGGAGGCACATTGGGAGTTTCTGCTAAAATGGAAAGGCGGTGTGTCTCCTGAGCCAGCCGACCTCTTTCAGTCACCTACCTGAAGCTCGCTTGTGTAGTTTTAACTTGCATGAGAATGCCTGGGGTCTGGTTCGTCCCTCTGCGATGGCACTAGCCAGCTTCCAGGGGAAACTCATAGGGTGGCTCTTGCGTGTTCCTTTGTGATGGGGTGCGTGTGTCAAAGATGAATGTCAACCTGGAAGGCCTTGGCCAAGTGCACGATGGGCCATCCCTGCTTAGGCTGCGCCAGACAATGGAAAGGCAGGAGGGAGCTTGTCAGGGTCAATGCGGATGGATACCTTACCTTCCCCGAGGATGGCGCACCTTGTGAGTGCTGGGACTGTGTGTCATTAGCCAGTGTGGCCTGTGCTGGAACAGGGTCTGGCACACAGTAGGTGCTCAGGCAGTGTTTATTGAGTGTCAACAAATGTATTGGTGTGGAAAGATCTTGACCTAGTTGAAGGTCGGGTTCAGGAGGATACCCGTGGCCTAGGGCCTCTCGGCCTTGTCTTCACTGACATTTTGGGCCACTGGTATCATACGCCAGCGTGCGGATGGAAGGAGGGAAGGATGGGCGTTCGGGAGGGTGGGAGAGTGGCCCGATGTGATTTCCATTCAGGTAGGTGTTTGGCTGTCACCTCAGAAAGCAGGTGAGGGTGACTCCTTCGGAAAGTGACCAACAGCGGTCACCTCTTAGAAGTGAGGGACGAGGATGGGATTGGAGACTTTCTTCCAAAGAGACTTAAGCCTTGACTGTTGTTTTCAAAAACAGAGATTGTATCTGTAGCTTGAGTAATTAACTGCGTTTAAGATAAATAGGAATGGTACAAGGGCCCACCTCTGGAGATGTGAGGAGTTAGTGAAGCACAGTGCCTGGCACGCAGTGGAGTGCAGCCAAGGGAGAGCTTTGTTGTCCTACTGTGGTGCCTCCCTCTGGCAGCCCCGGAGGTAGACCCCCTTTGCCATCTGGGCCGACTGGAGGCCGGGGGGCCAGGGGGTGCGGCGCTGCTTTCCCAAGATCACACACACATCCTACAAATTATACCTTTGTGGTCTGTTTCAAGTCCCCTGGCTTACTGGTTGCTTGAAATGCACGGGGCCAGCTGGCACCAGGGGAGCAGGCAGGGCTGGGCAAGGCTGGAAGTGGCAGGCCCGTGGGAGTCGTGCTGTGTGCTCGCCCCGCTGCTGCTGCTGCGGGAGGGCTGCCAGGGGTGCGGAGCGTGTGGTGGAGGAGCTTGGCAGAGGTGGTCTCTGCAGGTGGGCGCTGGCCGCCAGCCCCGGCGGCCCTGAGGCACACCGGCCCTCTCCACCACAGCGCCTCCGTGCCCCTCGTACCTAGACCAACCTTCCTTTTTGCTCCCGCCACGTTAGCAGTCCATGACCCATGAACGATTTTCCGTGGCATAGCTGGGTTCCAAATACTACTACTAATAATCAGAGCACCTGCTGTTTGCCAGTCACGCTGGGTAGTAAGTGCTCTCCGTGCATCATCCTACTTATTTTTACAAAAGCCATACGCCGCTGCTGCTGGTCTGATTCTCATTTTACAAAGGAAGGCAGTGATGCCCACAGAAACCAAGTGTCTTGCCAAGATCTCATAGCAATGACCCAGACAGGATCTGCAGCCTGACTCCAGAGCCAGGCTTTGAACCAGGAGCCGCCCCACATCATCTCATTGGGAGAATGAGCAGCCTGGTGCCAGCAGCGAGGAGCTCAAGTCTGGGTGTCTGGAGAGCTGGGCTGTGACCTTGCTGTGTAACCTTGGCTGGACTCTCCCCTTCGGGCTGGCACCAGGCTTTGTCCAAGGCTCCCGGCTTCTAAGGCTGGCTCTGTTATTGCAGGATGCAAGGTCCCCCAATTATGTAATAACCCTAGAAATTATCCTGATTCCCTCTCTCCATTCCTTTAATTTGCATCACACCATTGGTATATATCTATTATAGAACATGGAATTTAATGGGGAAAAGGGGGAATAAATGAAGCTCCAGTTAGCCTTTCAGGATGTATCTTTCTAGGGTAGTTTTTCCAAATAAATAGTTACCATAGTGGAATCAGATAACCTATTTATCACCTAATACCTTATCCCTCTCAGAGGAGTGAATCCTTTTTTACAGATGGATCCAGGTCTCTTAATGTTTTTACAGATGGATCCATGAATATTTAATTAGAATACCTAATTAGAGATGATGCTAAATTAATAGCTGGCATTTATGATACCCTCTTCCTGCCTGGTCCTGCCCAGAGCACTTGACTTAACAGTCATCCCAGCAGCCCTCTGAGGTAGGAGGTTCAGCCCCATTTTACAGATGAGTAAATTGAGGCTGTTGAAATTAATAGGCCCCAGGTCTCTTGGCCATCCCTGGCAAGGGCCATTGTGGGCGTGTCCCTAGCCCCTGCTGGCCCCTCTGTCTGCAGTCTTAACCATTGAACAACCCAGCCACATGGCACCTCCATGTTCTTATGATTCCCTGTGAGCTGGACAGATGCTAGCCAGGAAGGACCAATTAGGAGAGGTCACCGTGGTCAGCACTACCTGGTTGTGCATCCTTGGCCAAAGAGGTGAGTGTTCCTGTTGGAAGCAGCCCTCCTGCTGGGCAGAAGCACCTGCCTCAGGGTTTGCCAGGCAGTGACTGAGGTGCAGAGCCTTGTTCTGCTTCCCTTGGGCCGTGTGTGCAATGTGGGGGGCCAAAGGCACCCCACTCAGTCCCTAGTGTCCTCTCAGCCACTTCTGACCTTATCCGAGGTCCCGTGCTGCTGTGTGATGCCAGTGTGGGTGGACACCTTGCTTCTTTCATCAAAGTTCTATTGTCTGCTAGTTTTTTAAATAAAGTCAAAACACTTAAATCACACTCCAGAATATTCCATCAAGCTCTTTCTGGTACAGACCCCTGCTGCTCTTGAGCTTGATGATGGAGGGAAGAAATAGGCTGGTGTGGGAGCCTGGGCCATCCCTGGGCAGGCTTCAGCGCTTGGTCTGTGGATGCCCCAGGAGGCCAAGAAAGCAGCATGAGAAAAAACGACATCTTTATTGACTCAGTTTAACACATCCTCCAGGTGTCAGCCAAGGTGACACATCTGACAGATCGCTGCAGCTGGGCCCTGCTATCCAAGAGAAGTCACATATATCTTTATATCATGTTTCAGTTGCCACAGAGAACTCTTCTCCTTACTCCATGCAAGTTGTAGTCCTTATCTGGTTATTTATTGATCTGATAAAGGGCCGTATGGGTCACCATATCACAGCATTTTAAAAAATCTGTGTTCTTAGCCAGATTTTACTATACGGTTTTTGATGTCTTAATTCTCTGTATTTTATTCCATTTAAAAACACTCTTCTGGGCCCATGGGTTTCACCAGGTGGCCAAAGGGGCCCATGGCACCAAACGAATCCAAGAACTGATTAGATCTGCGTGCGAGCCTGGTGGCAGGGGCAGACGTCTCCCTGTCTGTGTTTCTTGTCTGCGTCCTAGTCAGAGGGGAGCTTTCTCCCTCATGGGTGTTTGAGGAGATCAGCAGTGGTGCTGGACCCAGTTCTGCACTGGTGTCCATCTGTCTGTCCACAGGGTGTGGCACTGGGCTGCTCTAGCATGCTCATGTGGGCACTCCTGCAGCCAGCTACATGATCCATCCCCTGCTCTGTGGAGGTTGCTTTCCCTGTGCCTGGCCCCGGGGTTGGGGGTGCACCCAGGCAGGCGCCTGGAACGTTGAATTCAGGGTCCTAAGCAGTATTCCTTAGAGCAGGGCAAGGGGACCGTACTTGGTCATGCATATCCCTGGCCCCGTCTCATAACTTCCAAATCAGAATATCTGGGGGCGGAATCCAGGAATGTGTCTTTTAACAATTTCAGGAGCTTCTGATGCACTTGTAAATTTGAAAATACCTTAAAGGGAAGAAATAACATCGATACCATAACAAAGCTGTGTTCTGAGTGCTGTGTATCCGTCCATGTATTTAATTTTCACTACTGCTGTGAGCATCCCCATTTCCCAGGTGAGGAAACTGAGGCACAGAGAAATCAGGCTAACACCGTCCTCTCCTCCCTCTCCCCGCAGGGTGTCATAGCTAGACTCAGCACAACCAGGACTCGAAGCCAGGTGTGTGGACTCCACTCCGGTTATCACCCCCCACATCTGCAGGCAGGGTCCTGTGTGTGCGTAACAGGTGCCGTAAGCCCTGACCCTAGGAGGTTAGTCTGGACCTTCCCTGTTTGCATTGTTTACCAGGCAGGGGTCCCAAGCAGGAAGCCTAGAGCAAGGGCTGTGCCAGGTGCCAGGGGCAGGGCCGGGAGATGGGGGCCCGGTGTTGGACCTGGCCCCTGCTCTGAGCTTGACTCAGACAGACAGCTTCCCCATCTGTGTATTGGGCAGGGTAGGGGTTTGTGAGGCAGATTAAGTTGGGTTCTGGTGTCAGACAGACCTGGGTTTCAGTTCAGGCTCATTCAGTTCCCAGCTGTGTGACCTCAGGCTAAGCACTTCCCTTCTCTGAGCTTCAGCTTCGCCTCTGTCAAAGGAGACTAACAATAGTGCCAACCTCAGGGTTGTTGGTAGAGGCAAAAAGGGCCAGGTGCACACACAAGTCTCTTCTTAAGTCTTTTCTTGATGACAGACCAGATGCTGGGTGATCCTGTGTGCATTCGTGTGCTGCTTTAAAAAACAAAACAACCCTTTGTTTTCCCGAGTTTTGTATTTTTCCCTCACCCACCGAAGGCCAGCCGTGAAGTCCCCCTCCCTGGCCTTCTGAGATCGGGCTCAGAACCAAAATGTATGCCAGTGTCACTGAAACGCACTGCAATTGTGTTTCCTGGGCTTGTCCAAGTTCCGCTAGTATAGGACAAGGGTTGGCAAACTCTGGCCCATGGGTCAAGTCAAACCCAGCTCACTGAAGGATTTCGTAAGTAGCCTTTCCTGGAATGCAGCCACACACTTCCCTGGATGTGTTGCCTCGGGCCACTTCAGTGCTCCGGAGGCAGGGTGGGGTCCCTGCAAGAGACCATTGGCCACAGGGTTGAGGTTGTTGGCACTCTGGCCCTGCGCTAACCTGCCTCACCAGGCCACTCGTTTCTCAGGTTGTGTGTTCCTTCCAGCCTGCGTCCCTGTGCTGTGATAACAGGGCTGATAATATTCAGCGCTGATAGCTTTGCGTGTTAACTGCATGCCAGGCTGGATGGGAGTCAGGGAGTTCCTCCCGACTCTTCCCTCCAGCTATTACTCCCATTTCTCAGATGGGAACTATGAGGCTCAGTGTCCCAGAGTATCCCAGGATACCCAGCCTCTGAGTGGGGGTGCTGACATGTGACCCCTGACCTCATCACCTCCCACCCCCAGCATGTGCTGAACCAGGTCCCCAAGGGGGAAGTGGGCAGCATGGGAGATTGGTCTTGCTTTGATCATTTAGATAAAAAATGCAAAGCAAGTCAGGAAAGAGGCCCTGGACGTAGAAGTATGGCTGTGGAGAGAGAGAGAAAAAGGTTCCTGTACTTAAAAGCTGTGTGGCCTTGGGCAGGTGGCACCACTTCTCTGAGCCCCAGTAAATGGATGGTGAATAAGGGAGTGTGAAATGGGGGTGGGGAGGCTACACGTGAAGACATAGTTCAATGGTGGATTGGAAGTACCTCGCCTACAATAGCATGAAGTAAGCCAGAGCTTGTTTTTAAGGCAGCGCCAGCTTGTCTTCTCTGTACCCTCCTTGAACCACTCCTATAGCACTTGTAGGCTCAAGCCGTGTCCAGAACCTTGGCGTTACTATTTTTCTCTTCTCGCCTGTGGAATCTGGCAGGCTTTTCTTGGCTGGCTTCCCTCCAGAGTGGACCAGAGGTCTGATTCCACGGGGCCCCGCCCGAGAGCCCTGGTCTTCCCAACTCAGCAGCGGAAGTTGGGGCTTGGGATGGTGAGGTCACCAGGGCCCACTGGCGTAGGTGGTAGCCATGGCAATGGAATGTTTGGGGAGGGGACTTGCAGGATACATGTCTGAGCTCACACGCATGGACACTGGATATTCCTCCAAGGCTACTCTGTAAGTGCAGGGACCTGCCCCCTTAGCTGATGGCATGTACTCCAGCCTCTTCCCCTGCCTCAGAAACCTCTTGATCTGCTGTGCGTGGAGAACTCAGGCTGAGTTAGAAAGTTCATGAGTTTAAACGCAAATCTGTGGTGTCAGTGTAAATGTCACCCTCTTCTGTGACCTTCTGCAGCGTGACTTCCCCTCCCACACTGGGCATTTCCTCATTTCCTTCCTATCACCTGTCACAGGTGCAATTAGTGTGTCACATGCTGGCTTTTTGCTCCCCACAAGAACATCAGCTCCAGGACGGCAGGGGCCTTCGCATCTTGATCAGTGCCTGACACGTAGTAGGTGCTCAGTAAATACTTGTAGAGTGAATGTATCTGGGCGTAAAGGGGACTTGAAGGTTGGACAGCCCTCTCTTCCTCCCCGCCCTACCAGGGCAGCCCATGGGTCAGCGGGAAGAGCGAGCATAGCTCTGTCCCGTCCTGTCCCACTGCGCCCATTTTGTGAGCAACCACGACACAATGCCACTGAGGTCCCCTTGGGCACAGAGCCAGATTTGAGAACTGGCTTCTCTTACTAGTTGTGGGGCTTCTAACCACTTCAACTCTCAGAGCCTCCATCTCCTCGCCTATCAGGTGGAAATAAAAATCCCCACGTTGAAAGTTTCCACAGGGCCCTGACCCAGTAGCTCAGCTGGTTAGAGCACCTTTCCAGTAGGCCAAGGTTGGGGTTTGATCACAGCAATCAGGCAATGACTGTGTAAGTGAGCAGAACAACAGACTGATGTTTCTCTCTCTCTTTCTCGCGCTCTCTCTGGCTCCCTCTAAACTCAATGGAAAAAACTAAATTAAGAAAAGTTTCCTCAGAGGACGAAATTAGAAAATGAAAGCTGGTGTGTAAACAGTGCTCCTTGTGTACCAGGCGCTGTTCTAACTTGCTCTAACTAACTTACATCTCCCAGCCCTTGTGGGAGGCCAGTTCCTCACACATGGTGGCCGTTTGGTGGCCACGCTCCAAGGAAAGCGCAGGTGCCCCTGGGCATGGTCAGCGTTGCCATTTCACAGACGAGCAACCAAGGCCCAGAGAGGGCACTGACTCGCTAAGGTCACACAGCCAGTAGCTGTGGGAGCTTGGGTTTGAGTCCAGGCAGTCTGAGCCTACTATACTTTCTAAAAACACCAGTCTTTTTTTTTTTTCAACACTAGTCATTTTTTCAAAAAAGATTTACTTTTAAAGAGAGGGGAAGGAGGAAGAAAGAGGGAGAGAAGCAGCACTGTGTGTGTGGCTGCCTCTCACATACCCCCAACTGGACACCTGACTCGCAACCCAGGCCTGTGCCCTGGCTGGGAATTGAACCGGTGACCCTATGGTTGTTTACAGGCCAGTGCGCAGTCTACCGAGCCACAACAGCCAGGGCTAAACACTAGTCTTATTTTTATATAAAAAAACGTATGACTAACACCCAGAAACTTTGTTTTCAGGAGAAAAGTAGTATCGCCTAACATCGGTACACCACCCCTGGTGACATTTTGAGTCTGTTACCTTGTCTTTTTTTTTTTTTTTCTTTCCACCTGTGGTTGATATTTGCTGGTTCACGTGGTTGATTTGGCAAAGTCTTGCTCACATGGCATGCGTGTGGGCCTTCATCCTCCATGAATCAGACAGCTGGGACTTTCACCCGCCCGTCCCACTTGGGACGTGAACCGGCCCTCTGTCCGGCATCCGCACTGCATGCGGCCCCTGCCCGTTGGCAGCCGTCTTGGGTGTCAGAGATCCACTGTTGCTTTATCACGGTTCTTGCATTCACGGAACCTTTATTTTCCTTAATAATGGCCCAGAGTGTCCAAGTGGCTGAAACTTTATCATAGGTGTGTACAAATAGGAAAAAGCATAGTATATCCCATTTTGGTACTATCTGTGGTTGCAGGTATCCACAGGGGGTCTTGGAATGTGTGCCCACCTATGCATGCACACCGTATTATGCACACTACCTTTCCTCTCCAGAAAGAGCTTTCCCCAATTATCACCTTTTCTCTCTTTCTCTGGATCGCCCTCACCTCAGCCATCACCATCTGTTCCCTCCAAGCTCAGTTCTCTCATTCCCCACCAAGTGTCGGGAAGAAAGGATGATTATGCTCCTTCAGGCTGAAGTGTGATTGACAGTACCCACAGGCACTGACACTGACATCACAGTGATCATCTACACAATTCTAGTCTCAAACGTAAGTAGGGAATTCAGTGAGCACCTGAAGAGGGCAAGGGACCCCTTGGGATTTCTGAGTGGCTTTATGTCCTGTCCCCCACTTCTGCCAAAAGTAGTCCTGGAATTAGACTTCCCCATCTCAGATCCTGGATTCAGGGCACCTATGAGCTCCCAACATTGTCAGCAGCAAGTTTCTGGGGAGAGGCCCCAGCTATTTTCCGACGCTCGAAGGCCAGTGACCGCAGGAGGGGAGACTCACCCTTGCTTTGTCACTTCTAGAACCCTCCCAGCCCCTTTGAGGTCAGTGGACCCACCCCTCTTTGCAGGGGAGGAAACTGTGGCTTAGATGGAGGAAGTGACTCTCCCAAAGCCAGTGGCTAGGAAATGCTAGGGCCTTTCTGCTGTTCAGCCCCAGGCCCAGGACTGTGGGTTCCCTTCGCTTTGGTACTTATTTTCCATTTGCTGTGCACTGAAGGGCACAAGGCAGATTGGGCCCTTGAGGGTGGACTGGTTCAGCTGCAAACCAGTCCTTGGGTGGTTTTGGCTGAATCTGATGTCCTCTCATTTCTTTGCTAGCCGTTATCACGGTCTGGCCATAACTTGTGTACCTTCACATCCCCTGCTAGGGCATAAGCCTAGCTGTCTCCTCTCCTGTCCTGTCCCTAGCTCTGAACCCAGGGCCTGGTACCTTTCCGCATTTCATAAGCATTTACTGAATGAAGACTGAACGGGTGGGGCTTCTGGGAGCAGCTCAGACCACGATATTCTGCACCCTCTCCCCCGAACTGTTTCTGGTGCAGAGGCAGCACGTGTTCATTTGGAGCAGAGTCTGGACCCCAGCCAGGCTGCTTCCCAGCTGGGCAACCTCTCCATGCCTCGGTTTCCTCCTCTCTCCATAGTGATCATTTCAGCAGTTAGTCTGTGCCAGCTCAACCAAGGTATGTAGGTACATTCCATAATATTCACTGCACACCCACTAAATGCCAGGCACTGTGCCAGGAGCTGGGGGGCGGCCATGAACAAAACGGGCAAAAACCTGAGTGAAATGATGGGCTGCTGAACTCTGACGCACTGGTGCGTTATCACTGTCCACATTTTGGTTGTCAGTTTTAAAATAATCACTCCCTCCGTTGATCAGATGAGGAAACTGAGTCATTGAGTGGTTAAGGAACTGGGCAAGTTCCCAAGAATAGGAAGTGGGGAGGAGGGATTTGAACCCAGGCGATCGGGCTCCGCAGCCCCAGGGGGTGATGGTAGCAGTCACCCCTGGGGTGGTTGGAGGACCATATGAGATCACATAGATGACGTGGCCAGCTCGGTGAATGAATGCTCTGTGGTCAACATCATCTCCTTTGCTGTCATTGCTATCTTTATGGCAAAGGGTCAGTGGCTGGCAGGCCTTCCTGACCTTGCGTATCCCTCTCTCTCCAGATGTGAGCCTGGTGGGCCTCCTGCTGACCTCTTGCTAAAGCAGGCCCCCCACCCCAGGCCCAGCATGCGCCTGTCGGTGCGGAGGGTGCTGCTGGTAGCCGGCTGCGCCCTGGCCCTGGTCCTGGCAGTCCAGCTGGGGCAGCAGGTGCTGGAGTGCCGGGAGGTGCTGGCGGGCCTGCGGGGCCCCCGGCGCACCATGCGGCCGGAGCAGGAGGACCTGGTGATGGTGGGCATGGACCATGTGGAGTACCGCTATGGCAAGGCCATGCCGCTCATCTTCGTGGGTGGCGTGCCCCGCAGCGGCACCACGCTGATGCGCGCCATGCTGGATGCCCACCCAGAGGTGCGCTGCGGCGAAGAGACCCGCATCATCCCCCGAGTGCTGGCCATGCGCCAGGCCTGGTCCAAGTCCAGCAAGGAGAAGCTGCGGCTGGATGAGGCCGGCGTAACAGATGAGGTGCTGGACGCGGCCATGCAGGCCTTCATCCTGGAGGTGATCGCCAAGCACGGCGAGCCAGCCCGTGTGCTCTGCAACAAGGACCCCTTCACGCTCAAGTCCTCGGTCTACCTGTCACGCCTGTTCCCCAACTCCAAGTTCCTGCTGATGGTACGGGACGGCCGGGCCTCCGTGCACTCCATGATCACTCGGAAGGTCACCATCGCAGGCTTCGACCTCACCAGCTACCGCGACTGTCTCACCAAGTGGAACAAGGCCATTGAGGTGATGTATGCCCAGTGCATGGAGGTGGGCAAGGACAAGTGCCTTCCCGTGTACTACGAGCAGCTGGTGCTGCACCCCCGGCGCTCGCTCAAGCTCATCCTGGACTTCCTTGGCATCGCCTGGAGCGATGCCGTCCTGCACCACGAGGACCTCATTGGCAAGCCTGGGGGTGTCTCCTTGTCCAGGTGAGTGAACCCCCCAGATGGTCCTCCCAGATCCCTGGTTCTGAGGTAGGAGGTACTCAGTGGAAAGATGAGCTTCTTGTCCCTGAGCTGTGTGTCATTGAGCAAGTTGCTATACCTCTCTGAGGCTCAGCTTCATTATTCAAAAAAAGTGGGGCCATCACTGTTCTCTTTTGGATAGAATCAGCAAACTTTGAATATGCTTTGTAGTAAGGCCCGGTTTTGGAACCAGGCTATCTGGGTTTGAATCCCAACTTCCTAAGCTGTGTGACCTTGACCAAGCGACTCAGCCCCTCCATGCCTTCATTTCCTCGTCTGTAGCATGGGGCTAGATAGACTATAATCTACCTAGATAACTGAGTGTCAAATAGGGTTACATGTTAGGGGCTACTATTGTTGTTAGTGTTGATACTGCTTTTATTGGAATACACATCATCCTCCTACTGTCTAGTGAGTGCCCGCTGTGTGGCAAGTGCTTGGGAAGCCTGTAGCAAACATTGTTCCTTTAATCCCCACAGCCACCTGAAGGGGCAGGAGCTTTGCTTTTCCCCTTTCACAGGAGAAGAAACTGGATCTCAGAGATGAGAAGCTCCTGGCCTAAGACTACACAGCCAGCAAAGTGTGGTGCTGGGTTTGAGCCCAGGTCTGCTGGGCTCCAGAGTGTGTGCTCACCGGCTCTTCCTCCCTCCCGTCCGGTGCTTTCTGCCTTCCTCCTTCGGGAGGCCGCCCCTCTCCTGAGCCTGGAGCCCTGGAATAGTTTGGGGTGCAAAGGAGCCAGCTCCCTGTCTCTGCCCTGGTCAGGCTGGGCATCTGGGAGAACCAGTGAAAGGGCAGTTCTTCCCGGCCCGCCTCCCTGCTTCTCTCCCCGCTGCTTCATGCCAGGGTTCAGCCCCAAGAGCTCCTGAGCCCAGAGGGGTGCTTTACCCCGGCTAATTGGGGCTGGAACTGACATTTTGAAAATTCTCATGACAAAACATCAGATTATCAAAGAAACACATCTTTATTGTAAGGAACTGAAAAAAACACAAAGCAAGAAACAAAACCTAGAATGCCACCACCCAGATTTTGAGATATGGCCTGCGGATTCTTTGTCAGGGGATAGCCCTACAGAGCATGTTCCTCGTAACCTTTTCACTCTGTGTTTGGGGCCACTTGCCCGTGGCCTTTCGCACTCCTCTGTCCCGTCACTTTGGATGGCTGTGTGACACCCCCTGTGTGGATCACTGTACCCTTATTACCATCCCCTATTTGTGTGCGGACATGGGCTATTGCTAGTTTTATTACTTCCTATCCAGCGTTGCTCCCATCGATGTTCTGAGATGCATCTATGTTACTTCTGTCCTGTGGATACAAGGGTTGTGGCAGAGCCTGTGACATGTATGAGGTTTTTGACATGTTGGCTAGAGTTGAGATTTATATCCAGGTCTGCAGACTCCAAATCTATGCTCTTCCTGCCTGCCCAGTCCACACCCTCTTACTGCCCTCCCTAGTCCTCACCCCTGGTTCTGTCTTCCGTCTGCTACATCTTTCTGTTTCTGTTCTTTTTCCTCAAGTTATCTCTTAGTTGGGATGGAAGGATCTAGGAGAAGGCCATCCATCCTGCAAGGCCCCTGGAACATAGCTGGTAGGGTCTCTGGGATTCAGGTGGCTGGGTAAGCCAGGTGTACGGGCAGGAAAGGAAGCACACATCAGGTGCTGGTTGTTCCATTGGTACAGGAAAAAGTTGAAAGCAACCTAAATGTCTGTCTTTAGGGGAATGGAAAAATAAGCTATGCAGGAATGCTACACCCCTGAAAAAAGGAGTATGTTGACTATTTAAAAAAAAAAACAGGCCCTGGCTGGTGGCACAGTGGATAAGGCTCCGGCCTGTGAACCCAAAGGTTGCTGGTTCGATTCCCAGCCAGGGCACATAACCAGGTTGCAAGCCAGTCTCCAGCCAGGTCTGTAGCTGGAGGCAGGTGAAAGGCAACCAGACATTGGTGTCTCTCTCCCTCTCTGCCTCCCCCACTTTCCCTCTCTCTAAAAATAATAAATAAAATCTTAAAAAATAATAAATAAAATTAAATTTAAAAACCAATATATACAACATGTAATTTTTATTTTGGAAACTACAGACAAAACTACAGATTTTCTGTGCGGAAATGGGGAAGGGAAGGAGAGAGAGAAAGCTAACACCAGTGTACCATACGCTCTTCTATTATTAATTCACTTATTTGTGTTAACTTATTTACTCCCTATAATGGCCCAACCAGTGAGGTGGTTGCTATCATTATCTCCATTCATAGAGGAGGAAACTGAGGCTCAGCGAGTTACAGTAACTCCTAAGGCCACGCAGCTGGTGTTGGTACAGCTGGCATTTGAACTTAGACGTGTTAGCTCCTGCATCAGCTCTTACCTGCTCTGCTATTTAGAGCACAGGGAAAGGATCGGAAGGATGGGCTCCAGAATGCCAAGACTGGGTCCCTATACTAGGGACTGGGTCCCTAACAGATTGGGAGTGGTGACCACAGGGACTCAGCCTTACCTTTAGTGTTCGATAATTATTTCCCACCAACCAAGTATCTATCTCAGTCACATAGATAAAGTTATTTGTAAAAAGTCAGGAATATCAAGAAAGTAGAATTTAAGCACCAAAGAGTATTCACTGCCTAGTACTATCTTCTGACTTCCCATCACATGCTGTTATCCCCAGTTTTCGAGGGCATGTGACAAGGCCAGGTGACTAATCCTCAGTTTCAATTGATGGAGGCAGAGCTGGCTGGGGGCCAGGTCCCCCCAGACTTGATTGCTGCCTGGAGTGGCTGAGCAGGGAACCCGCCTGGGTGCCATCTGGGCCTGCCCTCCAGCCTGTCCTCTTTCCCCAGGATTGAGCGCTCCACAGACCAGGTCATCAAGCCCGTGAACCTGGAAGCACTCTCCAAGTGGACCGGCCACATCCCTGTGGACGTGGTGAGGGACATGGCCCAGATCGCCCCCATGCTGGCCAGGCTCGGCTATGATCCCTATGCAAACCCTCCCAACTACGGCAACCCTGACCCTGTCGTCATCAACAATACACACCGGGTGAGTGCACGCGCACGCGGACACGTGGCGGGGTGCATCTGGGCCGTGGTAGGGGTGCAGGCCCCAGCCCTCATTCCTGAAGTGATTCCTAAGCTATGGCCGTGGTGAATTGTGTGACTGCTTGTGTTTCCATTTTTGCCTGGGCCGCAAGGAAGCTCAAGCCAACTGTCTCTCCCACTAGAATCTTAGCTCACGGGCCCATCTGTGCTCTAATGTCACTCTATCCCTCCGCGCTATTTGCCCTTCCCACCAGTTCCTTGGCTGTTTGTCGCTTTATAAAGCACTTCCAGTCTTTGTTGAAGCTGGGCATACAGAAACCATTGGTCCCTTTATTGCCCCCAAAGTTTAAATGTTGGTTTCTCAGGCAAGTTGAGTGAGGGCAGCTTGAATTACTTTTTAAATTCTCCATCCTTTAGGTAGTCAAGGAAAATGGCTTTGACCAGATGTTTTGACAGCAAAGAAAAAAGTAGGCTAGTTCTGTATCAAAGAAAGTTCACAAGTTTATGGCCTTATTTACATGTTGATGTCACAGCTGCTCGTTTCCTTTGGGTGTTGTGTTCTGACTTCTTTCTAGGCACAAAGTGAGAGAGAAAATATTTGAAAATAGGGTGTCGGCAGAGGAAGAGCCCTGCTGGCCCCGGGAGTCTTCTCGTAGCCAGCTCAGCATTTCAAACAAATGTGTTGAATCGCAAAGGGACAAAGTTACACCTCCTTTAAGTGTCCTTGAATCCTTAGGAGACTCCAGGAGAAAGATCCCATTTGGCTAACAAGCCTTTAACACCTCCCCAGGGTGGGCATTGACTAACACCCAGCGCTGGAGTCTGCTGTTGTGTTGCAGTGGAAGCTCCTCTCTGGGCTTCTTTACTTCCTCTCTCCTGGGACACCAGTGGCTCTTGCACAAGCCAGTTTATGGAAGGTTTCAGAGGATGGATGGGTGGGTGGGTGGGAGGGTGGATGGATGTGAAGGTGATGAACTAAATTTTATTTTTTGACCATTTCCATGAGAGTGATGGTTATTTTTTTGTTGTTCCTTAGGTCTTGAAAGGAGACTATAAAACACCAGCCAATCTGAAAGGATATTTTCAGGTCAGAAACCCCAAGGGGAATTCTGAATTCTGTTAACCCAGCTGTACCGCTAGCTGTGTGACTTTGTACCCTTCTCTTCTGTGGGTGACAGCTTCCCCCTCAGAAAATGGGGTGGGGGTGGGGGTCCGGCCAGCGGCTTTCTTAAGTGTCTGACCAGCTGGGGCCAGGTCTCAGCTGCCCACTGCCTGGACCCCTCCCTTCACCTGGTCCCTGGGCTTAAAAGCAGTTGGAGGTGACTTGGTGGCAACTTTCTGTCTTTAGCCTTAAATTCAGTTTCATTTAAAGTAGAAGTTTCCAGACATGACCCAGTGCTACATTTTTACCAGTCTACCAAAGAATGAGAACCGTGAGGGTCACGTAGCTCAGATATCTACCAGGTCTATCCCGAAAGTATCGAACCAATGTCAATCTAATTAAAGCAGTTTGCATGGCTGATACTTTCCGGATAGACCTCACATGCAGATGTAGAGACGCACATGCTCCGGCATCCCCATGTACATCCCCACAGCTGTGCAGCTCATGCATCTGGGGATGTCCCTTGTCCCTGGGAGGCAGTCCCTGAGTCATGTCAAGAACTGCCCTTTGACCAACATCATGGCAGCCTCCTTTGGTTGTTAAAGTGCTCCCTTGTAAGTGAAGTAGTGGAGCAAAAATTAGTACTTTCAATCTCTATGTGTTTAATTTGGCAAATAAAGGGTGGGCTACTCTGTGCCCGACCCCTGTTTACTGATGGGAGTCAAGAAGGCTGATTGCCCAAGGGATTCCCCTTCTGTGGGGAGGGGTCCACACCCCTCCCGGTGTGGGAATTGAAGGCCCATCTCTTGCCACGGTAGGACAGTGTTGCCAGAATTGGGCAGCACTCATTTCTTGCCTGTTTTCACCAAAAAGCCGATGTAACAAGAACAGCAAACAGAAGCTGGGCCGAGGGGAGTGAGCCACCGTCGGAAATTCTTCATTTCTGCCTGTTGCCTTCCTTTGCCCACCCAAACACGCGCAGTGATTCCAGGGTAGCAGCCGCTGCTTTTATAAAATAGTGGGCTTCACGTTTGCCATTTTGGGTGGCTACATGGTCCTCTCTGGATGCCTTATTTATATGTGCCACCAATTGCTTAGCTGTTGCCCTAAGGTCATTTACATTTTTTGGGAAATATCCCGAATGATGTCATGTGCACATCGCCCTGATTTTGCCTCCTTTCCTTTTGGCAAGGGGCTCGGGGTGGGGCTCTACAGACTCCTTCCCTTAGGAAACATTCTTAAGAAGCGGAATCAGTGGGTGGAAGGGTTCAAATATTTTTAAGACGAGCTACAAGGCTAAAATTGTTTCACAGAAGAGTTGGACCACTTTATAGCCCCCACTGTGTAGTAGGGCATGTTTGAGACATCCGGCTGGCCTGGGGCTGTTTCTTACTCCATAAGGAACAAAATTGGAAGAATGGCATGTATTCTGTCATCATGAACGCTCTCACCTCTCCTGCCTCCTCCCCTCCCCTCCCCTCCCCTCCCCTCCCCTCCCCTGTGTGCATGGCTTCATTCAGGGTAGTGCAAACATTGGAAATGACCGAAGGGCACCAGGTAAGTAAATGGTGGCACATGCTTTCTGCAGAACCATAGGAGCTGTGTGCCAGAAGCCCAGGACAAAGATCGGAAGCTTCTCATTGCACTGCAGCTTAAATATCCCCTTGTGGTGGCCTGCCCTGCCCACCCAGTGTGAGTTAGTCCCAGCACCGGCACTTACGTTGGCCCATTGTGTTGCTCCGGGCTGACATCACCTTCCCAGTGTGTGTATTTAACATTCTCTCTTTCCCTTAGAACATAAGCTACATGAGCGTAGGTCTGTCAGGTTCACATACCCCCAGCCCTTGGCGCAAAGTAGATACGCAGTAGATAATTTGATGGGTGGGTGCGTGCACACCTGACTGTGACGCTGAGGGGTGAACCTCAGGGCAGTGAGACCCTGGCAGCCCCACCTGGCCATGACCCTTCCTCTGTGTGTCCTCTCCCTCCAGGTGAACCAGAACAGCACCTCCGCCCACTTGGGAAGCTCGTGATTTCCAGGTAGGCCTGTGGACTTCACTGGGGACTCTCGCCACTTCCGAGTCCAGGAGCCACTTTTCTGAAAAGCTTGTCCTTCCAGAGCCTCCCTGGGGAGGAGTGTCCCCCAAGGTGGGCTGACCCAGCCCTCTGGGAGGTTTCCATAGTGACAGACTGGGGCGCTATTTATAGCATCAAGGCTTAGTCTACTAGCTCTGGACGGGGGTTGGGGGCAGGGATCAGTGCTGAGCCAACCAGGAAAAGGTTTGGCTGGCATTAGGGAGGGTGCACTGGGGACCAGTGATGGGGGATTCTAGAACCATTTTTTGCACAGAATGCTGTCTGCTAGTCCAGCTTCTCTAAATAGCCACAGGTTTGGCTCAACAGCAATTAATGTTCTAATAATAGCCACAAGCAGTTCTGGTCTAAGCATAACCCTACAGCATTGGGTTAAATGTTTCTCATTTAACCCTCAGCACGCCTGGGAGGCAGGTGACATAATTGTCGCATTTTACGGAGGAGAAAACCAAAGGCCCAGAGACGGGCTTTGACTGCCCAAGGCAGTCACCAAACAGCAGATTCCCTCCAAATCATCTCCACCAGTTTGCTTTTAACAAACGGTTTTAAGTACATATTTATCCATCTGTATTTTTCGTAGGGGTAGTAGAATGGGTTTTGAACTTGGATTTGAACTGAAGTCAAAGATTTAAGAACTCACTTCAGGTTTGACCCACATCAGCCTCTTGTTTTCCACCCCAAGGGTGGTCGTGAGATGAGGTGAGGCAACCCACGTGGGTGCTGGGCCCCCGCTGTGGACTCAGGCAGCTGAGAGCGCAGGACTGAGCTCCCTTCCTTACGCCCCCAGCCTCTCTGACCGGGTTCAGGGACACCTGAGGGACAGGCAGAGAGGCGAGAACAAACATGCATGGGTGTGTTTCCCCTAATCTTTCACATGGAAACAGAGCTTTTAGCCCAGACTCTAGTTTTAGTGTCCTTATTTTAAAATAATCTTCGTATTGTTTCATTTTTTAAAAATACTCATTTTGCACAAGGCTGGGGGACACTCCATCCCTATCATTAACAAAGCTCCCATCCTAGGAAAGAGTGTATATTTTTATAAATTGATTCTTAAAAGAGGAAGGGCGTGAGGAAGAGAAAGGAGCATTGATTTGGTATTCCAGTTATTTATGTATTCATTGGTTGATTCTTACATGTGCCCTGATCGGGGATTGAACCCACAACCTTGATGTATCAGGATGATGTAACCAACTGACCTACCCAGCCAGGGCCACTAGGTTACCTGTCTTTTTATTTTTTATTTTATTTTATTTTATTATTTTTTAAATTTAACTTAATTGTTGTTGTATTACATCCATCCCCTTATTATTTTCTTTATAATTTCAAATTTCTATTTTTTTTTTTTTTTTAAGATTTTATTTATTATTTCCAGAGAGAGGGGAATGGAGAGAGGCAGAGAAGGAGAGAAACATCAGTGTCTGGTTGCCTTTCACCTGCCTCCAGCTATGGACCTGGCTGGAGACCTGGCTTGCAACCTGGTTATGTGCCCTGGCTGGGAAACGAACCAGCGACCTTTTGGTTCGCAGGCTAGTACCTTATCCTCTGTGCTACCAGCCAGGGCCTTCCCATCTTAAACTGTGCTAAGATTCTGGAGTTCTAGTTAATGCCAGAGAAAAGAACCATCACATGGAAAACATCCAGAGAAAAGAACCCATCACATGGGTTTTCTCTATATTTCTCTTTTCCTTTATTTCCCTTGCTCTGTTCCTGCAGATTTATTAATAGAATTCTGAATATTCTCCTTGCAAAAAGCCAGATGTATTTCTTGCTTTACTGTTTAAATGAGATACTGTATACAGGGTGTGTTAGCTAATTCCTGGCATTGTAACCAGATGCAGGTTCCGCCACCAGCTGTAATGGAAACAAAACTTGTGAGACAGGTGCTGGAGAGAAGGAAAGCTGTTTATTCAAGTGCCAGCCACCTGAGAAGATGGGGGGCTCTTGTCCCAAAGCCCATGATGACATCTCAGTGCAGCCAGGGCATTCTATCAGGAAGGAGAGGGAAGGCAGAACAAGAGAATCAGGGGGAGGGCACAGTGTCCTTGCTGGTCCTGATAGACCTTTCTTGTTGGCATCCTTGGGGTGGCCATTTGATTTCTTATCAGCTGAACTCCTGGGGTCTTGAGATCAGCTTGCATCCCAGGTTCTCACACAGCAATGGAAACCACTGAACTGTAGAGTAAAAAAAAAGAACAAAAAAAAACTTTTAACATGCAGTCTCTAGCTTTGAGAGAAAAATCAGGTTCGAGTGACAAGCTGGGCTTAACATTTACTCAGAGTGATATGGGTAGCCTTTTTTATAAGCTTATTTTGTTAGTTCATTCTCATTTTAATTCTATCCTTTGGCCAGTCAGTGCAGCATATTCATTCCATTACAGGATGGGATTAGCTGTGGAGAAATGCTAATCCTTCCCCTGCCTCCAGACTTCCATTGGCATTTGCCGTGCTGTCATTGCCATTTGCTCTTCATAAATAAGAAAAGCATATCTTTGAGGTCAGGTGGGTGCAGAGGGAGATGTGAGGAAGAACCCGAGAAATGTATTTTAAATTCTCTCTGGCCATCTGGAACGCACAGAGCTATCTTCCCATCTCATGCGAATGCATGAAGCCCGTACATTCTGCACTCACACATACAAATATAAAAGCTCTATTTTGGAATTGTTACTCTGGGCCCAACATGCGTTTCTCTCTGACTTTCAGATCTCTGCAAGTGGCTTTGTTGCCAAGAAGGGAAGAAACTTTGCCTGGGAGTGGAAATCGGACCTCTAATCCAAGCACATTGCTTGCTGTTAATCGCCACCGCGGGACTGCTCATGAGGAGCGTGTTTGCATATGTTTGCAGAACCCGAGTCACTGAGAACATTTCTCGAAACACTCTATTTTCAGATAGTCTGGGATAGGGAATGAAGAGTGTGGACGTAGTTAGGCCTTTGAAATTTAAGTGTTTTATATTTTTCCCCTTGAGAACATTTTTTTTAATGTATTTGCCATCCTTCCTCATTTGCAGGACTGCTTTGGTGGCTTTGTTTGCAGGGACAAGGACCACACCCTGTGCCTCTCCTATTAACCCTTATTTTTGAATTCAAAGAATCTATTTAAAAATTTAATATATAAGGCTTTCTTTGATTTTTCCTCAGTTCTCAATTTCATAAAGAAAAGAAATATATTATTGACTAAAGTGAACAGGGACTCACTTGTCTGTGCCTTACTTTACAGAGTGAACAGATACTGTTTTTGCATTTTGAATTTTGTCAGGTGGACTGATGGTAAGCAAAGGCTGGAGCGTGGGTCCACGTAAGGCACAGCTCCACCCTGTGTCCGGGGTCCCCAGGGCATGCTCAGGTTCAGGGATTTGCCAGAAGGATTCACTGAACCCAGAAAAGCCATTAGATTACTGTTCAGGGTTTATTACAGCAAAAGGATGCAGAAAGTCATCAGCAAAGGCACACCGGGCAGAGCTCAAGAGAAGACCCAAGGCTGATGAACACGCCTCCTTGTCCCAGCAGTGCTGCACGGCATGTCTTCAGTGTTGCCACCCAGGAAAGCGCGCCTGAGCCTTGGTGTCCAGTGTCTTTTATGAGGCAGTGGTCATGTAGGTGGAGGGCAACCACATGACTAACCTGGTACTTAGTCTCCAGCCCTTCCAGAGGTCAAGTGATAAAGCAGAGCCAAAGGCCCCCATTGGAAATCACCTGGTTAACATGGACTATCTGGCCTGCTGTGGCCCAGGGTCCCACGTATTCAGTGATGCTCTTATTAGACAGAATTTTCCAGGGGCTTAGAGGAGATCTCCCAGAGTTGGCCAAGGGCCAGTCCCTTGTCAGGCTTTGAACTCTCCAAGCCTAAGTTCACCCTTACTGCTCCCTGCCCCCAAAGGCTAAGAGAATTTTAGGCTCAGAACAGTTTTGAATATTTAAAAACTTTGTATTTGTCTATTTAAAGAGAGGCAGGGAGAGAGAGAGAGAAAGGGAGAGAAACATGGACATGTTGCTCCATCTATTTCTGCATTCATCAGTTGACTCTTGCATGTGCCCTGACCAGGGATTGAACCTGCAACCTTGGTGCATCAAGATGATACTCCGTCCAACTGAGCCACCCATCCAGGGCCAGTTTTGCATTTTTGAAGGTGGTAACAGTGAAGTTGTGGAAAGGAAGTGACTCAGGGGTTTGGGGCATGGATTTCTGGAGTCAGGCAGGTTTATTAGCCAGGTGGCTCAAGCTTGTGTTTCTTCATCTGTAAGATGGGGAAGTCACACTTCCTGGGTTTATTAGGAGGGGCTGATGAGTGATGTGAGCAGGGCTGCCTGGGGTGTGAGGAGCCCTCGGTGCAAAACAGTTCTTCTCTCCTCCTGTTGAGACTGCACTGGGATAGGCAGCCGATGAAGTTACGAACACAGGAAGCTCATGGTTAACCCTAACTGGAAGACATCCAGCCTTATTCTGCTAATTTGCGCAGCAAAACCAACCAGCCCAAAACTTAGTGACCCAACAAAATTTATTGTAAAATCTCTCAGCTCCAGGAGTTAACTGGCATGAGCGGGGTGGTTCTTGCATCCAGATGTGGCTGGGACTTCTGTCACCAGAAGGCTTCTTCATTCACATGTCCGCTGCCTGGGTTGGGATGGTCGGGGCATTAAAGGCTTTTACTGGGCACCATTATTGTGCAGCCTTGTCACACAACTTGCTTGGGCTCCCCATGGCCTGGCGGTCTCACAATCACCAGACTTCTGATATGGCAGCTGGTTTCTCCCCAAGGCAAGTGTTGCAAGAGGCTGGAAGTAGGCGGTCAGTGAAGGGATGTGCTTGGAACTGACCCAGTGTCACTTACCCCTTAGTTGATCCAAGCAGTGGTAGGGCTCTCCCGTGTTCAAGAACGTAGAGAAATGGACCCTTGATGTTGGCATGGCGAGACTGCAATGCAGAAGAGCATGAGAGGTGACAGATGTGCAGCCATCTCTGGAAAATAGAATTAGCCATAGTCATAAAAGTACAGTTGGTCAATGTTACCTGCAGGTCACCAGTAACCTATGAATTCATCAGATATTCTCTTCAATTAAATGTATGGCTTTATCAGATGTTCCCTTTCTTCAATTAGGGTGCAAAATAAAGACATACCTTTGAAATTATAGTGATTCCAGGCCTTCACAAAGGTAGGTCACCCAAAACCCCAGTCTGGGGATCAGGATGGTTCTTGTCACTGATTCAGCTCTCTAGGTCTCTCCAAGCCCCAAATGTGGGCCTAGAAGCAGGAGGATATCTCTTGCCTTCTGCCCTCTGTTGGAAGCAAACGCTTCCCAGGATAATGAACAATGAGAAGGCCATTCCTTCCCGTGCAGCCCTGGCTCCGCCCGCAGGGCCTGCTTTGTACAAGTGGCCCCTACTCCAACTGAAGTCCTTCCACAGGCCTGGGCGGTTCTCCTCTAGCTTTGTTTCTATCTTAACAGCTGGATTTTCTTGTTGTTTTTTGTTTTGTTTTTAACGGGCTGTTGGTAAACTTTTAACTCTGAGCTAACTGTAGATTGATAGGAAGTTGCAAAATTAGTACCAAGAATCCTCACAGTTTCCCCAGTGCTGACACGGCATACAACTGTGGTCAGTATCAAAACCAGGAAATTGGCAAGAGCAAAGACCTTACTCATTTTTCACCATTTTTGCCATGCATTTGCGTGTCTTTTCAGGGTTTTGTTTTAGCGTCAGAATCTTCTGTATACCACCCCTTATACACACAAGCACACACACACACACACACACACCGTCACATACAAAAGCTCAATCTACAAAACAAAGATGGTTCTGATGTGGGCCCCATACCTGTCCCAAGTTCCAGCAACTTCTTTTTGAAGCATTTTATCATAGTCAGAGTTTTGCATTTATTTGCTTGGTGATTTGATTCAAATTGGTCTTACTGGACTGTAAACTGAACAAGTATGGAGACCATCGTTTTTAATTGCTCACCATGTACCCCCAAATCCTACCTGGCACACGAGAGGTGGTGAGGAACCAGCTTGCCTGGCCTTCTGGTAGTCATGCCCCTTTGTACAATGTCCCTTTGCACACTGAATAAGGCCAGATTAAATACAAGACGATGGTTAAACTTGAATTTCAGATACAACAATGAATGGCTTTTTTTTTTTTTTTAGTGTTTTACAGTGTTTCATGGGGCATACACTGCAATTTTATTAGTTGTTTGTCTGAAATTCAAATTGAGTTGGGCATTGCGTATTTTTATTTGCCAAATCCGGCAACCCTAAATAGGGCTGATCATGCAACCAGTTGAACAATAAGGAAATGACAGTGTGTGACTTTCAAGGCAAGATTATTAAAAATCCAAACAAAAAACACAACCTTGTGGCTTCATCCTTGTTATCTCTTGATTCAACTCACTCTGGGGGAGGTCTGTCACTCTGTCACAAGGACACTCAGTACCCTATGTGGAGGTTCACATGGCAAGGAGCTCAGGCCTCCTGCCCACAACTGACACCAGCCTACCAACCACGTGTGTGGATCACCTAAGAAGTGAATCCCCCGGCCCCAGTCAGGCTTTCCAGGCTGCTGCCCCATTTGACATCTTGACTGCAATTCCAGCGGAGACCCTGAGTCAGAACAAGCTAGCTGAGCCACTCTTAATTCCTACCCAAAAAGACTGAGATGTTTACTATTGTTTCCAGCCACTCCCCTGGAAGGTAATTGTTAACACTGCAGTCAATAGGTGATACATAGAAACTTATTAAATAGTTGTTGACGAATGAGCGAATGAAGGCTGTGGTTCCTTGTCTCACCTGTGTGCTGTTGAGGATGCTTGCTTTACAGGAAATGCCTCAAGCCGCCTGCAGAACATCATGTCTCAGGTTTCTGTATATAGTGTTCACAAGTTCTTGAAAGGGCAGAAAACCATCTGTTAGAAATATTTACAACGAAGGCAAATTTGCTAATCTAGCTGATCTGGATTTTCAATTAAGGGCACAATATATATTTTTGTGATAAGATTCAAAATAAGAATAAGCCATGTGCAACTGTATAATGTCACTGTCCTAGAAAAAGGTACTTGTGCTAGACTTTAAATATATCAGCTTTGAAATGCCACTTCTGAATTGTTTCTATGGTATCAATCTATTTTGAGTTGTAACTGAGCATGGATTTTTCCCTCAAAAATCTTTTGAAGGTGACATGGGAACAGTGCAGCATGGCTTGGGCTGCTTAAAGGGGTGATTAGATGTGTGGAATCCGGTGGAAATGGAAGCTGCCCCGGAAGGTCGAGGAATTGAAAAGATGACATATGCAGAGGGTTTGTCTTTGTGACCCTGAACAGACAGGAATCACTCTAGAAGTATTAGCTCAAATAAGTAGACAGAAATGGTGTGCAGGCCAGCCCCATGCATGGAATAGCGGAAAAAGTGCTGGCCTGGAAGTCTGAACTCCTGGGTTCTAGAACTGGCTCTGTCCTTAAACTCACTGTGTAGCCCTTGGTATTCCTTGTGGCATGACCTCCTCTACCGTCTAATCTATGAGAAGGGAGGGATGGACTGACGAGTGTCCAAAAGGCCCTGCCCGGCTCCTGCAGAGCCTTGTTGCTTAGCAACCCCTTCTAGGAAGGCTACATTTCTGAATACCTCATTGGGAATCTAAACACAGGCCTGGATGTCCTTGAGTCCCAAAGCAAGGGTTTTTCTGAGCAGTTGACTAGAGACCAGGATGGATATGAGTTCCTGAATCTAAACCTCTGGCTGCCTTTTTTTTCTTTTCTTTTCTTTTTTTAAGATTTTATTATTTTCAGAGAGAAAGGCAGAGAGAGGGAGAGGGACATCAGTGTATGGTTGTCTTTTTCACCTGCCTCCAGCTACAGACCTAGCTGGAGACCTTGCTTGCAACTTCCTTATGTGCCCTGACTGGGGAATTGAACCAGCCACCTTTGGGTTTGATGGCTGGTGCTTTATCCACTGTGCCACCAGCCAGGGCCTTGCCTCCCCCTTGCCTTCCCCATGCCTGTGTATTTGAACCCAGAACACCCCCGCCCCCCCCCACCACCACCAAAACTGCCGACCTCTGAGGCTGAGAGGCATGCAAAGGTTATGAGATTGGGCCTTTTAAATGAAAATAGCCACAACCATGTACAAAGCACTTACTATTTCAGGAGTTTTACATGCTTTAATTAGCCTCAACCCCTTTTTTTTGTCCTGAAACCAACCCTTTTATAGTAGTAATTATGCCCATTTTACAGGTGAGAAAACTGAGGTACAAAGAGGTAAAGTAACCTGCCTCAGGTTCCAAACCTAAGAGGCAGAAAAATGGAGATTGGGATCCTTGAAGATTTACTTAAGAACCCCCATTAAAAAGAAATCCTAAATGCCAAGTTTTCTCTCTGAATCATTGGACATTAATTTGCCTACTTGATGTCCTATCACTTTCAAATACTCTAGTATTTCTGGCAAAGACATTCTCCAATGTAACTGCAAAGAGCCATCAAAATCAGGACACATCACTACCACGGAAACCTCAGACTCCATTTGAATTTTGCCAGTCATCCCAGTAACTTTATTTAAATATTTTATTTATTATTTGTGGAGAGAGGCAGAGAGGAAGAGAGACATCAGTGTATGGTTGCCTTTCAGCTGCCTCTAGCTACAGACCTGGCTGGAGACCTGGCTTGCAACCTGATTATGTGCCCTGGCTGGGGAATCGAACCAGCGACTTTGGCCGGCACCTTATCCGCTTAGCCACCAGCCAGGGCTTCCAATAACTTTATAGCAAAACGATTCAGTTCAGTTATGGTTGCATTTAATTGCCATGTCTCTTGAGTGTCCTCCAGAAGTTACAGGGTCTTTGGCTTTAATTGCCTTGGCACTTGTGAAGATTGTAGGCTAGTTTTACAGAATGTCCCTTTAGTTGGGTGTGTCTGATGTGTCCCCGCGATTTGGTTCAGGGTATGCATTTCCAGCAGAAATATCACAGAAGTGATGCTGTGATCTTCTCAGGGCATCCAATCAAGTGGCACGTGGTTGTAACTTGTCCCATTCTTGAGGATGCACCCTCAGATCCCCTGGTCAGAGCCTGCATTCTTAATGATTTCACAATAGTACACAGAGCTCTCTTCTCCAGAAGTCACGTGGTGGGATCCATTTGGTGAAGCAAATCCAGTAGTTCCTCATGATCAAAGTAATTGCACTTCCATAAAGTCTAGTGTAAAGCTACAGGCACAGCTTCAGAAAAGCCGAGCTGTGCTTCTGCTTTTGGCTTTGGGACATAAACAGACGCATATACATTTTCAGGCCCATACTCAAAATAACTTAGCTCCTTGTTTCCCTCACTGTTCTAGAGGACCTTTCGGTCTGTTAGACTCTTCACCTCCAACCCCTGCTCTGAACTAAAACCTCACTCCCTAGTTTCCTTCTCTAGTATATACTTTGAGAAGGCGTCACTAGAGATAAAGACTATTCAATCACACTCCCCATTCTCAAGAAGTTAGCATTTAATGGACTTCATGTAGGTTCTCATTCCTTGGTTCCCTCACACGCCCATATAAGGCTCGATGCCCACATGATGCTTCCACCGAGACCCCAAAGATACAGGACACCGTCTTGATCTTCATTACGCCCGTATAACTACCGTGCCCCCGCCCCCTTGACGTCCGTTGTGAGGACCTACGACCTGGCCCTATATGCCCATTTTACAGATTGAGAATGCCAAGATGACAAAGGAGTCTGCCTAGGAGGCCCGGCGAGGTCCACACCGTTATTACAGGCTGGGCGTCGCCACGAAGCGGGCGCGGCAGGGAGGCCGGCTGGACGGAAATGGCACCACCCAGCCCTTTGAAGCTGTGGAACTCTGCGAATCTCCTCTCTCCTACCGCGGCCCTACCGCTCTAAGTGAAAGTCGCGGGAGCCTCCGGTTGCCATGGTAACCGGCGCGCCATTTCCTCTACCGAAGACGTCATTTCCGGCGCGCCAGTCACTGCACATCCGGGTTCCGACCCTCAGAGAACCGCGCACTCTTCTCGCGGAGTGGGAGACAGTGCTTGGGACGTCGAATCTAGGCGAGGTGGGCCGGGCTGGGCCGGGCTGGGGAGCGGAAGGGACAGGGAACTGGCCCAGGAGGGAGTGGGTGCGAGCGCTCCGGGCGGCAGGTCTCGGCCTCGCTGCTCTGGGCTCAGAAGGCTCTGTCGAGGCCGGGAGAGGCGGGGCCTGGGTCGACTTGACTGGACAGTAGCGAGACTCCGGGGCCTTAGCGTCAAGCCCACCTGGCCTCAAGCCTTGGCCCGCTGTGGGACTTAAGGCAAGTTACTTCCTTTTCCGAGCCTCGTTTTTCGCACCTGGAGCGTGGAAACGTCGATGGTACCAACCTCATAGAAGTGGCTTGATGCTTTCGGTAGATCGTTGGCCTGAAGTGTCCCGCAAGTATTCAGCACTGGCCGAGGGCATTTAGCTCGTGACAACTCTTGTGTGTTTCCATGTTCTGTGTCCAGGGAGGCAGTAGCATTATTGTCTGCTGTGTTTCTGAGGCTCGTGCAGAACGTTTTTCTCCTTTGCACTCCTGGGTGGGTTGGATCCAGAGGCACCCAGCCAGTGCACCAGTGAGCAGAATAAGCAAGGAAAACAATCTAATGGTGCTGAGCAATTTCACACTGCCTGCGGAAGTCACGAACTCCTTGCCGCTCCTTGCCGCTTGCAGCAACTGGTAGACAAGAATCCCCATTGCTGTCATGTAGTGAATGTATTACTGTGTAGTCCACTATGCTGGGGACTTTGTGTGCATGTAATACAAACCAAGCGCCTGGTAGAGTGGGGATTTGAACTCAGGCTGTGATTTTAGCTACTGATTTATTTTTATTTTTTAAAGATTTTATTTCATTATTTTTTAGAAAGAGGGAAAGGGAGAGAGGCAGAGAGGGAGAGAGACATCAGTGTATGGTTGCGTTTTACCTGCCTCCAGCCACAGACCTGAGTGGAGACCTGGTTTGCAACCTGGTTATGTGCCCTGGCTGGGGAATCGAACCTGCAACCTTTAGGTTCCCAGGCCGGCGCCTTAACCACTGTGCTACCAGCCAGGGCCTACCTACTGATATCACACTTTGGTAGGTTCACTTCCAAATCTAATAATGGCAATGATGATGAAGGTAATCAGGGACTAGGGATAACAGCTATTGTTCCTTGAGCACTTATTCTGAGTTAAGTGTTTTTTTTAAGTACCATCTTGTTGACTCTGCCTTACAGACATTCTCTAAGTCTGGTATAGTTAATGCATTTAAGGAAGAGATGAATTTTCTAATACAGTTGAGCTGTTTGACTGTGAAGGTAGTGTTCTTCATCACAACTACCTTCCAGCTTTTATGAAGAGGTTGGTTCTTGTTTTGGGAGGAAAATGAGTCTGAGGGGCTTAAAAAGTAGTGTGTTTCAGGAAGCACATTCTGAAGAAATACCCAGGGACTGCCAAGGGTCCAGATATAACTCTTTCTCATTTGTAGAAAAATAACAAAAGTGTGGAGTCCAGGATAATGTCTACCCAATTTCTGAGGCCATCACTTATGAAATAACTTGGTTATTTTTGTATGGTGTGTGTGAGAGATGTTTTATGGCACTGACTAGGACAGGGAAATACTTGCATAAGAGTCACATAGGCTGTTGGGACCAGTCTTTTGTTCCACCTGTTTTAGTACTGATTGTTTTTTAAAATATGTTTTGAATGTCTGCTGTTCAGCATTGTAACAAGGATTTTAATGGTCTCAGTTTGGAGGAAGGTCTGAAGGTGGTAAGGAATGGGAACTTGCAAGGAAATCTTCTCTTAATGCTCTGAGAACATCACAGACTATGCCCTTTTTGTCTGTTCTTTAGCGACTGGTCATGTCACTGTCCCACTTGTACCGGGACGGGGACGGCCACATGGATGACGACGAGGATGAGAGGGAGAACTTTGAGATCACTGACTGGGATCTGCAGAATGAGTTCAACCCCAACCGGCAGCGGCATTGGCAGACCAAGGAAGAGGCCACCTACGGAGTGTGGGCAGAGCGAGATTCAGATGAAGAGAGGCCCAGCTTCGGAGGCAAACGGTACGGGCCAGCCTGGGGCTGTTTCCCTCTGCAGCAGGGAGGGGACTGGGGCAGATGGAAAGGGATTTGGGGAGATACCCCACTAAATATACATCTCTCCTAGCCTTCCCGAGTCCCGTAGCTAGGATATCGGCTAGAAAGGCTTAGTTTTCTCCTTAGGCTGGAGTGCTGTCCTTGCACTGATACAGTCATCCATTGGTGTTTATTGAGCATGAGGATATATATATATATATGTAGAGCCTTGTGCTAGAGACCTAGTCCTTGCCAAGAACCCAGACCCCAGGGCATTAATCACGAGTTCACATGGAAGTTGGTTTGCTGTAACTTAGGACCTGAAAGAGAGCACATTTTAGGATTTTTGACCTCTTCTGAGAGGGCAGGAGAGATTTCTTTAGAGAAGCAACCCTTGAGCTGATAGGAAAATACAAGGTCACGAGGGTGGGAGGAGAGGCACAGGCCTTTGATGAGGGCAGCAGGTTACCTCTGAGGCTGTGGAGGGTTTTTCCGGCTCCATGGAGTCAGGGAGCAGCAGAGTATAGTTAGAGAAGAGGTGTTGGCTCAGTTAGAGGAGGTGTGACACGGGCTGGGGTTATGTTTGGAGAAGACCTCACCGATGTACAGTCCGCATGGAACCAGTGTGGACAAGAGATGCTGTGAGGAGGCGGAGGCAACGGCTGGATGGTGACAGGGAGGTGGGGATTGAGGCTGAGTCTCCTCGGTATGAAGTTGCGTGGAGGCCACACTTGACTCAGCCAGAGTGTGTAGTAGGTTTGGGTTTGTTTCCGTGTCCCCATCCATGGCCTGCAGGCACCAGCCCATTGAGATTGTGCCTGAGAGAAGACATGATGGTTCAACCTCTTCTCATGGGCAAGGAAATCTAACGTGGATGATAAACAGATCCAGAGGTCAAGAGCTGCATCATCATTAGATAATAGCAGCCAGTACCTATTGGCTGCCACTTGTCCAGGGTTCTTCACATGCCTGGTCTCATTTACCTTCTGAGAAAGGTGCCACTGTCCCCATCCCATTGTACAGATTGGAGAACAGCAGCCAAAGGCAGTTGAGGCCAGGAGAATCTGGGCCTATCTGACTCGAGTTCAGGCTGGTGACCGTTACATTATATTGCATCTTTTAGGAAAGAATTCTCTCAGTTTTATTGCTTTCATGGGGATGTTTAATTTCCTGGTTAGTCATTTTATAAAGCATCACTTTATTTTGCAACATTCCCAGGGTTTTCCATGAGAAATTTTCTCTGTTTCTTTAACCAAACAATACAAAGGTACTGGCTTCAGTTTACACAAAAGAGAGCTGTGGTTAATGACTTAGTTCAAATACTAAGGCAGTTTAATTTAATTTAATTTAATTTAATTCCTGAGGCAGTTTAAGGTTAATACTTTATGTCTCAAAAGTTAATTTCTTAGGTATTTTAGTTTAGTTTTCATTTACAAATAAATTTAATGGAAATGTACTTTTTCTTAGTTTGACATAATTGTTAATATTTTGCATTCATATAATCTCTTTTAATGTTTATTTGTAATTTTTATCATAATTTGTCATCGATTTTATATTTGAAATAGTGTCCAAAACAGATGCTTTTTAAAGTAAGTGTAGTACACCAGGCTTGGCACTTTAAAAAAGTTAAAAGGGCCCTGGCTGGTATGTCTCAATGGATTGAACACCAGACTATGAACTGAAAGGTCACTGTTTTGATTCCCAGTTGGGGCACATACCTGGGTTGTGGGCCAGGTCCCTAGTTGGGAGTGTGAGAGGCAACCACACAGTAGTATTTCTCTTTGTCCTTTATTTTCTCTGTCTCTAAAAATAAATAAATAAAATCTTTTAAAAAAAGCAACAGGAAAGTTGTATTGTTACATCATTTTTTGAATATTTAATCAACTATATACTGATATTGATAGGTCTTCAGCCATAGAGCTTACTTGAGCCTATCAGATAAAAAGGTTAACTGTGCTAACAGAAAGCCAGATCTGGGGCCCTTCTCATATAAGTAAATGTGTTGCTGTTTTAAAATGGATCCCATGAGGGCCGCTGGAAGGAATTCTTGGGCCAGCAGAGTTTCTGCAAAGGATGGCTGCAGCAGAGTTCCTTTTGGGCTACCACATGGGGCACTGTGCTTCTCCTCAGGGTCCGTGACTACTCCGCGCCTGTCAACTTCATCAGCGCCGGGCTCAAGAAGGGGGCCGCGGAGGAGGCAGAGCTGGAAGATTCGGATGATGAAGAGAAACCTGTTAAGCAAGATGAATTTCCTAAGGATTTTGGACCAAAGAAATTAAAAACGGTAGCATCTTTGTGAAATGACTGTGAGTTTAGTAATAGCCTTAGAAGGTCAGTGCATCTTAAGCAGCACCTAGCAAGTGGGTGGCGGGGGAGCTTAGCTGGAGTCTGGTTGTGGGTTTTTCCTTAGGGTGGCAGGTTGCTTCGAGGTGTGATGTGTGAGTCTCTCTTCTTTCCTCACGTCATAGGTAAATATTCGGTCTGCATGGCATGTTGCATAGTGCTCTGTGGCTGCTAGGCCATTTTCCCCATCAGCCCAGCTTCCTTTCCTAGATTTCTCTTTCTTTTTCATCGGCTAAGCTTTTTGATGCTTCTTTTCAGGGTGGCAATTTTAAACCTAGCCAGAAAGGTTTTGCAGGAGGAACCAAGTCGTTCATGGATTTTGGCAGCTGGGAAAGACACACGAAAGGAATCGGACAGAAGCTTCTGCAGAAGATGGGCTACGTCCCTGGAAGGGGCCTCGGGAAGAACGCACAAGGTGGGCACTGTCACCCTGGTAGTCCTGCAGGAGCGGGGCCAGGCAGGGGGAACAGAGCACCATGGGGCAAGTCTGCTTCTCTCCTTTGGAAGGACTTCAGCTCCTCAGCCTGGTCTGGCACAAAACAGGCTGTGCTCTTGAGCTGCCTTGTCCAACTCAGATAAAAGACTTGTTTCAGCAGGGGGGAAGGTTAGTGTCGGAAACAGGCTACAAGTCCATAGGTTAACGACAGGCTTCTTTTTGGCCGGTCCAGTATTTCTAAAAAAGTTGAATTTGTTGCTAGTACCTGAAAATGAGACACACTCACCTAGAATTCTAGATCAGCCTTGCAGGAGTAATTGGTTCAGCAGGACAGTGCACGTGGCCTTCTCGGGAGCAGACTCCATCACTCCCTCTTGCCTCCCTGTCACCCACTGGACTTGTTTGCATTAATTTTTCTGGGCCCTGAAAGCATGAGACTTAATAATCTCTGCTCACAAGACTTTTTATTTTGCAAAAATAGCCATTTTTCCTTTAAGAACATCAATAAAATATTGTGTGTAGCTTTTTTTTTTTTTTTTAAGATTTTATTTATTATTTTTAGAGAGAGGGGTAGGGAGAGAGGCACAGAGGGAGAGAGACATCAGTGTGTGGTTGCCTTTCACCTGCCTCCAGCTACAGACCTGGCTGGAGACCTGGCTTGCAACCTGGTTATGTGCCCTGGCTGGGAATTGAACCATCGACTTTTGGGTTTGCAGGCTGGCACCTTATCCATTGTTCCACCAGCCAGGGCCTGTGTGTAGCTTTTTTAATAGCAAGAGACATGTAGATACACACTTGGCTGAGCAAACCCTGCATTATCACCTCCATTTTCATGGTGGAGCCCTGTCTCCTCTTGTCCTTTGTCCCTCAGCCCCATCAAGACATCGTCCTCTCACACCTTTGTACCTCTGAACCTGATCTCCTCGCCCCGAGCAGTTGTAGGCTCGTGTCCTAAAGCTGTGAACCAGGCACAGTCACCAACCGGAGCAAACAGTATATTCTATGTAATTCACATGCCACTCTCAAGTAATTGTGCAAGTTAAGTGCAGGTTATTAGCTCATGAAACAATCTGCGAGGTGAAGGTAGATGTGACCAGGAATGAGGGGGGTGCTGTAATTGGAGATTTCAGCAGTACCAACCAGGAGTGGAAGGTGGGGGTAGGATTGGCGTGAGGGGAAATCTTGATTGACATGTGGTCTTGTTTGTAAACTCTTATGAGAACTATGTCCAATGCTTAAACATGCTGTAAAACAAGCACGGTTGGAATGAATGTAAGGTAGATGTAGGCTCAAATGAAGGTTCACCTACTTCAGTCAGAATCAATCAATATATTATCTGAATTACTTAACTTTCCTTATTAAAGGCTTCCAAGTGAGCATAGAAGGAAGCCTGCCAGAGTTCCCAGTTATAAACAAATTGTTCTTTTTTTCTCTCCTTCACTAAAAAAGGAATCCACATGGAAATGAAAATCTCTCTAGATATAGTAGCCTTCTGTTGCAAACTGTTGTGTGGCACCATAAATGCCCTGAGGGTCAAGTCACATGGAACATGACCAGTGTTCAGGGGGAGAGAGGAGCGCTCCTTCCTGGGTCCCTCACGTGGTAGTGTGTGCCAGGTCTCAGGAAGCGTGAGTTCACGGAGTAGCTTATTCAGATACAAGAATCGCTGTCATCTGAAGCCTCTCTGTTTTTCTGTTGCTGAAACTTGTCAGGTATCATTAACCCAATCGAAGCCAAACAGAGGAAGGGAAAAGGCGCCGTCGGGGCTTATGGCTCAGAGCGGACCACTCAGTCTCTGCAAGACTTCCCCGTGGTTGACTCTGAAGAAGAAGCTGAGGAGGTAACTGGAAGTCGGGGGGCATGGGTGGATGGTGTCTGTGCCATTTTTTGTTTTTTCATTTGTTTATTTGTTCGTTGTCAGTCCAGGTGATTATTGCATGATATGTGCCGGTCACTGTGCTAGAGGGTGAGTGATGAACAGCTTAGAGCCCGGTGCTCAGACAGACAGTAGACAGCCAGCTGCAGTTGGGTTAGAAAGAGCAGGAAGTGCTGGGAAGTGCCAGGGGAGAAAATGAAATTGGGTGTGTGTTGGGGTGGGGGTTGGAGGGGTTTACACTTTTAATAAATACGGTGGTCAGGGAAGAAAACATTTCAGTTAACACCTGGCAGAAGAGAGGGTATCAGCGCTAGGAGAGTCAAAAGGTCAGAGTAGCCCTGAACTTGATAGTGAAGAGACATGAAGGCGACGTTGTGGTAGCACCCTGGGCGGTCTAGGGGAGTACCTTGAGGTGGGTGGCCCACACCACCCAGCCTTGAAGTTCATTTTAGGTGCTAGGGTCTCATCCCATCTTCTGTCATCTGTGTATTGCTTTTCTTCAGTGACTGAAGGGGCCACCTGTCTCGGTTGATATGTTACTCTTCCCTTTTGCTTTTATGGGGGAAGACACATGTCATTACCATTCTTGTCACTGGGCCTCTGCTTTTACTGACAAAGAAGGCGTTTGATAATGTGGGGATGACCTGCATCAGGGCCTTGCAGACTTAGAAACCAGCAAGTGCCAGGCGTGCAGCCTGGGGAGCCAGGTGAGCCAGGTGGGAGACACCAGGTGTGCTGGGCCTGAGGCAGACAGGCAAGGGCATAGCCCATCTAAAGGGTAGTTCCTACTCAGCTCTGGCTAAAGTAGCAGTCTGGGAATATTTTTTTTTAAAGGAAAAAATTACAGGTATTAAACCAATGTGAGAAAAACAAAATGACAAACACAAAACCCACTTCTGCAAGCTACACTGTACCACCCTGAGACTAATAGTCTCCTCCTTTACTTTAGATCTTCCTACAGAAAAATTCTGCAAATCCTGCTTGTAAAAGATAATCTTTGCCTTGAAACTTAGGAGCCTGCTCATTGACCTTCATGCTAAATTAGAACCAGGGTTTTATGTACTTAACAAACTCCTTTATTTCAAAACCAGCAGAGTACCTGATGTCGTAGATGCTCAGTAAATGTTGCCTTTGTCTTTATTTTTCTGGTCACGTATGCCTGCCTCCTGAACCTCATCGTTTGTAAGAGGGGAGTGGGTGTCAAGAGTGTCATTAGATGGTCTTAGTGTCACACAGGCACAGTCTTAGCATGGAGCCTTGTGAAAATCTAAGCTTGTAGATATTGAATGTCTGTTAGTGGTCCCTGCCTGCTGTAGAAGGTGGGCTTGCTTATGTGATGGACTGGATCCCTCCTGTCCAGGAGTTTCAGAAGGAGCTGAGCCAGTGGAGGAAAGACCCCAGTGGAAGCAAGAAGAAGCCCAAATACTCATACAGGACAGTGGAAGAGCTGAAGGCCAAGGGCAGGATCAGCAAGAAGCTCGCTGCTCCACAGAAGGAGCTTTCTCAGGTCAAGGTACGTGGGCCCTTGAACACCTGGTCTAGGATAGGGCGCTGGAAAACAAAAATGTTTTCCCAGAGTCCATCACCGAACATTTCCTAAGGCCCTGGGGCTTCTGTCCAGGTCCCCCCCAACCCCCAACCCCGCCACCCCACCCCTAGTCCTGTTTGTCACACCTGATAACAGCCTGTTCCCATCCATTGTACTTACACGACAGTAGTTGCTGGTTCCTACTTGCTGGTTCCTACATGTGCCAGCACTCCTCACTGCCCCAGGGTGGTCGTCAGCATGTTCTTTCTGAGGCTTACAGCCAGTGAATTGTTAAAAACTCAGGGTGGCCGTCATCTCTAGCAAGTGTCCCAGGGGGTGGCTATACTGGAGCCAGGTCCCCTGTATTGCTCCACCTTTACCTTTTTTCTGGTTTGGGTTTTTGACAGGCTGGTTTATGCGGCCTTTTCTTTGTTTCATTTTTTAAGGATAGATCCTTAGAAGAATAGTCACAGAACAAAGAACAGGGTGATCTTTAAGGCTCTTAAATACTGGAAAGGGTGTAACTCACTCTCTGACCAGGAGTGCAAGGGTACCAGCATTGAATTTTTTTTTTAAGAACAGATTACCGCTGTAACCAGTGTGGCCCAGTTGGTTGGGAGTTGTACTGCAAAGCCAGAGGTCACAGGTTCAATTCCAAGTGGGGATACATGCCCGGGTTGCTGCCCAGGTCACTGGTTAGGAGAGAGTGTGAGGCAGTCCATCGATGTTTTTCTCCCTCTCTCTCTTTTTCCCTCTCTAAAAATAAAATCTTAAAGAATTAAAAAAATATATTACATTTTCACACAGTTATATGCATCATAATCATCATAGTCTTAGGTTTTCTTTACTCCCCCAAGTAGCCAAAGAAAAACAGTGATAATTGTGTGTGGTAGTTTGTTGTGGGATTCATTGTGTGCATATCTTGAGTCACTGAGCCACACAAGTGAGGGCTATTTTGTTTTTAAATTTAAAAACTTGCAGCCCTGGCTGGTGACACAGTGGACACGGTGCCAGCCTGCGAACCCAAAGGTCTTTGGTTGGATTCCGAGCCAGGGGACACAATCAGGTTGCAAGCCGGGTCTGTAGCTGGAGGCAGGTGAAAGGCAACCATACACTGATGTCTCTCTCCCGCTCTGCCTCTCTCCCTTCCCCTCTCTCTGAAGATGATAAATAAAGTCCTTAAAATTTTTTTAAAATTAAAAAAAAAAACAAACTCAAAAATGTGTTTATTATTACAGAGCAGTGTTTAGTACATTTTAGACAATTAGGAACTACAGAAGCAAGCATACAATAAAATGTTCTTTTCCTACCTATAGTTTTAAGACCTAGTTGTACTTACTGTACATCCTTCCGATCTTTGTCTGAACATGGTTTTTTTTTTTACCAGAATGTTGCTTTGATCAGAATAGCCTCTACTTTTCCATGAAAATAGATTTTTATCTGAGCTAAACAGTCTATATTCAGATGTCATCAGGTTTCCTAAAACACTTTTCCATCTGCTTTGTCCAAAAGGACCCTGAGCCTCTTCTAACCCGGTGCTGCGTGGACCACACTGCCCTTCCCAGCTCTGCTGGCTGAATGGTGTGGTTGTACACAGGGCCACTCACCTTGTGTCTTCTGGCCTTAGCTGTACAGTGTAGAGCACCGTGCTGAGTGTTAACTTGTGCCCTCTGCCGTCTCCAAGGTCATAGACATGACGGGCCGGGAGCAGAAGGTCTACTACAGCTACAGCCAGATTAGCAACAAGCACAACATCCCCGAGGACGGGCTGCCGCTGCAGTCCCAGCAGCTGCCCCAGCCCGGCAAGGAGGCCAAAGCCCCGGGCTTTGCGCTGCCAGAGCTGGAGCACAACCTGCAGCTGCTCATCGACCTGACGGAGCAGGAGATCATCCAGAGCGACCGGCAGCTGCAGTGCGAGCGGGACATGGTGGTCAACCTCTCCCACGAGCTGGAGAAGATGGCGGAGGTCCTGGACCACGAGGAGCGGGTCATCTCCAACCTCAGCAAAGTCCTGGAGATGGTGGAGGAGTGCGAACGGCGCATGCAGCCCCACTGCAGCCACCCGCTCACCCTGGACGAGTGTGCCCGCATCTTCGAAACGCTGCAGGACAAGTACTACGAGGAGTACCGCATGTCCGACCGCATGGACCTCGCCGTGGCCATCGTCTACCCGCTCATGAAGGACTACTTCCGGGAGTGGGATCCGCTCAAAGTGAGTCGCTGGGGAGTCAGCCGCTGCCTCCCGTCTGGGGTGGCCTCGGCTGCAGAGCATCTGGGGCGTGGCCGCTAGCTGCTCCATCTCAGCGCTGTGTTTCCCCCGAAGGACTGTACCTACGGCACCGAGATCATCTCCAAGTGGAAGAGCCTCCTGGAGAACGACCAGCTCCTGTCGCACGGTGGGCAGGACCTCTCCGCAGATGCCTTTCACAGGTGCTTATCCGGGCGTGTGAAGCACGCCTGCCGCCGTGTGCCTGGGACTGGGAAGGGTTGCCACCCTCAGGCGGGGCCGGAGGCACTGGCCTGCACTGGACCTCTGCCCGTGCAGGCACCGCTGGCTGGGACTTCAGTCCTCGCTCGTTAGTTCCCTGTGGAGGACCGTGTGTGCCAGTCTTACCCTGGCAGTCCAGTGTCTGTCTGCAGTAGCTGGAAAAGGCAGGTGGTAATAAGGAGCGGACAGATGAACCTAGGGTACAAGTTGTGCCCGGAGACAGAGAATAACGAAGGCCTACACCCCTTTGGGGGTGGGGGTTTGAGGCAGGGGTCCCTAAGGGGGACATTTCATCTGTAACCCAAAGGGTGAGCGGTGTCAGCTGGGCACAGCTCAGGGTGGAAAAAGCACATGACACCTTGAGAGGGGCTGTTGTGTGGGGGCCGTGAGCCAGTGTGACCCGCAACAGCCCTGCCTAAATAGGGCCCTAGGGTTGGGTGGGAGACTAGGAAAGCAAAAGAGAAGCAGGCACAGGTCTGGCCAGTGTGGATCCTGGATTCCCATACTGTTGCCCTTTTCTTTCTTTTTTAAATTTAATTTTATTGTTATTGTATTGCATCCATCCCCTTTTTGCTCCCCTCTGTCCCCTTCCCCACCTACCCACTCCCCCACAGTCAATCCCACATGTTGTTCATGTCCATGGTCCTTCCACACTAGGTTCTTGTCTAAACTGTTCCCCTTCTTAGCCTCTTCCTCCCTCCTCCCGCCCTTTTCTTTCTTGCTGTACAGAAGTGGGTGCAGGTGTGCTTGGCATACTGTGAACCCAGTTGGTGCAGCCAGCCAGCTTGCCCTCTGTCTCCTACAGGCTGATATGGGAAGTCTGGATGCCCTTTGTGAGAAACATTGTCACCCAGTGGCAGCCAAGGAACTGTGAGCCAATGGTGGACTTCTTGGATAGCTGGGTGCACATCATCCCCGTGTGGATCTTGGACAACATCCTGGACCAGCTCATCTTCCCCAAGCTGCAGAAGGAGGTAGGGCCCAGAGCGGGGGGAAGCGCTCCATGGTAGCCATGGGGACTCGGTCATTAGCATTGCCCTTTCCCAGTGGCAGCACTGCTCTTGCCCTTTCTTAACTCCGGCTATTTAATCAGCACTTTTCCCCCAGAGCCGCCATTAATAGGGAATTAATTTCCTCGGTTTTTCTTAAAATTAAAACTGTGCCATTTCCAAGATGTGATACAATTGAATGGGTATATTTATTTGTGGATGTCTGTTTTGAGAAAAGGTAGTGCAAAATGCCTACCAAGCACCTTGGCTGCCTCTTTGCACCTAATGCACCCTTCCATAAAATAGACTGTCCCCCACACATGAAGGATGCAACCTTGGCCGAGACAGCACATGGCCTCCTGGCCGTGAACTACATAGGGTGTCACGTGATGGCCCCACAGGCTGCGTGAACTGCTTTCTCCTGCTTCTCCAACAGGTGGAAAACTGGAACCCGCTGACGGACACCGTCCCCATCCACTCTTGGATCCACCCATGGCTCCCCCTCATGCAGGCGCGCCTGGAGCCACTGTATTCTCCCATCCGGGGCAAGCTGTCCAGCGCCCTACAGAAGTGGCACCCTAGCGACTCCTCGGCCAAGCTCATCCTCCAGCCCTGGAAAGGTGTCTTCACCCCTGGCTCCTGGGAAGCATTCATGGTCAAGAACATAGTGCCCAAGCTGGGTAAGGAAATGGGGTGACACATCCAAGTCCAGCAGCTTTGGTGCCGTGGTTTCTCTGGAGGCATGATGATTATGCTTCTTAAAACAAGGCTGTTGGCCACATTGCAAAGCTAAGCATGTGACATTTCTAACCATAAAAGAGGTGCCATTTTTGTGCACTGAGGCTGAATGTAAGTGAAATGGGGTCCTTAGGCAGCTACTAAAAGAATGTGGTGATCATGTCAGACTCATTGTATTTTTTGGTGCCTGACTGGTCTGGTTTGGACTTGTGGTAACAAGATAGCCACTGGTGTTCTGACATTTTCATGGTATTTGAAACTAAACATGAGTTATTCCTGGGTTAGAGAGGAAACTGATCTTTGAGAATTGCCATGTCAAGCTTACAGCTGACTGTGAAAGGCAGAGCAAAGGCCAACACTGGTGAAGATTTTGCTCTTTGTGCTTCTGTGGCTTTGCCCTAGGGCGTGGGTTTCTTTTCCAGGGATGTGCCTCGGGGAGCTAGTCATTAACCCCCACCAGCAGCACATGGACGCTTTCTACTGGGTCATCGACTGGGAAGGCATGATCTCTGTATCCAGCCTAGTGGGCCTTCTGGAAAAGCACTTCTTCCCCAAGTGGCTTCAGGTACTTTGTTTTGCTAAGCTGGGGTGGAATGGAGGTAGGAAGGGTTCACTTAGTTCTTGGGTAACTGTCAGATGACAGCACTATAACCACACAACAAAAATGAAATTACATGGTAGGGTAGGGATGAGTTAAGCGATAATAGTGACTGCCATTTATCAACCATTTGCCATGTGCTAGATGTTGTAAGCACCTTATTTTGGGACAGGGGCTGTGATACCCGTTGTCTAGACCTGAGGCTCAGAGTTAAGGTGCAAGGATTTAGCTGTCAGGCTGACCCCAAAGTGCCACACACCTAAGTGCCTGGCTGTTCAGCCCCATAAACATCACCAGCTTGTAGGACCATGATTAAAATAAAACATGCCATCCTTAGTTGTTTTGATCCCATTTGTTGCCACCATGGATGCAAGTTTCTCATTTGTTCCTCTTTGGCAGGTGCTATGCTCCTGGCTCAGCAACAGCCCCAACTACGAGGAGATAACCAAGTGGTACCTGGGCTGGAAGTCCATGTTCTCAGACCAAGTGCTGGCACACCCCTCCATCAAGGACAAGTTCAATGAAGCGCTTGATATCATGAACAGGGCGGTGTCCTCCAACGTTGGTGAGTGGGGTTCTTTTGGGATGTCCTGAGCTCCATTTCTGAACACAGAAATGATGCAGAATCAGAGTTTCCAGGTATCTGTGGGCTGACGGGAGCGTCACTTGCACTCAGCTCCAATGGATACCAGCTTGCAGCCGCCAGCCTCAGTTACGTAGTTGGTGAGCCCCGACTGCCAGCCCTCCTGTGGCGGGGAGGGGTGTCTTTCCCTGAATGGAGACGGGTTTAAGCAGGATGCACTCTGTGTGGGCCCACCTCCATAACCACTGTGCGGTGTGGCTTTTTAGGGTTCATTTGTGAGTCTGCTCAGCCGGCCTGGGTTGCTATGCAAGTGACAGCTCCCAGTGGAGTCAGGGCACAGTCTGATTCTCAGTAGTCGCTTAACCTCTTAGACCATTTCCTTTACCTGTAAAACAGTCACAATGCCTACACTGGTTCTATTTAAAACCCTAGGGGGACTGAGTTATTGTATGTATAGTGTTCAACAGGTGTCTTTGGTGTGTCAAGTGGGAGGTTGACTCTTCCTCTATACCCATTCCCCACACTACTCAGTTCTAGTTCTGGAAGCTTCTGTGTTAGTGTGCTTGTCTCTCAAAGCACCTGAACTAACCTTGCTTCGTGGGTAAGATCAACAAGGCCCATAGTTTGTTCAGGGTCGTGCAGCTTAGGAGTGGCAGCTGTGATTAGAATTTCGTTTTCCTAAGCCTTTACTTCGTTCTACTAAGCCTATTACATGAAAACAAAGTTGGAATTCATAGATAGAAATGCTATGCTAGATGAGGTAAATATACCTTTTTGCTTTCTATTTATCCAGGTCCTTCAAGGGATATCAGTGGGCCTTCTCTATTTTCATGCCCTCTAGACACTTCCTTCAGCCTCCCTGGCCCCGGGCTCCTAACGCTGTTCCCCATTTGTACCCCTCAGCTAGTACTGGCACTTGTGGTTCTATCTATCTAGCCTTCAGCAGCGTAGGTTGCAGCTCCCCACATCTAAATCCTTACAGGCCGGGAGGCCTGGATGGATAACGTACAAATACAACTAGTACAGGCCCTATGTTTTCAAGGTTCTGTGGGCTGCCTTTCTGTGGAGTGAAAACTACCAAGCAAGGTGGGAATGGAATCTCTCTGGCTGCTAGATAGTGGCCAGAAGTCTGCAGACCCGTTTTTATGTGATTTCAGCCAGGTGTCTAGGTGCTTGGTCATTGTTTAGTGCTCTGTGGGGAGGCACAGCTACCCTTCGGTGAATAACAGGTTTTACAGAGATGGCCTCTGTGGTGTGTCTGGGCTTCACCCTGTTGCAGCCTAGATTCTGTGCATGTGCGGACCCTGCTCCTCACCCCCCGCCCTGTCTCCCCAGGTGCCTACATGCAGCCCGGAGCGCGGGAGAACATTGCCTACCTCACCCACACGGAGCGGAGGAAGGACTTCCAGTACGAGGCCATGCAGGAGCGACGGGAGGCGGAGAACATGGCCCAGCGGGGCATCGGCGTGGCCGCCAGCTCCGTGCCCATGAACTTTAAGGACCTCATTGAGACCAAGGCCGAGGAGCACAACATTGTCTTCATGCCTGTCATCGGGAAGCGACACGAAGGGAAGCAGCTCTACACCTTCGGCCGTATTGTCATCTACATCGACCGCGGGGTGGTGTTCGTCCAGGGTGAGAAGACGTGGGTGCCCACCTCACTGCAGAGCCTGATCGACATGGCCAAGTAGACTGGTGGGTCCAGGCCAGCCTGACACTTGCACTTGAGAGGGACACGTTTATGAATAAACAGTGTTTTAAACCATCTTTCAAAGAGTAACTTCTATTCAGAATGCTCCCTGTCAGGCCACCAAGGAAGGACGTAAAACAATAATGCTATTTTACCAAGTTCTTCCGCAGTGTATCATCCTCCACATACAAGAGCCACTTGAGGGATTTTCTGTTCCCTTCGAAACTGGCCCACAGCAACCAGTTCTCTGCTGTCCCACCACGGCACCCTCCCCTGTAGTTCTGGCGGCGGCTGTGTCTGCCTTAGCCAGCACCGCGTGCGTTACAGCAAGTGCGAGTCAGCAGTTGAAGGGTCATCTGTCTTCCTGATGATCTCAAGGTCCTCGCAATCCTGATAATCTGGTTCTCCCCGGAATGCCCAAGTGTCCATGGAGAGTTGCTGTAGCTTTTGGACAGGGAACCAGTGCACGGAGGTGTCATTAAATATGTCTGAGTACTGTGACGTCTGAGGAAACTCATGCTCCTCCAGTCCTTTTAAAATCTGAGCACAGAAAGTACAAAAAGTATAAAAATCGACTGTCCCAGTAAATCCCACTCATGAGCTTGTGCCTGTACATGTAAGGGCAGGATTGTCCCCAGTGGCAGGGCAATAATAGGGCTTCCCACCCTTTTCCATCCCAGCCCCTTCACTTAGGTAGGTACCTTCACAACGTAGGCATAGTTTTTCTGCAGAATCCTTGTCAACAATCTAGAGAGAAAACAAATTTTAAAGCATGACTAGGAGGTATGAGAGTGCTTTTATCCAACTTAAGACAAACAGAAAGGCAAAGAGATTTGATCATAGCCAGAGTTAGAAAAATAGGGGGCATAGAGTAGATGTTCAGTAGAAAACGGGACAGTCCCTGTAACTGCAGCCATTTCACCAGGGGGACAGAGTGGACACCTAGGCATCGTGCAACAGGAGGAGGATGTGTAGAAATCCAGTGGTTTTTCCCCGTTAAAAAGAATCCTGCCCATCATAAGGGAGGATTTATGGGCATAAAGACCCCGTAGCATGACAGCTTGCCTCGGCTGACTTTCCTTAGCGCTCTGGCCAGTCGCCTGTGCAGAGGCCTTCCCGAGGACCAGTCCTGGGAACACGTTCTGCCTGTGGGCCACTCTGAGGGCCCGAGTGCACCTCAGGCTTGGACACCCCGCGTCCTCAGGCTCACCTCTCCTCCAGCCCTTTGAAACTGTTGCCAATGATGACCATCTTGGAAAGGGCGTCTGCTGACCAGTTGCTCCACAGAAGGTTGTTGTACAGGGCTGTCCCACAGTGCGGCATGTAAAAGATGGTGGGCTCCCCACAGATGCTCCGCTTCCCTTCCTGGGGCGAACACACGCAGATGGGTCAACACTTACCAGGAGAGGGAGGAGGACGGACAGGCTAGCAGTAAGGTGAGGATTCTCAGCACACAAAAAATAAAAATGTAGTGTGAAGTGGTGGATGTGTTAACTAACCTCATTGTAACCAACTTGCAACGTACATGAATTGCATTGTACAACTTAAAACATATATATGTCAATTATATCAACACAGCTCAGGAAAAACATGACAGAGAAAAGCAAATCAAAGTATGAAATGGAAAAAAACCCTACATTCCCTTTTGGAATAGTGACATTTGTAATGCATGTAAGATCCGCAAAACAATACAGGACAGCAGGCCCAGAGATGACGACATCTGGAAAGAACTCGCCTTCACTCGGCACATCTGTCCCGCAAACACAGAAGGCTTTGGGTCAACGGAAGGGCCGCTGGTCTGGGGTAGCACTGGCAGGTGGGGCAGCCGTGGCTACTGTCCGCATGTACTGTGTTTAAAGAGCCCATTTCCAGCGTCACTTTGTTCAGATCCCATCGCAACTGAGTCCTTTTCAAATGCCTCCTCTTGAGAACCAGTGCTCCACAGCCAAACTCCTTGGCAAGGAACACAAGGTCCTCTGTCTGCTGTCTGGCCCCGCTACTTCTGGGGCTCCCTCTCCATTCCCCTTGCAGCTTCCCTCTGTGAACAACCAGCTGGCAGCCGTCCCTGAGCAGCTAGCTCTGCGCCAGCCCTGCTCCTGTCCCTCCAGCAAACTCCGGGCCAACCCTCAAATCCCAGCTCGGACGCAGGAAATCTTCCTATCCCCCCAAACAACAACAGAACGGGGTTCCTTCCTGGAAGTCTCAGTTCCCAGTACGTGGCCCTGCCTCACTGTCTGGCCATCTGCTTGTTTACAGGCTCCCATTTACCTCAGTCTCCCTACAGCTCCTTGCCTGGCATCGAGCAGCGCTCAGGAAGGAGGACCAGAACGAGATGGCAGTGTCTCGGGGGCCTGCCAACACTGGCAGACAACCGCCTTGTCTCAGCTGGGCCCAATTTTCATGTTTCACAATAAGCAATGAGATGGCAGTTTTTCGGAACAGAGAGAAATCAAGTGATTATTTTAATGACCAAGACAATGCAGAACTAAATTCAGAGGCATTGGCCTATACAGGCGTCAGTCCTCTGCTTGTGAAAAAATATTTTTCCAGGTCCTAAGTGTCAAATTCCAACTACTTTAGGGGACGCTGGGTGGACACAGGCTTCATCCACAGCTCACAGCCAGTTGCTGTGGGTGTGATGGAACTCCAGCTCCAAAGAGGGGAGGTATTCTCTCCCCTTTTATTGCTTCCCTTGGAACGGTAAATTTCAACTAGAAGCCCATCATCTGAGGCACTGAGACTGTGCCCTTTTAATATTTAACACTAACAGTAAGTACCAATTTAGCATAATTTCTGGATACAGACTTATAAAAATTTTGTAAACCTAACAAGTTCTGGTTCATGCCACCTGTGTAATTTACTGTTTTCTGGTGGGCACAACAGTCTACAACGTGGGTAACTGGCTGGACACACATTCCAAGCACTGGGAAAGCAGCAGGCAGGGGGAAGGAAGGGCTGCTGTTTCAAAGAAAATGCATTTATGGGACAGAGCTGCCAAGTCTCGTGGTCAGTTGTGGAACCTTCCTCATGCCCCTTCCCTAAACCACTCACCTCATTCTCATGCAGGACAGTCACCCCAAGGGTGTTAAGAACTGCAATTTCAAGTTGGCTAAACACAGGGTCATATACCCAGCAGTGACTTCTGGGAATCTGCAGGTGGGAAGAGCAAGTATTTCAGTCTGATGCCTGTGTGCACACCGTTGCAAGACCAAGGTAAGGGCATGCAAGAAGAGTCCAAAAATGTACCTGACACTTTTCCAAGAGGAGAAGCAAAAACGCCAGCTGGTTTCTAGCTATGGCACAGGTGGCAAAGTTCCCAATGCCGTAACACACACACTTCCACTGGCAGGTCCCCACGACGAGGGTCTCTCTTGGGACAGGGCCAGGGGCTGCATCTGAGACATCTGGTGATGAGTCAAGGTGCAGGTTTCCAATGGTTTCTGGAAGAGTCCCGGCAGGGGCATTCTGTTCCAGATGTTTGGTAAGACATTTGTTGATGGTTTCTGAAAGCGCAGGCCCAGTGTAGTCAGAGGGTAAGCTCTGACCCCAAGAAGCAAATCATCCACACAGGAAATCACAGATCCAGGGAGAAACGGCGTGGGGCAGTAACAGCTTCCACTCCTCAGAGAGAAAGGCGACTGGGTCTGCCTCAAACAGGCCCGGGACATGAAGCTCTGCCCACCAAACACTGACAAGCTGTCCTGCTCCCTGGACCCTGCAAACTACAATCTCAGAGGGTTTCAAGAAGAAACAGCCTTCACTTATGGGTTTAATTTCCCTCTGAAACCCCTAATATAAGCTCATTCTAGTTTACTAAGAGGTAGTTTCTCTTGCCTCTCCTTTTATTATACCATTACTGAATTCAGTTGCACAAATCGTCATACAAAACAAAACAGAAAAGCAAAGAGCTGTATGTTCCCACAAGATGATACCAATTTTCACTTAGTGGCAAAGATATCTTTAAATAAGACCTCAGCCAGGAAAGGTTGCATGAAAAACTGGCTCTTTTAGCAAAAGAATTGGTCAAAGCTTTTTGGAAAACCACCAAACAGTGGATATCAAGTTGGCCACTGCCTTTCACTGAATAATTTCACTTCTGGGAATATATCCCAAGAAGATCATCCTAAATTTGGTAAAAGCTTTATGCAAAAACAATGCTCATGGCAAACTTATGATAACTAGAAAACAAGGAAACTAAATGTCCCTCAATAAAAATTGTAACTACCGTAAGTCCACTCCATGTATTAATATTTATGTTCCCACATACAAAGTTTGGGAAGAGGTTATAACCGCACTGTCAAAGAGTGTACATTGTAACATCAAGGAAAAAGAGCAGGATAGCTACTGAGTTGGTCAAAAAGTCCATTACCTTTTTTCCAAACACTGGCTCTGTTAGTGCTTAGTTGTCTTTAACTTCATTCAAAACAAGTTTTTAGATTGTATTGTGACAGCTGTCCTATCAGCATGCAATTAAAAAAGAGGACATCAACACTGGTGAATTTATTGTGCAGCCATTTAAATACTGAAGACGGGAGAAAACATTCTCAGTGTAGTCTGCCACGTTATTGCAAGGAAGGTGAAAACACAATGAAAACAAACATGAAAACAATTTGTGCAGTGTATGGAGAAAGTGCTGTGACCATTTGCACATATCAAAAGAGATTTGCAAAGTTTCTTGGTACTATTTCTATTTTGGACAAATAATTCTTTCCTGTGGGGCCATCTTATAAGTGGAAGGTGTTTATTTTAGCAGCACCCCTGGCCTCTCCCCAGTAGAAGCCAGTAGTGAAAGATGCAGCTGACGTGCTCAAAATACCCAAATCAATAGTTATTGGCAAAAATGAAAAGTGCCTTTCGTTCTACAGAAAAAACGTAACAGACCTTTTGGCCAACCCAATATAAATTCCAACAGTAATGAGAATGACAGCTAACAATGCCTCCTGTGTGGCAGGCAAGCAATGTTCTAAGCCCTTAACTAAACAGCTTTATTTAATATGCAAAATTACACTACAGGGTATGTACGATCATCTCCACTTCACAGATAAAGAAACTGAGGGTCAGTTAGTTAAGCAAAAACACAGAGCTGTAAGGGCAGTCGGAGTTAGAACCCAGCACGTACACCCACTCTGAAGCAAAATGTCATCCTATGAGGGTGGACTCCTTTCTTTGCCCATATTCAGACCCTCCTCCCACCCCTACCACCCTCAGTCTTGGTGAGGTGGTACTCACCTAGTGCTGAACTCCAGAAATCAGAAATAAGCAGATCCACCCTGTTGGGAAAAAAAAGAATGGCACAATAATCTCCCATCCTTCTCAGGGCTGCCCTCACAGTGACCCTCCTCCTGACTGTAATCTGAATGGGGGAAGCACGATGGAGTGTCTTCAAACGCAGAGCCTAACTTTGAGTGGCAGGGAAAAATGATGCACATGTGCAGAGTCGGAGACACATAATGCTGGGGCTCAGAGAGGGCAGCAGAGAGGGCTTCCTGGAGGAGGCTCCCAATTTCAGGGAAAGGTCCAGGTCTGTTCTGGATCCTTGGTCCACAACAGAGCTGGAGTTGAGCTGACAAGCCATAAGCCACTGTTCAGGGGGCTCAGAGAATAAACAGAATTAAACACGTTCCTCAAAGAGGGTAGAGGAAAGCTCAAATGTGTAGGGAGCACTTTGTAAACTGGTGCGTGTATGCACAGGACAACGATATGAGAAGTGCTGGGTTCCCCTCTATCAGGGTGGTGGGGAATGCACTAGGCTTGGGGCTACAGGTAGGGATCTCCTAGGAGATGCTGAAGAAGTCGAGGAGTAACAACATCAAGATATATGCAAAGGCCTTAAGCCTTCGCTAAACCACTAGGCACCGTCATCTCATTGGCATCTTCAGAAACTAGAAACAGTTACTGCTGCTTTTTTTCTCTGGCTCAATAGCTGGTCAGCCCACTTCTCTATTTAGTGGTAACCTCAGAGTCAGGACCACCTCCTGACCCTAATTCTTGGTGAGGGAGCATCTAAAAATCTTTCAGCTGCGAAGATCCTTCAACTGTTATCTGAAAAGGTGCTAAGGAAAACTTATTTATTGAGCCCCTAAAGGACCACAAACAAAAAAAGATAGTAATACAAAATAACAAAAGTAGGTAACATCTACTGTGTTTCCTCTGTATTAAGCACTACTCTAAATGCTATCTAAGATACAGAGCGAGGGATGGGGAATGGGATAAACCAGAATAATGGGGCACTTTGAAACACAGGTTTTGGAGTTGCAAAGACATGGGTTTGAAATTTGGTTCCATACGTTGTCTCTCTAAAACTGGAGACCAAGAGGATCCTAGCTTGGCCAAGATGTTCCAATTGATAGGGTATGGAAAATGCTTAAGCCCGTGCCAGGCACAGAGAAGTTCAATGAACTAATGATAATAATCATGAAATGACAATCGCGTGTTCCTGTTGCTTCCCAGGTGTTAACAATACCGATAATAAGATTGACGCATCATTAAAATAGCAAACTCTTGTACTGCAGTACCACGCACAGTTACGACAGGCAGCATGGAGTCACTGTTCGAGACAGCTTACGGATTCACTGAATACTCAAAGCAAGCCTTCAGGTACTCTTTTCATGCGACCTCACGGATGAGAAAACTGTGGCACAGAGAAGACATAACCAGCCCAAGGTGGCGCAGCTGTAATTGCGTTAAGAGAGTGAGAAGCTTTATTGAACGCTTACTACAATCCAGTTTTTTTGAAAGATTTTATTTATTATCTTTAGAGAGAGGGGTAGGGACAGAGGTAGAGAAGGAGAGACACATCAATGTATGGTTGCTTTTCACCTGCCTCCAGCCAAGGACCTGGCTTGCAAACTGGTTATGTGCCCTGACTGGGAACCGAACCAGCAACCTTTGGGCTCTCAGGCCGGTACCTAACCCACTGTGCCACTAGCCAGGGCACAATCCAGTTTTTAATGAGCTCTTTATCGCCGTGAATCCTCACAATCACCCCTCAGGGGTTTGCCTGTACTCCCACTGAACAGATGGCGAGACTGAGCCCGGGGAGATGCCCACCGGCGTGACGATTCCGACTCAGGGCAGACCTGGCACTCACTCGGCCTCCCTGATCCGACGAAGCACGACTCCGCCGTCCACCTCGGTCCTCGCCTCCGGCTCCCGAGTCGCCACCGCATCCCTGTGCCTCGGCCGCGGGGCCGCAGAGCGCCTTCTCCGCGGAGCCACAGTCTGCCAGGATTCCAGCGCGGTCGCCGCCATTGGCCTCTGACGTCACGGGCGCGCCCTCCGGTTACGTCATCGCTGCGCGCCCGCTCCGCGCGGAACTTTTACGGGCGGGAGGCGCGTGACGCTGAGGCCACTCCGCTGCGCGCGTAGGTACTTCGGGGAAGTCACTGTCGCCCCGCTACCAACCACGCGCAGAACCCCGATTCGCGGGCTGCCTTGGCTACTCTGGCGGGTGGGCAGCGCGGGGACGCTGTGGGAAGGGACCGCGTCTTAGGGCGGCTCCTCGCGGCCTCTGCGCCTAGACTGGGCCCAGATCGACCCCTGCGCCTCGGCCCACCAACTCCCGGCTCCCTGGCGCCGAAACCGGACACTTCCAAGGGCGCTAGATGGTGACCCATCGCTTCCTAGCCCCTCGCAGTCGTTTAGCGTCCTTTTTCTTGCCCCGCTGACCCACTTAGGCCACTTTGTACAGGTCAGGACCACCACCGCCCTCGGGCCGCTGCAGGCTGCTCTGCTTCCCTGGACTGTTGCTGCCACTTCCCAGCTGGCAGAGCCCCCGGCGGCCGACCCCCGCCTCACCGCAGGCCCATTGCCAGCCTCTTCCGGGTCTTTCAGAGATGACCGTGGACCTTGGGAGTGTGGGGCTCGGGCCTGTGGGAACAAGGGACAGGGGGCGCCAGGCTGTCGTGGTTTCAGGAGCGTAGCTGCCTCTCCACAGGCATCCAGATAGGCTTCCGAAGAACATGCCGCATGTGACCTTGTGGAGGCGCACCCCAAGATTCGGAGAGTTGAGAAAAGCTAGAGATTGTATAGCCCATCAAAGATTCGGCGGGGTCCTCTCTAGGGACTTTGCTCCACCCAAGGGGCTTTCAAAAACTTGTGCTCCCACGAGGGTGACAGATGGCGAGCAAGCATTGGAAACCATGTCCCTGGGGACGTTTGTTTTGGAGAAAGTGACAATTGGCAGACAGTTTTGAAGGGACCAAAGAGTTGCCTTGCGGAAGTACTAGACCTTAATTTTGCATGGAGGGCCTTCCGCAGACCATTTTACAGAGGTCATTGGAAGGATAGTTTTAGCTTGGTGGAAGGATAAATTGAACGCCATGAACTGCCTGTCCCCAGGGAGTAAGCCAGACAGCCCAGGTAATTTTTGAAGGAAGAAAAAAAAAAAAAAAGTATAAGAAATAAAGATAGTAAATGATACTAAGGTGCATCTGTTCAGACTCAAATCCTCTGATAGTTCAAGTTGTCTTTCTTGTGGGAGTTTAAAAGTCACTTGTTAAATTCACACTTTGTTTTTTAAGAGAGGGGGGGAGAGAGGGAGAAAGAGAAACAGTGATCTGTTGCTTCTTGTTTGTGCCCCAACTGAGATGCACCCCAACCAGGGACCCAACCCGCAACCCAGGGCGGATTCTCACTATGTCTTTAGGAAACTTGCCAAATTCTACATGTTCAGATTCCTTTTGTGCTGTCAAGGTGACAGTTCCTTAATTCGAGTTCCATTATTACTACAGCAGCTGTCCTGGACTCCCAAAACTTCTTCACCCTAGTTATTTAAACCTTTTCTCTGAGACATCGCCATTGCAGAAACTAAGGGGTTTGAAGTCCTGCTACCCTCTGTTTTTTCTTTTTTTTTTTTTTTTTTAATTTTGAAACGATTTTTGATTTTCTGGAAAACAGGTGGCAAACACTAGGCCTTCAGGCTGAATCCCGGCCCTGCACCTTGTTTCTACTGAGCTCAAGGGCTCAATTAACTGCTAAGGAGTAATTACATGTATACAGTCTTAAAATTACATACATTTGGCCCTTTGAAGGCAACCTCGAGGCTGATGGGGCCTCTGGTGAAAATGAGTTTGACATCCCTGTTCGAGAAAGCTCTTTTGAAGTATATATACCATTTGCCCTAACCATGCTGGGTCACATGCTGTCCTGTGGGTTCCTGAAATAATCTATTCCCTGTGTTTATTTTAGGGCTAAGGCACTGATGTTTGAACAGGAAGCTTCAAAGCTTTTAAAAGAATCTTCAGAATGGGTTTGAACCACACCAGCTAAAAATTGCCACAGAGCACCACCTTCGGCATGCATCTCCCCTGCTGGGCTTCCCTGGCGATCTATTTGAAGAGGTCTTTTTGCACAGAGCCAGATGTGTAGGTCTGACTTTCCTGGCAGAATTCTCTTGCTTTATTGCATTCTCTTCCAGGCTTCTAAGAGGTACTCATGGTACCGAAGGGCTTGCAAGGAGGGAAGTAGCACTTTCATGTTGAATGAAAACGAAGCCAGCAAGTAACAGTTGTGACTGAAAAACCTTAAACCTCCCATGTCTGGATTTGCTGGGTTGGGGCCACAGAAACTGTCACTACTGGGGGAAAAGAAGGCATAAGTGGAAAGGAAAACCCCAACAAAGAGAATGAGGGTGACCGGAAAATAAATGGCTGCCTCCACCTCAGCAGAGATGAAGTCGGCCTCATGGTGAGTAGCGAGCTCTGCTGGGACTTAGTTCCTGCCAGGCAGCTGGACCGGTGTTTTGGGTTAACTGAAAATCTCCAGCCAGGTTGGCTTGATTTTTATTAAGGAAAGAAAACAACCATTTTCTGCGGAGCAGCTGAATCAAATATGGGACCCTTTTCTTACCAATGCTGACTGCTCTGACCTGGGGGCACCTTGTGCCCCAAGCAAGCCCAGCGTTGCCAGTACTTGTAGAGAAGATAGTCAGCCGTGGCTGGTCATGCATCTGGCTTTGCTAACACTATGGCAGTAGAGTCTTCTGAAAGATAAGAATGGTTGCTTGCAGAATTTCATCACGAGGGGAGGTTTGGCCCGTCTTCAGTTCGGCCCTTGAAGAGTGTTACACAGTGTCTGCTAGCAACTCTGTTCCCTTCTCAACCCCAGAAGGGTTAAGTTTTTCTTGCACATTGGTTCAGTGGACATTAACGGAGGAGGTAAAAGTGAAAGACTTTGAATAGGCTGAGCAGGGTTTGCACCTGATACATGTGTGGAAGTTAAACAGAGTGGTTCAGAATGACACCCACGTTTTCATGTGTGTGTTTAGAAGAGGGGGGGTGCTTTTACCCCAAGAACCTAGGAGAAGGTAGAAAAGGGCCCAGCAGTGGGGTTTCTTAGTTGAGTCCGAAACATTTCTGAGGCTTTTTGATCTGGACCTGCCCTGAAGCCAGTTGCACATCAGGAGCTGAGGAAAGCGGACTGTAATAGAAACTGAGTTAGTGCTTGTCACCAGGACTGTAAGGTGGGAGCCAGAGAGGAGGGTGAGGGGTCCCGGGGAGACGAGCACAGCTGACAGAGTGGTCACAGCCCTCCTTAGCCTGCAACCTGACAGGTGTGCATTTAGAGTTTAAAATGCAGGTCTAGCCTTTGTGGAATTTGCCTTGTGGTCTTAAAGAGGTTATTCTGTCGCAGAATAAGGCTTTAGGGAAGAAGAGAGATTTCTTGGGGATCAGCAGTTTGGAGAAGGATTGTGCTTGGGTTAACCTTCTAAGGATTTGATAGGTGAAGAGGGGTTCAGTGCTTTTCTGTGAACTCTGAAGGGCCCCAATTTTTCCCTTTTATAGACTATCATGCATTGAAACATGTAGTTACTGCCCCCCTTTCTCTGCCGGGGCCTGTTGCACACTGTGGGCTCTCAGTAATGTTTGCTAAATGGATCCATACATTCCTGGTAGAAAGGCTATTTCTGGAGATCTTTATGCCCAGCCGTTGTGAAAAGTGTATCTGAGACCTCCTAACTTCCTTCGCCACCAGTTCGGTGCCTCAAAGAAGAGGTGTCGTTGTGGGTACTTCTCTTTCCTTAGCTCCTGCCTATCTTTCCCACAGATGGTTTGACGACTGGATAGGCCTATTTTTAGTGAGACTCAGCTGCACTTGATGAAATGGTTTTCATCTATTTGTAGCCACTGGGTTCTTTCTCCTTTGGTTTTGCGAACACGGAGTAATGAGCTCTTCTCGGGCTGGGAAACAGGAAGCTGTGCCTTCAGACGCCCCACTGGCTGGATGAAAGGAAACATGGCCCGCTCTGTTCTCTTGCCAGGTGGAATTACTTTTTCCTTTATGACGGTTCAAAGGTAAAGGAGGAAGGAGATCCAACAAGAGCTGGCATTTGTTACTTTTATCCTTCTCAGGTAAGCCACACAGCTTGGGATTGTTCTGTGAGACCCACAGAACACGATTTAAGCGTCAAAGTGAGGACTTTTCAAAAGTGGTTTTCGCTGGGACAGTTTTCTTTGGATAATCCAGGCGATTGATGTTTCTTCTCTCTTCTACTTACTTGTGCTATTTCTTGTTGCTCTGGTCTTAAAATTCCCAGGCAGCTTAGGACTTCCATCTTCTCTGGCTTTCTGTTACCTTCATGATTTTCTCTCTGCCCTATTGCTTCCAGTTTTTGGTCAGCACATTAACAAAAACTTCTATTCAAACATACGGAAATGAGCCCTCATATGCCTGTCACCAGCTTTAATACGACAGTTTTCTATGACCTGACTTAACCTGTCTCTCCTCCTCTTCACTTATTTTGAAGCAAATCCCAGACATTGTGTCATCTCACTGATAGCAAGTAACATCTTTCATTGTAAAGGACTTCTTTAAACATCACACCCAACAAAAATAACAACTAGTAATAATGATCCCATAATATCATTGGGTAGTGTTCAGATTTTGCCTTATTATCTTAAATGTTTCTTAGTCCTAGCTTCCTTTATTCTTTCCTTTCTTCCCTCTTTCTCTTTTTCCTAATCAGAAGCCAAACAAAGTTCACTATTCAGTTACTTGCGTGTTAAGTCCCTTATACTGTGTAACAGTCTTCATCCTGGTTTCCCCTCTGTACTGCTGAGTCACTGCAGGAAACTGGTCGTTTGTGCGGTGGAATGTGAACATGTCCCACATTAATGATTTCCTCATGGTAGTGTCACTTAATGTCTTCTAGCCACTGTATTTCATTTTAGTAGTAAGATCTAGAGCCTTGGTTAGGTTTAAGTTCATTTCTTTTAGGCAAGGAATTTTCATAGGTGGTGTGTACATTTTCTGTTCATCATACAATGTTGGGCTACCTCACAGTTGAGTTAATGCTATAGTCAGTGAGGGTGTCTGTAAATTTGTTCATGCGATTACCCTCTGACTTGGATAACTGGGCACTTTGACACTGTGCAGGGATTTGAATAGGGATGAAAGGCACAGGCTCTTCTACCCATGCATGCTGGTGAAATTATATTATAGGATATAATCCCAGGAACCAAAATAGAGTTCCGTGGAATTATCTTATGTATTCACTGTTGGTCTGTGACAGTTCAGTCGTCTCAGTCAAGGGTCCACAAATAGCCACAGTAAATATTTCAGGCTTCACGTAAGGATTTTGCCACATATTATTCTTTGGTTCTTTTAAGGGTTGTCGAAACAACATTCTTAAGAAAGAAGGAACTCTTACCTTTTGCAACAGCATGGATGGAACTGGAGAGTATTATGCTTAGTGAAATAAACTAGGCAGCAAAAGACAAAAACCATATCATCTCATCTCCTATAGGAGACTAATGAACAAAACAGAGGAACAAAACAGAACCAGAGGCATGGAAACAAGGAACAAACTATTGGTGACCAGAGGGGAGGAGGGAGAGGGAGAAAGGGGGAAAGAATTGGAGGAGAGTTTAGTTAAGGAACTAGTATAAATGACCCATGAACATGGACAACATGTAGGGATTGACTGGGAGAGGGGGATGGGTGGGTGGGGCAGGGGAGAGCAATGGAGGAAAAAAGGGGACAACTGTAATACAATGACAATAATTAAGAAAAGAAGAACCATTCTTAGTTCATGAGCCACATAAAAACAAGCAGCTGGCTAGATCTGGCCTACAGGCTGTCCCTGCTCTAAGGAGTGACCCCAGAGTTCAGTAATTTCAGCTTCCTGTCTGGGGTTTGCTCCTTTCCCACAGACCCTGCTCGACCAACAGGAGTTGCTTTGCGGACAGATTGCTGGAGTGGTCCACTGCATTTCTGACATCTCTGGCTCTCCTCCCACTCTCATCCGGCTGCGGAAACTTAAGTTCGCCATCAAGGTTGATGGAGACTACCTCTGGGTAAGTTGCACAGGCAGAACCAGCGCCTCGACTGTGAATCATTTGTCTTGGTGATGATAAGGATTAGAACGTAATGCTTTTGATGGCTCCCAAGCCTAGAATCTAACCCCCCCCCCCCCCTGCCCCTGCCATGTGCTGTGTCCAGCATCAGCCCCAAGTCCTTGTCACTCTGCAGGTACCTGCCATAACTGAGTGCTGCTCAAACAGTGACTACCCTGCTGTGCACATAGCTGGTTTCTCCTCTTCTGTGAAGGACTTAAGCCATCCTGCAGGATGCATTCTGTGACGCAAATTGAGTTTTTAATCCCCATCTCTTCTTTATACTTCCATGCTTGCTAGGGACTCTAATGTTTTTGATGCATGTATGTCAGATTTCAAAGAACAATTAAAAAGAAAAAAAAACCATTTCTTTATACCTACTAGTACTAGTATGATATACTCTATAAAGTGCTATTTTGCGTACTACACTTATTTTAAACTATTCCTGAGCCAAATGGATGTTTAAATGTAAGTTACACTTAAGTGTAAGGAGTAATATTCAGCTTGCCAATATTCTATTAGAATTTCTTACACCAAACTGTCAAAAGAATTTTGTAGTGAATACTCATACAATTTACCCTTGAACAACACAGGCTTATACTGTGGGGGTCCACTTATGTGTGGATTTTTTCAATAAATATAGTAAATGTATTTTTCTTAGTTTTCTTAACATTTTGCTTTCTCTACTTTAAGAATACAGTACATAATCCACACAATGTATGAAATGTGTTGACTGTTTATGTTATTGGTAAGGCTTCTAGTAAACAATAGGCTATTAGTAGTTAAGTTTTGGGGGAGTCAAAAGTTACGTGCAGATTTTCAACTGCATGGGGGATCAGTGCCCTTAACCCATGTGTTGTTCAACAAGTCAACTGTACCTCCTGGATTCTGGAATGAATTTTGTATCCTATTTGCTTTATTCCATATCTATTCATCCCTTTATCCTCTTAGGAATTGTTTTTATTTTAAGGCTTTTCAAAGTGCCCACATTAGTGTACTCCTTCCCCGGTCCCAATACTTCATCATTCATAATGTTTACTAGAGTTCAGTATGTATTTGTGGTTCTTTTTGCTTTTGAGGTAAAATTTACATATGATGAAATACACAGATCCTGAGTGTGACGTGTGATGCATTGGACAAATGGTGCAGCTCACCATAGAAATCCCCATTAAGATACAGAATATCAGTATCACTCCAGAAAGCTCCTTTTGGTCCTTACCCAGTTAACTTCTAAACCCCACCCTATCTCAGGCAACTATTGTGCCTTTCTTACACCATGGATTAGTTTTGCCTGGTCTAGAGCATCATGTGAGTGAAATAATACATGTAACATTCCTCTCTATAATCTTCTGTTTTGCTGCTTAGCGTTTGTGAGATTCATCCGTGCTGCATGTATGAGCAGTGCGCTACTTTTTTCACTGCTGAACTGCATTCCATTGCCCAAAGGGATCACAGTCTACGTATTCTCCTTTTTTTTAATATTTATTATTTTTAGAGAGAGGGGAAGGGAGAGAGGAAGAGAGGCATCAATGTATGGTTGCCTTTCACTTGCCTCTGGCTACAGACCTGGCTGGAGACCTGGCTTGCAACCTGGTTATAGTGCCCTGGCTGGGAATCTAACCAGTGACCTTTGAGTTCACAGGCCAGCGCCTTATCCACTGTGCTACCAGCCAGGGCTCATTCTCCTTTTTATGGACCTGTAAACTGCATCCAGTTTGGGGCAGTTAAACATAAAGCTCCTAGGAACATTGCTCTACAAGTCTTTAGAGGATGTAAGTTTTCATATCTCATGAGTAAATTCTCTAGATGTGGAATTGCTGGGTCATGAGGTAGTTGTTGATTTTTATAAGAACCGCCAGCCCCTTCCCCAAAGTAGTTGTGTCATTTTCTATTCCTCCCAACAATGTATGAGAATTATATTTATCCACATCCTCATCAACACTGGTGGTGTCAGTCTGTTTAATTTCAGTCGTTCTGCTGGATGAGTAGTGGAGCTCATTGTGGTTTTAATTTGCATTTCCCACATGACTAATGATGTTAAGGTTTTTTTCATGTGCTTAAGGCCATTTGTATATCTTCCTTGGAAAAGTGTCTGTTCGAAAAGTGTGTCTATATATAAATTGGGTTATCATTTTTTATTGAGGTGGAGTTTTTTTTTTTATTTTTGTTTAAATTTTATTTATTGTATTACAATCCTTTTATTTTTTCCCCCATTGCTCTCCCCTGCCCCACCCTCCCCATCCCCTTTTCCACAATCAGTCCTCAACTCCTTGTCCATGTCAGTGGGTCTTTCACACTAGCTCCTTGACTAAACCCTCCTCAGCTTTCCCCATTCCCCATCCTCCATCACCCTAGTCACTGTCATTCTGTTCCTTTTTTAATCCATGTCTCTGGTTCTGCTCTGCTCACCTGTTCATCAGTCTCCTGTATTAAGTGAGATCATATGGTATTTGTCTTTTGCTGCCTGGCTTATTTCACTAAGCATGATATTCTCCAGTTCCATCCCTGCTATCGAAAATGGTAGGAGTTCTTTCTTTCTTTCTGCTGTGTAGTATTCCACTGTGTAAATGTAATAGTTTTTTGATCCATTCATTCGCTGATGGGCACCTAGACTGTTTCCAAGACCTGGCTATTATAAATAGCACTGCTGTGAACATAGGGGTACATAGGTTCTTCTGAGTTGGTGTTTCAAGATTGCTTGGGTATAACCCTAGCTTTGGAATTACTGGATCAAAAGGCAGTTCTATTTTTAGTTTTTTTGAGGAAATTCCATACTGTTTACCACAGTGGCTGCACCAGCCCACCAACAGTGCACTAGGGTTCCCTTTTCGCCATACCCTTGCCAGCAGTTGCTGTTTGTTGATTTGTTATTGATAGCAATTCTGACAGATGCGAGGTGGTATCATCTCATTGTGGTTTGAATTTACATTTCTCTGATGGCTAGTGATGTTGAGCATTCTTGTATATGCCTATTGGCCCCTGGTATGTCCTCCTTGGAGAAGTGTCTCTTTGGTTCCTTTGCCCATTTTTGAATTGGCTGTCTGTAAGAGTTTTTATATATGCTATATATTTATCCTGGATACCAGTTCATTTTTAAAATTAATTTAAAAAATAAATTTATTGTATTTATCCCATTTTCCCCCACTGCTCTTCCCTGCTCCACCTTCCCTATCCCCTCTCCTGTAGTCATTCCCACATGTTGTCCATGCTCATGGGTTATTTATTCTAGTTCCTTGACTACTTTCCCCCTTCTTTGCCTCTTTCCTACCCTCTCTCCTCCAAATACTGTCAGTCTGTTCTTTGTTTCCGTGCCTCTCGTTCTATTTTGCTTGTGTGTTTTTGTTCATTAGTATCCTGTATTAGCTGAGATTTCATGGTATTTGTCTTCACTGGCTGGCTTATTTCACTAAGCATAATACTCTCCAGTTCCATCCATGTTATTGCAAAACAAAGGAGTTCTTTCTTTCTGCATAGAGCTTCCTTGTGTAAATGTATCACAGTTTTTTGATCCAATCATCCGCTGATGGGCAGTTGGGCTGTTTCTAGCACTTGGCTATTGTAAATAGTGCTGCTATGAACATAGGGGTACATAGGTTCTTCTGAGTTGGTATTTCAGGGTTCTTTGGGTATAACCTAGCAGTGGAATTGCTGGGTCAAAAGGCAGTTCTACTTTAAGTTTTTTTGAGGAAATTCCATACTGCTTGCCATAGTGGCTGCACCAGTCTGCATTCCCACCAGCAGTGTACCAGGGTTCCCTTTTCTCAGATCCTTGACAGCACTTGTTGTTTGTTGATTGCCATTTAGACGGATGTGAGGTGATACCTCATTTTGGTTTTAATTTGCATCTCTGATGGCCAGTGATGTTGCGCATTCTTTCATATGCCTGTGGGCCCTTTGTATGTCCTGCTCAGATAAGTGTCTGTTCAGGTCCATTGCCCATTTTTTTAAAAGATTTTATTTATTATTTTTAGAGAGAGGGGGAGGGAGAGAAGGAGAGACATCAATGTATGGTTGCCTTTCACCTGCCATGGACCTGGCTGGAGACCTGGCTTGCAACCTGGTAATGTGCCCTGGCTGGGGATTCGATCCAGCGACCTTTGGGTCCTCAGGCCGGTGCCTTAGCCGCTGTGCCACCAGCCAGGGGCCCTTTGTCCATTTTTCAATTGGGCTGTTTCCTTGGTGTTGAGTTGTGAGTTCTTTATATATTTTGGAGATCAAACCCTGGTCTGATGTCTCATTGGCAAATATGTTTTCCCATGCAGTTGGTTCCCTTTTAATTTTGTTATGTTTCCTTTAGCTGAGCAGGAACTTTTTTAGTTTGATGTAGTCCCATTTTTTATTCATTTCCCTTGCCCTTGGAGAAGTATTGATGAAAATAGTAGTGGTGAAAATAGTAAAATCTGAAATTTTACTGCCTATATTTTCCTCTAGGACTTTTATGGTGGCACAGCTTACAGCTTACGTTTAAGTCCTTTATCCATCTTAAGTTTACTCTGATGTATGGTGTAAGTTGGTGGTCTAGCTTTTTTTTTTTTTTTTGCACGTCACTGTCCAGTTTTCCTAACACCACTTATTGAAGAGACTGTTTTCATCCTTTCCTCTTTGTCGCATATTAATTGACCATAGAGTCCTGGGTTTATTTCTAGGCTCTCTATTCTGTTCCACTGATCTCTATGTCTCTTCTTATGCCAGTGCCATACTGTTCGATTACAGTGGCCTTATAGTATAGTTTGATACCCAGTATTGTAATTCCTCCTACCTTGTTCTTAAGATTGCTGCAGCTATTTGGGGTCATTTTTGGCTTTGAAGTATTTTTTTTCATAGGGATTGCATTGAATCTATAAATTGCTTTGGGGTAGTATGGACTTTTTTTTTTTCAATTTTATTATTGTTGTATTACATCCATCCCATTTTTGCTCCCCTCTGTCCCCCTTCCCACACACCCATTCCCCCCAAAGTCAATCCCACCTATTGTCTATGTCCATGGTTCCTTTATACTAGGTTCTTGTCTAAGCTGCTCCCCTTCTTTGCCTCTACCTCCCCCCCCCCCCCCCCCCCCCCCCCCCCCCCCCCCCCCCCCCCCCCC